>CM061236.1:87708734-88308734 GCA_030848705.1 Heracleum sosnowskyi | reverse complement strand
TAAGTATGTGACTTAAAAATGAGATTATATGAATAATATCTTTATTCCTAAATATCCCTAGTCGAGTGTTATTATTTAAGGACAATAATAATACATAGAGACTAGTATGTTTGTTGACTGATGATCACATCTCATTGGTCATAGGTATAGTGATACTAAAGTCAAAACATAGGTGCATGTAAGAGTACATGACACTGGATTGACCCGCCATGAGATTACACATGTTAATAGTGTCATAAGTAATTCTCACTATGATAATGGTATAATGATCCTTAGACCTGAAATCATTATATTTTTATACGAGAATTAATATACTTTGATTACATTAAAAGTTACCTTTGACCGGGTGATGATAAAAGTGGACATTGGGTATATTATGAATCGTATGAGAAATATGAATGATCTAGATGGGATTTAACCCTCCTAATTTTAGGAGCGATATTATTGGCCTCTTGTTTGAGTGAGACTAAGAAATGCACGGCCGTGCTCAAATGTTGATTTGATTTATTAGTCTACTCATCGATCAAGAAAACTAAGATTAAATTATGAAGAGGATGACACATTACATGCCTCGAGTTTAATCTATAATATTAAGGTTAAAGGGATTATATTACATGGAACATTATTCACGAAAGGCTTAATCGAATCACCGATTTAATTATTATTACTTGGGTGGCAATGATGTATTACTAGATGCCGCTCATTGTTTACAATTTTAATTAGTTATTAAAATTGTTACCAACGTAATAATAACCTACAGGGTCACACACAAAGAACGCTTGAAGGAGAAATAATTTAAATTATGAATTTAAATTTAAATAAGTAATTTATTCTATTTATAATATTAATTAAGTATGACTTGATTAATTATTTAAATAGAAAATGGAATTACTTAAACTAATTCTGAAATTAGTTATTAATTAATTAAGTGCGACTTAATTAAATAATAAATTGGAATTTCAAGTTAGTATTTTATTATAATTGGATTATAATTAGAAAACTTATTTTCCTCTCTATATAAACTCTCAAAGAGGGCTGATTTTATGATGAAAAACGTTTTTTATATTAAAACCCTAGCCGCTTATGAGAGCAAGAAAAGAGAGAGAGAAAAAAGCAGTTTTCGGGTGCTAGTACACATCAATCCTTCAAGAAAAGCGTTCGTGTGGATACCGTAGAGCGTAGATCGCGAGAGCGGGATACGTGGTGATTGAACAAGCTTTGGATATCCATTAATCTTCCATTAATGAACCGTTAAAGCTTCTTAAGGTATTTGTTCTTAATCTCCGAATTAAATCTTTTGTTTTCGCATGGATCCTGCGGAGGGGTTTCGAATTTTGATTTATTTTTACGTTTTCCGTTGCGTTTATGTGCTCGAAACCCGTCAATGGCATCAGAGCTACTTGCGAAATGTTTTAATTCGGTTGTGTGTTTAACAGTTTTCGATATATATGCATGTTTGCGATCTACCATGTTTTTGTGTTGATTTGTATATATGTATGTATATGTTTTTGAATATATGATATTCATGAGGATTGGATAATCATGAGATGATTGTGTATATTGCTGTATGTATATGATACATGTTATATCGAATTATGAGAATCGTATTCGATACGATTTCTGAATACGTTGCGCAGATTTGGTGAAATTTGCATACTGTGTCAGATTTTCGCCGAAAATACCTTTTCGGAAAGGGAAACGGGCGTCTGAACAAAACTGACAAAGTCACTCGTTCGTTTGTAAGGCGTTTGACGTCGTTTACTGTCTGTAAACAGCGATTTAATGTTTTCAGAATTCTGATTTTGATTTTCTGATTTACACTTTATTTGATTTCTATGATTGGATCATGAGAAATATGATATGGTATTATATGTTAATGAAATTTTAGATGTTCTTAATTGTTATATGAGCATGGTGATTGGTTATGGCCTAAAGACCCATAAGATAGTGGTTTTGTTTTAATGGTTTGGTTTCTAAATACGACTTGCATGTCGTTATTCCTTGTAATCTTTAAATCTCGAATGTAACTCGAGTTCTACTTGTAAGTTCAGTAAGATAGGTTTTTTATTTATGTAATATATACGAAGACATCCAAGATGGAGAACCAAGGAAGCATTACAAGGAGGCAAGCAAGGAGGCAAGTTAAAACTTGAAGACTTGTAACATTGTATTGTATTTTGATACCACCATAGATTGACCTTGATTTTTCCATTAGCTTGGAAAGATCACTTAGGTTGCGCCATAACCAAACATGTTTAATTTACGCACTTTACATATATGATGCATGTGATGTAGATATGTATGCGTAGATAATGATGCATGCTTTAATTAGATTAAACATGTATGTATTAGATACGTCACCCATGCCATGTTTGATAAACAAGATAAAATGTGTAACGATTCAAGATTTTAAAATTGAACAAAAACGAACATGAGATTCCTGTGTTTATGAAACACGGAAATAAGTATGAATTTCAATTTTTTTGATATGGGCGATTTTGACAAAAGTACAAGCAACGCTTGTAAGGAAGGCGGGTTTTAAGTGAGACCAGTGTGAGTCCTCCGTTGGACTGGAAATCAAACCATTGATGAATTTTGAATTGAAGTACTTAGTTCAAGGAAAAATTGGGAATCTCTTGATGATGGGATCATGGTCGTTTTAATAATAAAATCCCTAAAGTTAAAATATTAAGTCGATTAGATGCCTTCCAATGGGCAACACTCGTCAAGGCCTAGATCGAGAAAGAGTGGGTTCGCCAAAGTGAGGCACTCCAATCTATCGTGGTAAGACGCGATGAAGTAAATGTGATACTTAACTGTTAGACCATTGGGTTAGACTTAACTAAGTTACCACAATAGGATTGTGAACTTAGAGGCATGGAGTTTGGTATGATTTATTGGATAAATGGGAACAAATGTTGTTCTACCAAACTTTCCAAGAGTTATATATGATATAATTGACAAGAGTTGTCTACCTAAATAAATCATGTTTTGGGAGTAAAGCCAAAGCTGACCTTAAGCATGATGAAATATGGATCTTGGCTCACTAGAAGGATTTAGAGTAATGCCTTCCGAATTAATAGTTAGGGCTATTTATTTGATAAAAATAGTGGGAGGTATATAATGATATACCATAATCACTTAAACATAATAATTAATAAATTTGCAACCTAGATTAATTTTATGCACTTTAATATTGTAGCTATCAAATGACAAATAACACAAAAAACTTCTCTATGCGATCAGTCCTTGAGAAGGACAAGCTGACAGGAACAAATTTCCTCGACTAATATAGGAGCTTGAGGATCGTCCTCAGGCACCACGATGTTAGTCAAATTATTCTTACCTTTTAGCTGAGAATGTAACATGTGCCGAACATAATGCTTATTGGAAGCAAATTGATGATTCGTCTGATGATGCTTCATGTCTCATGCTTGCAACTATGAGTGTTGAGCTTAAGAAACAATATGAGCATATGGATGCTTATGAGATATTTGAGCACCTTAAAAGATGTTTGAGGAAAAGGCTCGTCAAAAGGGATTTGACAATAGCAAGACACCATACACCTACAAGTAGGGAAAGTGAGATTCGGTTGGTCCAAATGTTCTAAAGATGATAGGGTATAATGAGTACCTTGATTATTATTTTTTGGGTTTCAATTGGTCTAGAGACTCAGAATGATTTGATCATACAAATCTTTGAACAATAACTATTCTCAATAAGTTAGTGAACAACGAAATAAATGAGATAGACATAGCACCCATTAAGTTGTGAAGCACGTTGAGAACTGCTGTAAGCAACATGATAAATGCATGGACTACTCCCATAATGATGGTGAATGTAGGAATGTTTTGGGAAAGGAAAATGGAATGGAAAGAAGAAGATTTGATCTAATTCTATAGCCATATTAAACTCCAATCCCAAGAAGTTTCGTCGCCTAAAGGAGGTGTTGCTAATTAAAGAAGACGATTGTCGCTTCTGTGGAAAACCGAAAGACTGGAAGTTAAATTGTCATGCTTATTTGGAAGATCTAAGAAGAAGACCGGCGAGGGTCAAGCTTCAGGTTTCGGGTTAGAATTGGAGCAAAAGTTGTTGCTCTAGTTGAAGTAACTCGTTACTTAATTTTGCCTATAAGGCTGAGTTTAGAACTTGATAATTGTAACTACGTGCCTCTAAGAGTAGAGACATTATATTGGTTTCTTGTATGGACAAGAAAGGTTTTTCATTTTAATTGGATATATAACAATTGTTGTTTATTACATTTCAATGAAAAGGTTAATGATGTTGCAGAATTAGTTAACAATTTATATGTTCTAAAATGACTCAAATCAAACATTACCTTTGGCACTGTAATTAAGGCCGTATTATAAGAAATGCATTTCCAATTAACATATCGATGGATGACTGGATAAGTTTGATTATGAATCATACGAAGAATGCGAATCTTGGTTTATTTGGTAAAAAGACAAAAAAACCCCTTTTACTAGAAATGGTGAAAGGGTCATCGAACGATTATGACTTATACATGGTGATGTATGTGGTCATATACGTACGATGGCAGAAGGTAGGTTTTACTACTTTATAGCGGTTACTGATGATTTCAGTAGATACGAATATGAATATCTTTTGAAGAACAAATTCAAATCTTTTGAAAAGTTCAAAGAATATTAAGCTGAAGTAGAAAAGGTTCAAAGAAAGGGGTTTCTAAGAACTAAAATCACACTTTATTGGACATAGTGCGATGGATGATGAGTCAAGAGGATCTTCCAATAAGTTTCTGGGGTTATACCCTAGAGACATGTGCATATACACTAAACCGTGTTCCTACTAAAATGGTTCAGGAGACACCATATAAGATATGGACTGAGAAAAGTCATAGCATGTCATTTATGAAAATTAGGGGATGCCAAGCGTTTGTGAAACGTTTAACCTCTGACAAGCTAGGACCAAAATCAGATAAATGTAATTTTGTGGGATATCAAATTAAAACAAAAGGGGTATTACTTCATTAATCCTCCAGAGAACAAAGTGTTTGTTGCTCGAACTGCTGTATTTCTTAAGAGAGAATTTCTTTCTAAAAGAAATAGTGGGAGGAAAATAGATCTCGATGAGGATCGAGAACCATGAGATAACATTGAACTGAAGTTGGAACAAGAGCAGAATGTACAAGAAAATGTTAATGACAATACTGCTCAAGAAACACAGGTTGTTCGTAGGTCTGGTAGGATTCACCATGAGTCCGAGAGATATTATGAATTTCTCTTGACTCGGGATGGTGATGTAATGCTTGTGAATAATGATAATGAGCCTCTTACCTACCAAGACGCTAGGAAAATTCCAAGATCTAAAAGTTGGCAGGAGGCCATGAAATCTAAGATGGATTCCATGTATGAAAAACCAAGTATGGACTTTGGTTGATCCACCTAAAGGGGTAAAACCTATAAGGTGCAAGTGCGTTTTCAAGAAGAAAACTGACATGGATAGTAATGTACAGACCTATAAGGCACGACTGGTGGCAAAAGGTTTCAAGTAAATTCATGGTATTGACTATGATGAAACTTTCACACCAGTGGCAATGGTCAAGTCCATCGGGATTTTGCTTGCTTACTATGACTACGAAATCTGGCAAATGGATGTCAAGGCTACTTTCTGGAATGGGAGCGTTGAAAAGGTTGTGTACATGACACTACCCGAAGGTTTTATAGATCCAAGTTTTGCTAGAATAGTTTATAAGATAAGTCGGTCCATTTATGGATTAAAGTAAGCCTCGAGGAGATGGAATATACGTTTTTGATGAAATAGTCAAATAGTTTGGCTCTATTCAAAATGAAGATGAACCGTGTGTTTACAAGAAGGTTAGTGGGAGCCATGTGGCATTCCTAGTATCATATGTAGATGATATATTATAAATAAGGAATGACATACTTTCTCAACAGACTGTTAAGACTTGGTAAAGAAATAGTTTCTTGATGAAAGACTTAGGAGATGTGTCCTATATCTTAGGGATCAGGATCTATAGAGATAGATCACGAAGATTATTCGGCTTAAGTCAGAGTACATACATTGACAATGTATTGCACCAATTAGGGATGCAAAGAGGCTAAAAGGGAAATGTTCCCATGTCTATGAGATAGTGATCTCAAAATAAATGGTCTAAAATCATTGGATGATATGGACCACATTAGTATAGTTCTATATGCTTCGGAATTGGTTTCATAATGTATGTGATGATATGTACACGTCATGATGTCTCATATGCTTTATGCATGACGAGCAGGTACCAGTCTAATCCAAGTGATGGTCACTTGATTGGAATCAAGAATATTCTTAAGTGCCTGAAGAGGACTAAAGACTCATTCTAGGTATATGGAGGAGATGGGAAGCTGGATGTAAAATGTTACACGGATGTTAGTTTCTAGACAGACAAAGCGGTTTTGTGTCTTAGTCTGGATTTGTGTTTTGTCCAAAAAGATGTGTTGTAAGCTAGAATAGTTCACAACAAGAACTGTAAATGATTCTACAATCGAGGCTTAGTATATTGATACTAGCGAAGTAGCCAAAAAGAATGTTTTGGGAATTTACTAAGGCGATATCACCTTATTAATAAGATTAATGATCAAGGAGATATACTTATATGTAAAGTGCATACTATTGATAATATTGCAGAACCACTGACTAAGGCTTTGTCACAGCAGAAGCATGTAAGTCACACTAGTTCCAAATGTATTGGATACATGAGATATTGGCTCTAGTGCAAGTGGGAGATTGTTAGTATTAGTGTTCTAGAGACAATACTTTTATGTTTTAAAGAAAACATTTTATTATTATAAATTTTGTTTTATTGATTATTGTTATTATTTTATTATGTCTTTATTTACTGCGTTATAAATGTTAGCATAATAAATGTCCTTGGAATTATGATACGTATTCGATATCTTTAAGTATGTGACTTAAAAATGAGATTATATGAATAATATCTTTATTCCTAAATATCCCTAGTCGAGTGTTATTATTTAAGGACAATAATAATACATAGAGACTAGTATGTTTGTTGACTGATGATCACATCTCATTGGTCATAGGTATAGTGATACTAAAGTCAAAACATAGGTGCATGTAAGAGTACATGACACTGGATTGACCCGCCATGAGATTACACATGTTAATAGTGTCATAAGTAGTTCTCACTGTGATAATGGTGTAATGATCCTTAGACCTGAAATCATTATATTTTTATACGAGAATTAATATACTTTGATTACATTAAAAGTTACCTTTGACCGGGTGATGATAAAAGTGGACATTGGGTATATTATGAATCGTATGAGAAATATGAATGATCTAGATGGGATTTAACCCTCCTAATTTTAGGAGCGATATTATTGGCCTCTTGTTTGAGTGAGACTAAGAAATGCACGGCCGTGCTCAAATGTTGATTTGATTTATTAGTCTACTCATCGATCAAGAAAACTAAGATTAAATTATGAAGAGGATGACACATTACATGCCCCGAGTTTAATCTATAATATTAAGGTTAAAGGGATTATATTACATGGAACATTATTCACGAAAGGCTTAATCGAATCACCGATTTAATTATTATTACTTGGGTGGCAATGATGTATTACTAGATGCCGCTCATTGTTTACAATTTTAATTAGTTATTAAAATTGTTACCAACGTAATAATAACCTACAGGGTCACACACAAAGAACGCTTGAAGGAGAAATAATTTAAATTATGAATTTAAATTTAAATAAGTAATTTATTCTATTTATAATATTAATTAAGTATGACTTGATTAATTATTTAAATAGAAAATGGAATTACTTAAACTAATTCTGAAATTAGTTATTAATTAATTAAGTGCGACTTAATTAAATAATAAATTGGAATTTCAGATTAGTATTTTATTATAATTGGATTATAATTAGAAAACTTATTTTCCTCTCTATATAAACTCACAAAGAGGGCTGATTTTATGATGAAAAACGTTTTTTATATTAAAACCCTAGCCGCTTATGAGAGCAAGAAAAGAGAGAGAGGAAAAAGCAGTTTTCGGGTGCTAGTACACATCAATCCTTCAAGAAAAGCGTTCGTGTAGATACCGTAGAGCGTAGATCGCGAGAGCGGGATACGCGGTGATTGAACAAGCTTTGGATATCCATTAATCTTCCATTAATGAACCGTTAAAGCTTCTTAAGGTATTTGTTCTTAATCTCCGAATTAAATCTTTTGTTTTCGCATGGATCCTGCGGAGGAGTTTCGAATTTTGATTTATTTTTACGTTTTCCGTTGCGTTTATGTGCTCGAAACCCTTCAGGAGATTGTTAGATCAGGATTCAATGATCGTCAGGATCTAGACTCAACTGATCAGGATTGCTGACGTCATCAGTATTTGCTCAAGCGTCAGTATCAGGATTGTCATCAGGATTTATATCAAGACTGTGATCAGGATTGATCATCAGGACTGGAAGCTGATCAAGATTCCTACTTCGAGTTATATTTGGAGTCTACTTAAATAAAGTAGTTTATTCTGTCGGTTCCTTATTTATAGGAATGCAGCTATCAATTTAGGATAGGTTTCAATCTTTGTAATTGATTAGGACTTATCTTGTAATTGATAGAGAAGCTGTGTAGTATATAAACACAGTTTAGGTTTCGATTTAGAACCGATCACATACACGAGTATTTTGTAACCTTGAAGCTCTTAAGAACTCAGTTTTTCTTGGGAGAGTTTTGTAACAGTTTTACAACAGATTTAATAAAACTGTTATTATTCATATTTGTGTTTATTAAAGTCGAGAATCTTATACAATTGTATTCAACCCCCCTTCTACAATTGTTATTTACTGGACAACATTTTCAAATTGAAATATATGATGTATCACATATAAAACAATAGGCTATGCACCCCAAAAACCAAAGAGAATAATATTATTTAGGGTTTTACAGCTAAATGTTTAAAGATGCAAACTTCCATCACATTAAGCACAAAGATAGATACACACATCAACAAACTATACCCAGTAAGTACAAAATATCAGGTTTACAAAATATCTAAACAAAATAATTGAATGCATACAATTGGGTAGACAAATGTTGGGAATTAATCTAAACTATGTTAGTTTATCTGAAGTTTGTCTTTTTGTTGACTCATGTAAGTCACATAGTAGAATGAGTCCTGTATTTGTTAGATTGTTTCTAGGAAGTGTTTTGAATAAGTGGGTATGATGGAGTAATTGTAGGAGTAAGTTGCTTGATGTTAGGAGTCTTAGTTGTTAGTCTTTTATATATTCCTGTATGCATTTCTGTTTGAGTATCAGAAAGAAAATAAACGTTTTGTTTTCTTTATTGAGTTTCATTCAAAGCTGTTATATCGATTTCAGTTTAAGTGTAAGGTGTATCATCTTTAGTTTCTACACGTGGTATCAGAGCGCGTTCAATACAGTGGATGCCAAAGTATATGCCAAGGATGGAGACAAGCAAAAGCAAAGAGAGTACATTGGGGTTGTGTTATCCGATGTTGACAAAGAGTAACTATACAACTTGGTCACTAAAGATGCGAGTCTTCATGCAAGCTCACGGGATCTGGGAGGCTATCGAATCCACAGACCCAAAAGCAACGATCGAAGCGAAGAAAGACAAGGTGGCACTCGCTGCATTTTATCAGGCCATCCCCGAAGAGATATTACTATCTGTTGTAGAAAAAACGACAGCCAAAGACACATGGCAAGCCATTAAAACCATGAGTCTAGGAGCTGAGCGTGTCAAAAAAGCAAAGGTACAGACGTTGAAGACGGAGTTTGAAAACCTGAGCATGAAAGACACAGAGGCAATAGATGATTTCTGCATGAAGTGTTAGATCAGAATTCAATGATCGTCAGAAGCTAGACTCAACTGATCAGGATTGCTGACGTCATCAGTATTGCATGGTCATCAGTATTTGATCAAGCGTCAGTATCTTATTGATCATCAGGATTCCTACTCAGACTATGATCAGGATTGATCATCAGAACTTGAAGCTGATCAGGATTCCTACTTCGAGTTATATTTGGAGTCTAGATAAACATGGAAGTTTATTCTATTTGTTCCTGGTTTGTAGAATGTAGCTATCGATTAAGGATAGGTTTCTATCTTTGTTATTGATTAGGACTTATCTTGTTATTGATAGAGAAGCTGTGTGCACTATATAAACACAGTCTTGGTTTCGATTTATGTAGAGATTCGAGAGAGAACATAATCGAATAGAAGCTCTCGAGAACATAGAATTTCTTGAGAGAGTTTTTGTAAACTAGCAGCTCTCAAGAACATCAGAATTTCTTGAGAGAGTTTGTAACAGTTTTATATCAGATTTAATAAAGCTGTTATCTTTCTTTTCATATTTGTGATATATACATTAAGAAGTCGATTATCTTACACTATTGTATTCAACCCCCCTTCTACAATAGATTATTACTGGGCAACAATTGGTATCAAAGCGAACTGATTTAATTCTGAATCAGATGCGATCTAAAGATGTCGACAACCAAGTATGAAAGCATGAAGATTCCCATCTTAAAGATATCAGAATATCCTACATGGAGGGTAAAGATGCTGATGTACCTGGAGGCTATGGATTCTGACTACTTGGACATGATTCGTGATGGACCATATATACCAACAAAGTTCGTAGAACGAACAGATACAGTACCAGAACATTATGTGGTCAAAGCTAAAGCTGAATGGACTCCAGAAGAAAAAGCTCATGTACTCAGGGAACCAAAGATAAAGAATATCTTGCATAATAGCCTTGATGCTGTCATGTCAAACAGGGTGATTGCATGCAAGTCTTCAAAAGAAATCTGGGATACTTTGGAAACTCAGTGCCAGGGATCTGCATCTGTCAAGAAGAACAGAAGGGCTCTTTTGATTCAAGAATATGAACAATTCGATGCGAGACCTGAAGAGAGCCTGACTGAACTATATGATAGATTTCTGACACTATTGAATAGCTTATCTTTAGTTGACAAAGTATATGAAACTGAAGATTCCAACACCAAGTTTCTAAGAGCTTTACCTGAAGAATGGGATACTCAGACCTCAATCATTAGACACCAGTATGATCTAAACATTGTGTCTCTTGATGAGATCTATGGGATGCTAAGAACTCATGATCTTGAAGTTCAACAGAGGAAGAACAAGAAAAGCAGCAAGGCAAAGTCAATTGCTTTGAATGTAGAAGCAAAATCAAAAGGGAAAGCTATGGAGGTCTCAAGAAGGAAAGCAAGAGTAGCTGAATCAGATCCTGACGACTCTTCATCAGATACTGATGGCAATCCTGATGCCAATACTGGTGATGAATCTTCTGATTCAGACATGGAAGAGATGGTTGCTATGATTGTCAGAAACTTCAGAAGGATGAAGTTCAGGAAGAATAGAAGACAAGGCAACTTTCAGAAAAAGACCTTCAAAGCAGACAAAGACAAGTATATCAAAAAGGACAGCAAGGGTAGCAAATTTGACAAGTCAAAGGTTAGATGCTACAAATGTAATGGTATGGGTCACTTTGCTTCTGAATGCAACAAGACAAAGGCACTCATCACATCAAGCAAGGATTGGATGGACTCTTCCTCAGAATCTGATACTGAGGTAGTCAACTATGCGTTAATGGCCAATGCTGATGTAACTGCTGCTCCTGATGATAAGGTACTAAATACTATCTTTGATTTTGATACTGATAATGCTTCTGAGTTAAGACGTTTTCTAAAGTCATTACATATTAGCTTTAGAAGTCAAACTGCTGAGAATACTAGAATCTTATCTGAGATGTCTGACCTTAGAAAAAGGAATGAGATATTAGAAGCTGAATTTTCTCGTATGCAAGAAGTACAAAAAGAATGTGATAATGCTAAACATATGCACTTAGAGATGACATCTAAATGTACTTCCCTTGAAAAAGAACTTGATTATGCTAATGAAAAAATCAGAACCTGGACAGACTCTGGTAGGAAATTTCATGAGATTAATACCTCTAAGAATTGGAAAGAGTGTCTAGGATATAAGTCAGATGAAGATAAGAAATTAGCAGAGAAAATTGTCATTGATGAGACAGTCAGTCCAAAGACCTATAGACATGTTATAGACTCAACCAAACCTAAGATTACCCCTGTTAATTTTGTTTTTGGTAAGGATTCCAATTCTACTTTTGAAAAGGGATCTACTTCTACACAAGGAATTAAAATCATAAAGTCTAAACTTGTCATGAAGAATCTAGGTCTATTGTCTCAGAAACAGCTTAAGGATAAAATCTGTGAGGTAACAGATAAGAAAAAGGAAGCTACTGTTAAGAGAAACAGGAATAGTAAAATTGGGATCAATAAAGAAAATGGTTATAAGTATATCCCAAATGCACCTAGAAAGAGTTGTTTTAACTGTGGTAACTCTAATCATCTTGCTATTGATTGTAAAAAGAGTAAGAAGAAAATTGTTGAAATTCTTAAGTCTGATGTTAGGAATAGATCAGTATTTTACAAACCACAGAATTCCTGTTTTCATTGTGGTAGTCTATGGCATTCTATTTATACATGTAAAGAGTATCATGATTTGTACTATAACTTTTATGATCCATTACCTAAGTTTGAAAGTAGTACAAAGTCTGATAGGACTGAAAATGTCATAGTGAAGCATGCTTTTGTTAATACTGATACTGACAAAGCAAATCCTGATGGAGTAAATCCTGTCAGGACTGCTAAAGTCAAAAAGTCTTCTGCTGTTAAATTTAATAAAATGCATGAACAAGGAATCCAACAAGTGTGGGTTCCTAAACATTCTGACTAGTGTTTTATTATTCTGATGCAGGGTAAAAGGAAAAATGTGTTAGTCATGGATAGTGGATGTTCTGTGCACATGACTGGAAACAAAGCCCTGTTATCAGAATATGAGGAAAAAGCTGGCCCAACTGTGTCTTATGGAGATGGCAACATTGGACAAACCTTGGGATATGGCAATATAATCATTGGAAATGTCATCATTGAAAAAGTAGCTCTAGTGAAAGGACTAAAACACAACTTATTGAGTATTAGTCAAATCACTGACAGAGGTTATCATGTCAATTTCTATTCCACACATTGTGAAGTAGTCAGTAAAGCAACAGGAAAGATAGCACTAACTGGCTACAGGCATGGTAACATATATGAAGCCAACATTCTCTCAAATACTGATGGCTCCCCTACATGTCTCATCAGTAAAGCTTCAACAGATGAAAGTTGGAATTGGCACAAGAAGCTTTCTCATCTCAACTTCAGCAACATCAATGAGTTGGTTAAGAAAGATTTAGTAAGAGGATTACCTAATGTATTATACACACCTGATGGACTCTGTGATGCATGTCAAAAAGGAAAACAAAGAAGGACATCATTCCAGAGTAAATCAGAATCCTCTATTGAAGAACCATATCACATGCTACATCTTGGTCTATTTGGTCCAGTCAACATCATGTCCATCAGTAAGAAAAGGTACACTCTTGTAATTGTTGATGAATATTCTAGATTCACCTGGGTGTATTTTCTGCACAGAAAAGATGAAACTCCTGAAGTTCTGTTGGATCATGTGAGAATGATTGAGACAACCACAAAGTACAAAGTCAAGATTCTGAGAAGTGATAATGGTACTGAATTTAAGAATTCAAAGATGGAAGAGTTCTGCAAATACAAAGGAATCATTCAACAATTCTCTGCTCCTGGCACACCTCAGCAAAATGGAGTAGTAGAAAGGAAGAATAAAACTCTTATTGAAGCTGGCAGAACTATGTTAGAAGAAGCTAAATTACCTACATATTTTTGGGCAGAAGCAGTCAACACAGCATGCTATACACAAAATCTCACATTGATAAACAGGCATGGTGTCACTCCTTATCAGTCACTCAAGGAGAAGAAACCAAGTCTGAAGCATTTGCATGTGTTTGGCTGTAAATGTTTTGTTCTCAGAACTCATCCTGAACAGCTAGGGAAATTTGAAACAAAGGCTGATGAAGGAATATTCATAGGTTATCCTACATCAAGAGCCTTCAGAGTTTTTAATTTGAGGACAAGAAATGTCATGGAGTCAATTCATGTATCTTTTGATGATAAGAAGATAACTGGAATCATTGAAGACTCGCATGATAGATTGTTATTTGAAAATGAAGCTTCCAAGGAACCTGAAGAAAGTGAATCAGATCCTGTCAATTCATCAGATACTGATGGGTCACCAAATCCTGATGACTCACTAGGTACTGATGGTACTAATACTGATGATGCAAACAACAGTAATACAGCTAGTAGTGCTAATGTTGAGGGGGAGCAACGGCATTCAACTACAAGTTCAGAGTCAACTCAATCATCAGGACAGAATTCTTCAGATACTGATTCAAGTGAAGATCCTGATAACACATCAGGAGGGCATAGCAATAATTCAGGGAGAGCTTCAAATCAATCAAATTCTTTCAATCAAGATAACACCAATCCAGGGGGAGCATCTACTTCAAGAAACAATTTGACACCAGCAAGGAAATGGACAAAAGTTCATTCTCCTGATTTGATAATTGGAGATCCTGATGCAGGTGTTCAAACAAGAAGTGCAACTCAGAATGAATGTCTATACAATAACTTTCTATCCAAGGAGGAGCCTAAGAAAGTTGAAGATGCACTTAAAGATGCTGATTGGGTTACTGCAATGCAAGAAGAACTGAATGAATTTGAAAGGAATGAAGTCTGGAAACTGGTACCAAGACCAAAGAATAGATCAATTGTTGGTACAAAGTGGATTTTCAAGAACAAGACTGATTCTGATGGAGTCATTATCAGAAACAAAGCTAGACTAGTTGCAAAGGGGTATTCCCAACAAGAGGGAATTGACTATGATGAAACTTTTGCTCCTGTTGCAAGACTAGAAGCCATCATGATATTTCTTGCTTATGCAGCACATAAGAAATTCAAGGTTTTCCAGATGGATGTTAAAAGTGCTTTCTTAAATGGTGAACTGGAGGAAGAAGTTTATGTTGAACAACCTCTTGGTTTCATTGATCTTAAATATCCAGATCATGTCTACAGACTGGATAAGGCACTTTATGGACTAAAGCAAGCTCCAAGAGCATGGTATGAAACCTTAGCTCAATTCTTACTGGAAAGTGGATTCAAAAGAGGTGCAATTGATAAAACTCTATTTTATTTGAATCATGGTAAGGAGTTGCTGTTAGTTCAGATTTATGTTGATGATATCATTTTTGGGTCAACAAACAATAAGCTGTGTGAAAAGTTTTCCAAGCTTATGCAGTCAAGATATCAAATGAGCATGATGGGAGAAATGAGTTACTTTCTGGGTCTTCAAGTTAAACAGACTGATGAAGGGATTTTTATTAATCAGTCTAAATACACAAGGAATTTACTGACAAGGTTTAACATGCAAGACAGTACTCCTGCTTCAACTCCCATAGCTACAGCTACCAAACTTGATCCTGATCAAGGTGAAGAGGTAGATGTAACTCACTACAGAGGAATGATTGGCTCTTTATTGTATCTCACTGCCAGTAGACCAGATATCATGTTTGCAACTTGTCTATGTGCAAGATTTCAAGCAAAACCTAGAGAACCACATCTGATTGCAGTCAAGAGAATTTTCAGATATCTCAAAGGCACTCCTTCACTTGGCCTTTGGTATGCAAGGGAATCATATTTTGGGTTGTGTGGTTATTCAGATGCTGATTTTGCAGGATGCAAAATAGACAGGAAAAGTACTTCAGGAAGTTGTCAGTTTTTGGGTGGAAGACTAGTTTCATGGTTCAGTAAAAAGCAGAAATCTATTTCCACTTCAACTGCAGAAGCTGAGTACATTGTTGCAGGAAGTTGTTGTGCTCAGATAATGTGGATGAGAAATCAGTTGTTAGATTATAGCCTGTCATACTCAAAAATCCCTATTTATTGTGATAACCAAAGTGCTATTGCAATGACAGGAAATCCAGTTCAGCATTCTCTTACTAAACACATCAGTATCAGATATCACTTTAAAAGAGAACAGGTTCTGGAAGGAACAATTGAACTTCACTTTGTTCCTACTGATCAACAACTAGCTGATATATTCACCAAGCCACTGCCTGAAGCTACTTTCAATAAGTTGGTGAATGAACTTGGAATGATGAATTTTGAGAATTTCTGAGGAAAAGCTACAGAGAGGAAATCCTGATAACTGTCAAATCCTGATGGTTATTCAGAAAGGTATGTATCTTTGATCAAATCCTGATAGGACTCAATCCTGACAGGAAATCAATTGGTCAAATCCTGATGCTCAGATATTGAAGCTGGTATGAAAACCAGAGGTTCTAATTTGTCATTAACACTCCTGGTAAACTCTGGACAATTAGATTATTACTTAGTCTTTGATTAAGTTTTCAGTCTTAATTATCAATTTCAATTTCATTATTGTCAGAGTTTATTAATTATCATTTCTATCTCAATATGAGTGTTACTAACAAATTTTGCAGGCATATACAGGAAGAAAACAATTGAGAAAATAGATAATTTTCATTAATTCTTGAATATCAATTACACATGAAATATGGAAATTACATATTTGTTTTCCTAGTCTATTTTCTACTCAGGAACTCGTGCTTTACAGATAAGCATGAACACGTGCCCTGCAAATTAGCATGAATGCTCCTGAGCAGCTTCACAGTCCATCAGGATTGGAAGATTTCTATGTCCATCCTTAAAGGACAATAAGAGGAGCAGATGCACTTGAAGGTGGCTCGTCCCCTTGATCACCGGAACTTTTCTGTGCTTCCAACTTGCAAGACATACAAGCATCACGGATCTTTCTATTTCTCTCAAGCTCTCGCTCGAGCTCCTCATCATCTTCATCATCACCATCTTCTGGCTCTTCTTCATCGACGATGACTAAGTTGTGAAGAGGATTCCAGTCAGGATTAACCTGCTGGAAGTTATGGAGAAGGACTTCAGCCATTGCGTTGATAAATGCTTCATGTTCCTGAGGGTCAGGAACAGGTTGTGGTTCTTCGTGCTCTGCAATCTCAGCCAGAGCCTCATCCATCTCTTGCCAGATTAATGCGAGATCATCATATTCCTCATCAGGTAAATCGTTTTGATTGTTGGCAGCCATTGAAAAACGAAGAAGGTGAAAGGTTTTCGTAAGTTTTTCTCTGGAAAGGGTTTGTGCTTTTAATAAATAAATGATGTTATGCTTAACAGTTCTCTTTTATAGAGAATGTGTATTAAGGGTGCAGGTCATTTCTACAATCTCGATGAGACGGTTCAGTTTTCCATAAATATTTTTGCCTCGTTTGCTGGTAAGCGTGTTTTAATTCTATGACCATTAATTTGGTTATTTTTCTTACATCAAAACGCTATTCAGGATTGTTAAAATAAATTTTGTTTTCTTAAATAAAATTTTATTTTAATCTTATTGAATATTTTTTTTTCAATCCTGATATGGCAAAATATTTTGTGCGGAAATGTTTTTATTCCTGATGAGGTTAGGTTTTTCTTACATCAGAAAATGCCTACTCGTTATGGACTACTTTCTAATGCTATGGGGCAAGGCCCAACCCACCTTGTTCCTGACACAAGCATGCAACCTAAACAGTTTAAACAGTTAACAACCACCTCTACTGTCTCTCAAAAGACTTTAGTTGTAAAATCAAAGAAATCAGCTAGAACTGATGTGTCTGGAAGGCAATCAGGTTCAAAGGATTTTTCCTCTACACCACTCACTAAAAAGAAGATACAAGGGGGTGTACAAGGGGTCCTGGTCAAGAAAGCTGATAAGGTTGTTAAGAATGTTCCTGTGAAAAGGAAGTTAAGGTTGATTGATGAAAGTGATTCAGAGGATGACTTACCTATATCCTCTGTGATGAATGTGAACAAGGAAGTTGCTGATACTGCTACTAAAGCTGTGGTACCTTCATCAAAACCACAAAAGACAAGGAAATTATCAAAGAGCAGGTATCATATTCCTTTGACAGTGCAAATGAAGGATACTGATATTCAGACATCAAATCCTGATGAGTCATCTACTCCTGATGCTCTAGCAAATCCTGATGTTAGTATTCCTGATGCAACAACAAAAGTTGTCTCTATATCAGACTCTCCAGCCTCTCCATCTCAGATTAGAGAAATTTCTTGGGAGAAGGTTTCTACAACTGCTTCCTTGGTTGGTCTTACACCTACATCAAAGAAAAAGAGGAATGCAGAAGAGTTAGTCTATCAGAGACAGAAGAAGCTGAAAGGATCAAGCCCACAAGAACCTGAATTTCAGAGTAATTCAGCAGCTACTGTTGATCCTGCCACACAAGAACCACTCAGTCAAAGTTTGAGTGAAGGCTTAGCTAGTGGAATGGTCACACAAGAACCATTTTCTCAAAGGGAGAATGAAGACATCAACATTCCAGCTACACAAGAACCATCTTCTCAAAGTGAAGATGCAGGCAAAGCTACAGCTTCTATTGAAAGATTGGTCGAGAACATTGTCAATGAGGGAAGCACACAAGAACCTTTAGCTCAAAGTGTTGAAGCAGCTTCTGAACCTCAAGCTCCACAAGAACCATTGGTAGCAAATACTGATGCAAGCATATCAAATCCTGACGATGTTCATCCTGACGCTAGTGGTGCTCCTAATAATGAACCTATTTTGATACAGCCACTTCGTTCAAGACCAATGGATCATCCTATCTCAGAACCACAGGATAAACTGAAAGGTATTGCTATTCCTGATCCTGATATTACTCATGATACTGCTGATGATGATGATTCTGATGATAGTGATGATGATAATGAGAATCGAAAAGAGAAGGAACAGCTTGCTACAGCACTCAAAATTAGTCTTGGAACTAATTTTGGTTCATCAAGTACATATATGGCTAGCAATGCTTCCACTGGGAAAGATCAGAGACAAGATTTTTCTATTCCTTCCTTTGATCCTGCAGAGGCATTTAGACAGAATGAATGGAACAATTCATGGCACAATTCTGATGAATCTATCAGTTTTTCTTCTGCTATTGGACATGCCTATAATGCAGTGAAATCTATAGAGAATCAAGACTTGAAGAATCATCTGAAGGCTACTACTCTGTTATCCAAAAGCCTGAAAAGTGAGATTGATTCTATCAAGGGTTCAACTGAAAAAGTGAGGACTGATATCTTTAATAATTTTACAAAGGTGCCTACTACTTTACAACTAAGGGTAGTGGAATCCCAAGTGAAATCTGTTGTTTCAGAACAAACCTCAATCAATCAAAGAATTGATTCTCTGGATACTAAGGTAACTGAAATTCAAGCCTCTCTTTCCTTAATTTTGCAATTATTGTCAAATCCTGATGTCAAAAAGGGGGAGAAGGTTATTCAGACAAAATGTACACCTGATCTAGTATTAAGAAATAATGATGATGATACTGGAGATGATGGTGGTGACAAAGTGATACAAGGAGAAACCTCTGATGCTGTTGTTATGAAGACAATCCAAACTTCTCAAAGTCAAACAACGCAGTCAACTCATGTTTCTGATTCTGGAGTTAAGACAGTAAGAACATTGGTGCAATCTTAGATCCTGACGGAAGATCAAATCCTGACACCTGGTCATGGACACATTCTTGCTACAATTCCTGAAGGTGATGAAGATGTAATTATTGATAATCCTGAAGATGCATCAAATTTATTCCAGAAGTTTTCTACAAAAGACGGTAGAATTGTTACTCTTTATCACACTGATAAAAGAGTTCAACAATTATTTGCCAGAAAAGCACTCTCTACAGCAAGTGAAGAATATCCAGATCTCTCACATGAAGAATTCTTGAGACTACAAAGAGAGACAATGGAAAGCTATACTGCTCCTGCTAGAGGTAGAGGAAGCAGAGGTAGAAGAGGTGCTAGAAGAAGTAAAAGAGGTTCTTCAACTCAAACAGTACCTAGACAGACAAGGTCTAGAGGGTTAAGAATTGAAGAAATTCCTGAAGCTTCACAAAATCTAACAGATCCTGTTATCAAGGATATCATGGAGAAAGAAGACAAGGAATTTGTTGAAGAAGAACCTGAATTGAGAAGAAAATCAAGTAAATCAACTTTCAGCAATACAAATCAAATTGAAGATTCTAATCCTGACAATATTCAAGATCCTGATGAATCTGAAATTCTGCAAGAGGTTGATTTGATAATCTTATCTACTGTTGTTGATTGTCACAACAAAGAAGTAGATGAAGAAGAAGAAGCCAGAAGAAGAGATATTACAAAAAGAACATATGAAGATTTCAATCTCTATCTACAAAGGCTTAAAGTTTCAAATGAAAGACAATGGAGAAATACAAGCAGGCAAGAATCTTTACTTGAAAGAAGCTACGCTCATGAAAAGGAGAAATACAAGAAGTGGAAACATATAAGTACACTAAGGTGTGATAAACTTATCAACTTTCAGTCTGGTGGAATTATAACAAGTGCTTCAAGTGTTGTTGATTTGTCTGATATGGCTAGATCAAAATCACTCTGGTTAAAGATGTTTTTGAATCTGAAGCAAATGTCAAGTTACACAAGAGGAGGTATTGGACACAGGGATGCTGAATTTCTAAACATGACTTATGTTGATCCTTACTCCTTAACTGAAATTGGAGGTACTTTAACTTCTGAAAACCTGAACAATTTATTAGCTGTTGATATAGTTATAGATTGTCATGATGGTTTTGAAAAGAAAGAAAAGCTTCTGTACTTCATGAAAGATGGTAGTGTGAAGATTCTATCTATTCAAGATCTGCTGATGAAAACTACACAGGAACTGAAATATGTTCACTATCTGTTAAGATGGAAGAACCAAGTGTGCAAAGTATGGGCTGACATGATTTTGTCAACTATAAGAAGAAGACTGGATGGAAACAGTAATTTCGATGGTAATTATATTCCCATGTACTTAAATCAAAGAGGTCAGGATGTGGAAATGCAAAGGGGTACTGCTGTTAAATAAGTAACTTTTGGTATGACCCAACTTACTCTCAATCCTGATGGGAAGGAAATTGCTTATCTTTTGCTTGAAGAGCACAGTCTACAGAAAAGCTCCATACAGAATCTCAGAGCAGCTATCTACCAGATTAATGAGGAAGATGAAGAACTCAGAAATCTTAAGGAAAGACTGATTCAAATTCTTGAAGAAAAAGAAGAAAGTTTATTATACAACTTCTTGAAGATGAATCTGTTCTATCAAAAAGCTTAAACAGATAAGTTGTTTATGAAGATATTTGTACATTTTGATACATGTTTTTGACATCATTGAATATTAGGAATCTATACTTTATTTCACAAAGTATGAGATTGGGGGAGATTGTTAGATCAGAATTCAATGATCGTCAGAAGCTAGACTCAACTGATCAGGATTGCTGACGTCATCAGTATTGCATGGTCATCAGTATTTGATCAAGCGTCAGTATCTTATTGATCATCAGGATTCCTACTCAGACTATGATCAGGATTGATCATCAGAACTTGAAGCTGATCAGGATTCCTACTTCGAGTTATATTTGGAGTCTAGATAAACATGGAAGTTTATTCTATTTGTTCCTGGTTTGTAGACTGTAGCTATCGATTAAGGATAGGTTTCTATCTTTGTTATTGATTAGGACTTATCTTGTTATTGATAGAGAAGCTGTGTGCACTATATAAACACAGTCTTGGTTTCGATTTATGTAGAGATTCGAGAGAGAACATAATCGAATAGAAGCTCTCGAGAACATCAGAATTTCTTGAGAGAGTTTGTAACAGTTTTATATCAGATTTAATAAAGCTGTTATCTTTCTTTTCATATTTGTGATATATACATTAAGAAGTCGATTATCTTACACTATTGTATTCAACCCCCCTTCTACAATAGATTATTACTGGGCAACATGAAGTTAAACGGATTGGTGACAAACATTCGTGCATTGGGGGAGAAGGTCGAGGAAGCCTATGTGGTAAAGAAGTTACTGCGAGCTGTCCCATCGAAGTTCTTGCAGATTACGTCAACAATTGAACAATTTGGTAATTTGGAGAAAATGACTGTTGAAGAAACTGTTGGGTCTTTGAAGGCACATGAAGAAAGGGTTTGCGGACAACCAGAGAACCATGGTGGTGGACAACTCCTGTTGACGGAAGAAGAGTGGCAAAAGAGAGAAACTGGTGAAGGGCATTTGTTACTTACTAAAGAAGAATGGATGAGGAGATCAAACAAAGGAGGGACGGAAAGCTCTTCAAACCAGAAATTCCAACGAACTGGTGGGTTTTAAGGGAATAGAGAGAATGGTTGTGGTCAACGAGATAGAAGCAGAATTAAGTGTTACAATTGCAATCTTCTTGGGCATTATGCGTCTGAATGTCGGAAGCCACGACGCGTTCAGGATGATGAGCCCGCGTTACTGTTAACAGAATGTGAGAAGGAGACACGTAGTAAACTCCTACTTAACGAGTCAGATGTGAAGCCAAAGTTGAGCAAAAATGAAGGTAAGTTGGTTGACTTGAACGTGTGGTATTTAGACAATGGAGCGAGCAACCATATGACTGGACAACGATCAAAATTCAGAGAACTTGATGAAGGAGTGACTGACCAAGTTAGATTTGGGGATGGTTCCACGGTTGACATCAAAGGAAAAGGGTCAGTGGTTTTCAAATGCAGAAATGGCGAGGAGGTCATTTTCAAGGATGTTTATTACATACCCACTTTATGCAATAACATCATCAGTCTCGGGCAATTATCAGAAGATGGCAATAGGGTTATTCTAAATGGCAGCTTTATGTGGATCTACGATGAACAAAGGAGGTTACTCATGAAAGTCAAAAGGTCAGCAAATAGATTGTATAAAATTATTATCGAAACTAGAAATATGAATTGTTTGATGTCAAAGGTAGAAGAGTCTTCATGGCTATGGCATACACGACTCAGACATGTTAATTTTCAAGCTATGATGTTGATGTCAGAAAACAAAATGGCATATGGGCTGCCAAAATTGGTTCAACCTAAGGAAGTATGTACAGGTTGTCTGATGTCCAAACAGACGAGGAAGCCTTTCCCTAAACACACAAATTATCAAGCAAAACGGGCTTTGGAGTTGATTCATGGAGATTTGTGTGGGCCAATTTCGCCAACAACAAAGGCAGGAAATAAATACTTTCTTTTACTGTTGGATGATTTTAGCAGAGTGATGTGGGCTTATATGTTAACAAGCAAAGATGAAACACTGGAGGCGTTTAAAAGATTCCGAGTCTTAGTGGAAAAGGAGTCTGAGGAGAAAATTAAAGTTTTCAGGACAGATAGAGGAGGGGAGTTCACCTCGAAGGATTTCACGTCCTACTGTGAAGAAACTGGGATCACTAGACACTTTACTGCGCCATACTCTCCACAGCAGAACGGCGTAGTCGAGCGACGGAATCGAACAGTGGTGGCCATGGCATGAAGTCTCTTAAAAGAGAAGAAAATGACCTCTGATTTTTGGGCTGAGGCAGTGCGTCACTCTATCTATGTGCTCAATCGTTTACCCACCCGTGCTCTATCGGGGAATACACCATATGAAGCATGGATGGGCCACAAACCAGATATCGGACATCTACGAATTTTTGGTTGTTTGGCGTACATGAAGATACCCAGTGCACATACAAAGAAACTCGATGACAGAAGTAAAGCGGTAATATATCTGGGTGAGGAGCTCGGAACAAAAGCGTGTCGTCTTTATGATCCAGAAAATGGGAAAATACATGTGAGCCGGGACGTCATTTTTGAGGAAGATAAGAAATGGATATGGGATGAGCAGTTACAAGAAGGAATGACATCACAGGAAATATTTACCGTGGTTGGTATTCAGACAGTTGAAGAACGAGATCAGGAAACAGAAGTTGAGCTATTTACTTCTAGAGGTACAGGTGCAGATGCCACAGGTTATGGGAGTGCAGATTCAAGTGCCTATACTCAGTCAGACTCAATGGAAAGCAGTCCACAATCCGCTTCGTCTATTTCTTCCAGTAACAGTAGTGAACAGCCTAGAAATTTTCGCTTACTTAGCGACGTTTACGATGACACACAAGAATTGGAGTTGGAAGATGAGCTGTTTTTGCTAGGAATTGACGAGCCTAATAATTACACTCAGGCTGTAACTGAACGAGAGTGGAAACAAACCATGGAAAACGAGATTGAAGTAATTGAGAGGAACAACACCTGGAAACTAGTGGAGTTGCCACTCGGCCACAAAGCAATTGGACTAAAGTGGGTTTATAAACTGAAGAGAGACACTGATGGACAGATTGTTAAGCATAAGGCGAGATTAGTTGCGAAAGGATATGTTCAAAAATAGGGCATCGACTTTGAGGAAGTGTTCGCTCCAGTTACACGCATGGAAACAATAAGGTTGTTGCTAGCACTTGCAGCTAAGAACGGCTGGGAAGTTCATCATCTAGATGTAAAATCGGCATTTCTGAACGGAGAATTACAGGAAACAGTCTTTGTAACTCAGCCGGAGGGGTTTGTTAAGGAGGGGAAGGAGCATTTAATTTATCAATTGGTGAAAGCTCTATATGGTTTGCGTCAAGCACCTCGTGCTTGGTATGCAAAGTTGAGTAAGTGTTTGGAAAACTTGGGGTTTAGTAGATGTCCATACGAGCATGCTGTGTATACCAAACGGGAAGGAAGTGAAGCGCTAATAATTGGAGTCTACGTAGATGATCTTCTAATCACAGGAATGAGTGTCTCCACTATTAAGAGATTTAAAAAGTAGATGAGCGAGGAATTTGAGATGAGTGATCTCGGGAAGTTGTCACATTACTTGGGCATTGAAGTCAGTCAGGAGAAGAACTATATTGAGCTAAAACAGACAGCTTATGCGAGGAAATTACTCGGAAAAGCTGGATTGGCTGAATGCAATTCGGTGAAATACCCGATGGAGACGAAGGTGCAACTGAACAAAGACGAGAAAGGTAAGGCAGTAAACTCCACTCTGTTTAAAAGTTTAGTGGGAGGATTGCGATATTTGGTCCATACTAGGCCAGACATTGCATATTCTGTCGGGATCGTGAGTAGATATATGGAGTGCCCTACTGCACTACACTTGAATGCAGTTAAGCGTATCTTGCGTTATATAAAGGGCACTATAGACTACAGATTGATCTACTCAAGAGGATCTGGGAATTACTTGTTGTCAGGATATTCAGATAGTGACTTGGCTGGGAACATCGAGGACATAAAGCAGAAATGTTTTGCATTGTCATCTTGTGAGGCCGAATTTATGGCGGCTACCGCTGCAGCTTGTCAAGGGGTGTGGCTACGCAACCTTCTTGGTCAAATAACAGATACGGTGCATGGTCCAGTGGTTATCTATATCGACAATAAGTCTGCGATTGACTTAGCAAAAAACCCAGTTTTTCATGGCAGAAGTAAGCACATTGATGTCCGTTATCACTTTATCCGGGAATGTGTTGAGCGAGGGGAAATAATTATTAAACACTTTAGTAGAGATTTGCAGCGTGCTGATGTGTTAACAAAATCGATGTCCACGGTGAAGTTTGAAAGGATGCGAGCTCTTTTGGGTGTCAAAGACTTGCAGAATGAAGTTTAGATTACGGGGGAATGTGTTGGGAATTAATCTAAACTATGTTAGTTTATCTGAAGTTTGTCTTTCTATTGAATCATGTAAGCCACGTAGTAGAATGAGTCCTGTGTTTGTTAGAGTGTTTCTAGGAACTGTTTTGAATAAGTGGGTATGATGGAGTAATTGTAGGAGTAAGTTGCTTGATGTTAGGAGTCTTAGTTGTTAGTCTTTTATATATTCCTGTATGCATTTATGTTTCAGTATCAAAAAGAAAATAAACGTTTTGTTTTCTTTATTGAGTTTCATACAAAGTTGTTATATCTATTTCAGTTTAAGTGTAAGGTGTATCACCTTTAGTTTCTACAATGTTCAGTGTAGACCCTTAAACTTAGGACTAAAACTTACGACTAATAGTAGACCATATAGTTTTTATATATGTACGGCAATATATACAGCAAACACATTACATTGCACTACATATATAAAAATAACCGGTCTACAAGTCCTAAGTTTAAGGATCTACATATAACAAAACTTCAATTGGGAAAATAAAAAAAATAAAAAGTAAAAGACACATAAATTGAGTAAAAGGATGCTTAAAGTAAAGTACTTCACCAAAAGGGTGGGATGGTCTCGTGAAAATAATAGGGGTTGAGAAGGAGCTTCTGGGCACCAACCCTGAAGAATTGCTTTCTGTCTCAGTATTTCACTCACTTACAATGGAAATGTAAAATGATATGCAATCATGTATGTTGGGGTATGTATTGTATAGGAACTGAAAGCAACGCTTGTGCCAACTAGTAGTACAGTTTTGGTAAAATTAAACCAGATATTATGTGCATATTAGTAAGATACTATGTAGATATTTATAAAATAGCTGATATCAATAAGAAAGATTGAAAAGATGAATTTGACTTAAAAATTTTAGTTGATTCTATGTAGATACTTTATCTTTTCTTCCTAAACCAACTTTTATCTTAAAAAATGGATTTAAAAATAATAAATATGAATGTACAAATATAGATATATATTTGTATATCGTTTTGGTAAAATTAAGCGAGATATTATGTGGATATTAGTAATATACCATGTAGATATCTATAAAATAGCACATATCAATAAAAAAGCTTGAAAAGATGAATTTGACTTCAAAATTTTAGTTGATTCTATGGATACTTTATCTTTTCTTAGTAAACCAACTTTTATCTTAAAAAATGGATTTAAAAATAATATACATGAATGTACAAATATAGAAATATTGATAGAGCATATATTTGTATATAGTTTTGGTAAAATTAAGCCAGATATTATGTGGATATTAGTAAGATACCATGTAGATATTTATAAAATAGCGGATATCAATAAAAAAGATTGAAAAGATGAATTTGACTTAAAAATATTAGTTAATTCTATGTAGATACTCTATCTTTTCTTCCTAAACCAAATTTTATCTTAAAAAAATCAATTTAAAAATAATAGATATGAATGTACAACTATAGAAATACTGATAGGGCATATATTTGTATATATTTTATAAGATTTTATTCTTATTTATTGTCTTTTGTAAATAATTAGATATTAACTGATTTAATTTTATTGTTTTATGACTGTAATTGGATTGTTTTACCAAGGGATTTTGAAATTCTGGAATTGTATTATTTTACCAAGGGATTTTGAAATTCTGCTTTTTGTAGTATGGGCACGAGCCCTGGTGGGCCTATGTGAAGAGTATTAATAATGGACCAATGTGAAGAGCAATGGGCCTGTGTGAAGAGCATTAATAATGGACCAATAATAAGTTATCTTGGCCCAAAGAATTTTCTTTTTTGTTAAACAACTTCATGGGTCAATGTGTATAAAACCCAATGTAATGAGCCTATGTGTGGAAGGCCAAGGTTACAACTTCATGTCTTGTAAAAACTTATTACATTTCAAGTCTCTTGTATAGATAAAAGAGTACAACTTGTTCCGATGTGGGAAAAGTATATGTATTTCACTGATAAATGGATGGTTATACTAAGCCTCATTATAGAGAAGAATAAGAAAGCTATTTTCGTACCTATGTAGGACGTCCACTCATGTTCGGATGTTAAAATTATTTTTTTGTTGGAAAAACCCGAGCTTACCATGAATTATTTTTACGGTTGAAAAATATAAAAATTGATCATGCTACCGAAATTAGACATCGAGGCATGCAAGGCTCTTAGTAAAGCTTAAAAGAAGTCATGAACTCCGAGTTTTACTATTTTACTTAAAAATTTAAGAGTTTCAAACCCGTCATTAGATAAGTATAGGACCTCGTATCAAACAAACTTCCTCGAGACCCTGTATATAGCTATTTTCGTACCTATGTAGGATGTCCACTCATGTTCGGATGTTAAAATTATTTTTTTGTTGGAAAAACCCGAGCTTCCCATGAATTATTTTTAAGGTTGAAAAATATAAAAATTGATCATGCTACCGAAATTAGACATTGAGGAATGAAAGACTCTTAGTAAAGCTAAAAAGAAGTCATGAACTCCGAGTTTTACTATTTTACTTAAAAATTTAAGAATTTCAAATCCGTCATTAGATAACTATGGGACCTCGTATCAAACAAACTTCCTCGAGACCCTTTATATAGAGAAATCAAGGCACTTTGTTTCACATCATATCGATGTGGGACAAAGTGAGATATGGGAAAATACATGAAAAGCAGGGATGCATTTCAAAATCGAATTTTAATTCGGTCAAACCAAAATCGAATTAGACCAAAAATGGCTGCCGAAAACCGAATCGATATTAATTCGGTTATAAAACCAAACTGAATTTTATTTTCGGTTATTATCGAAAACCAAAATAAAAAATTGAAATTTTTCTAGAACTATAGAAAATTGCAAAAAAATATTTAGTATACTTAATGGTGAAGCCTATTTATGATGTCATAAGTCTTAACACCTAAACCTACATCAAACAACGCACACTACATCTAAATTGATACCTGTCGAAACAGACACACTCAACTATTTAACCCCTACACCAATACCCTTCACCAATAACTATTACACACACTTTTCATTAAAACACTACACCAATACTCTTCACCAATAACTATTACACACACTTTTCATTAAAACACAGAGAGACACAACCTAACAAATATGTAACACCTTTTGTGTATAAAGTTTTTAACATTTGTTTTGTAAAACTTTAAACACGCTTTTTAAAATTAAAACACATAATTTCACTTAAAATATGAAATTTTTTGACAATTAGAAATCATGATTTTATCAACAATCTACCTCCAACTATTTAACATCTTCTCACTTAATAAATTCTAATTTTTTAATACCAGATGTGTGTGAGTTTCTAATAAATAGTGTTAACTAATTTTTACCCCTAAACTAAACCTAAGAAATATAGTTATCACTTTTACTACTATAAGATTATAATTTTATATTTTGTAAAGTTTACCTACTAACATCTTAAAGCTAATATTTTCTAATCATAAAATTCTTCTAACTTTTTAAGACAAGTAAAGCTAAAAAAACTTATGTAATCAATTAAAATATTGACAAGTAAAGCTAAAAAAACTTATGTATAAAATTATATTCTGATAAAGTATAACATTTATTATAATTTTATACTAAATAATAGATTGTTAACCCTCAAATTACAAATATTGAAAAATTTACCTTGCACAATCATAATAACAAAATAAATTAATATGTAACGGTTTAAGATATAATATTTCACTTTTAATAGTTATCATATTCTCAAAATTATTACACCACAAACAACTTTCACACAGTAAATTATGTCTTCATATTTGAGACATCCAACTACTTAACACATTACCTATAGCTATTTCATATTTTAGACATCCAACTACTTAACACATTACCTATAGCTATATTTTACACTTTCACAGTAGAACATCTTCTACCTATATAGTTTTTTAAACTTTTTAATAACCTTCTACTTTTAATAACTTTCTACTAATTTTTTAAGACAAATAATTAAAAAAACAATGTAAAAAAATTAGAAATATCTTAAACTTTAAAATTTGTATAGTTACTTGACCAAAAATGAATAAAATAATTTCCGTTAACCAACCAAAAATTTTGAATTATTTTAGGACCAATCACCATCAATTCCTAAATTTTAGACTAATTATAATAAGTTAAATACTTTCCTCATTACCAAAGTCCAGTTAACCAATCAAAAAATATAAATTATTTTAGGACCAATCACATTTGATTCCTAAATTTTAATTCCTAAAATTTAAACCAATCATAATAAGTAAAATATTTACCTCATTACTCCAGTTAACCAATCTGAAAATATAAATTATCATTTAGGAAATATAAATTATCTTAAGACCAATTAGAGTCAATTCCTAAATTTTATACCAATCATAATAAATTAAATACTTTCCTCAATTACCAAAGTCCAAGTTAACCAATCAAAAAATATAAATTATAAATCACAAAATATAGATACAAACCATTCCTAAATTTTAGACCAATCATATTATATTAAAAAAAATACTTATTTATTATTCTAATCCTACTATACTATCCATAGTTAGTTAATAATTTTAATCTAAATATATTTTTTTTACTTAATTTCACATTTCCAAATATTACACAATTCTAATCTAAATACAGTAGTATTAAAAATTCACTTTTTAAATTTAAAACAAATTGAGTTAATTCGTTATAAATCGATAATTTTTTTATTTAATATTTTTTATAAATAAGTAAAGATAATTAAGTAAAAACACAAAATACCAAAAAACAGCTTGACATAAATATGTCCTTCATTTACTTGGTTTAACTCAACAAATATGTTTCTTAACCACATAGCTTGACATGTGCATGCTGGTGCTGCCATATATTCCGCTTCACATGTTGAGAGTGCAACTCTTTGTTGCTTCTTTGATGACCATGAAAATATTGCTGAACCGATATGAAATGCATATCCGTAAGTACTTTTTTCATCCAAATCTCCACCATAATCACTGTCGGAATAACCAACTAATTTGGAATTTTTAGAACATGTATAAGATAAGCCATGATTTAATGTACCTTTAGCATATCTCAAGATTCTTTTAGCTGCCATGAAGTGATCTTGCTTCGGCTTCTCCATGTACCTACTTATGAGTCCAACTGCATACATAATATCTGGACGAGTGAAAGTTAGGTACCTCACACTTCCAACCAAACTTTTAAATAATATTGGATTTACTGACTCCCTAGTTGAATCAATTCTTAGCTTTGTGCTTCCTTCTGTTGGCATGCTCAGTGGCTTGCATTCCTCCATTCTGAACTTGCGTAAAATTTGCTCGACATATTTTTTCTGTGACATAAAAATCCCTTCTTTTCTTTGCTTGACTTCGACTCCAAGAAAGTATTATATTTGATCAATATTTGTCATCTCAAATTCGTTAATCATTACTTTCTTAAACTCATTGAACATACCAGGGTTGTTTCCGGTAAAAATCATGCCATCCACGTATAAACACACTAGCATCATATCTCCCCCTGAATTTATTTTCGTGTAAAGAGCATGCTCGTATGAACTCTTTACAAAACCATTCTTTTAAAAGTATTCATCAACCCTTGTGTTCCAAGCTCGCGGAGCTTGCTTCAATCCGTATAGTGCTTTCTTTAGCATGTAGACTTTATCTTCCTGGCCTTTATGAATATATGTAAATCATAATGTAACATAAGATGTAAAAGAGATAACTGCAACTCAACAAAGGACAAGACGGACAATAATATTAACAGAAGCACAGGAATCCAGAATCAAAGAAGAAAAGGTAAACTCAAAAAATCAAAATATGGTATGTATTCTTGAAGTCCGTAAACAGGTCACGGAAAGAAGTTCATGAAAATGTTCAAGCCTCAGTGACAGCAAAAGAATCAAGACTTTCAAGACTACAGAAGTATGTGAATGATTTAGGGTTAGTACCACAGGATTCCAGTGATTAATTTGAAGCAACCTGATTGACAAAGGACTTAGCAACAACATTGAATTGAAGACATAGAAGAATTGATCAAGTGTTATTCATCTGTGAACTAGACCAGTTGCACTAGTAGACAGCACTTAAAAAGATCAAGTTGTTTTATCGTCTCAGAAGAAATTGATACAGTCTAAAACTGAAACACCCTGAAGCTCAGAAGGTTTTATTAAAAGATCAAGGATAAGATAATGTCTCGATGGTTTTTCTAATTAGAAAACCATCGAATGAGATCAAAAGTAATTCACAGAAAACCATAATAGATTAATTTGTTATTCGATAGTTTTGATTAAAAAACTATCGAATGGAAAATTAGTTTATTACTTTCGATGGTTTTTAAATTAGGGAGCAGGTGGAAAGTTTCTTTGTTGTCAGGTTGATTTTGAAGATGGACGGCCAAGTTTGATTCTTCAAGTTAGGTTCGATAGTTTTCAATTCAAGTCTGCAATTAATACAGAGTGAAGATAGTTTCTTCTTCAGTTAAGGCAATTCACAGAGACATTACTGAGAGAGAAGTTTGAGCCGGAGAAAATTATCAGAGAAATTAATAGTGCTCAGAATTTTATCATTGTATTGAATTTGTGTAACCTTAAACTCATTGAAGCTAATCTACGGATTAAAAATTGTAGCACCCTTCAAGGTTTATATTTATAAAACGATATATTCCCCGACTCGTGTTTTGATTTGGTGCTTTTGATTTCGTTATAGAACTGAATGAATTATCCGCGAACGAAATTAAATAATTTGTGAGTATCGTATTCAACCCCCCTTCTACGATACTTTGGACCTAACAATTGGTATCAGAGCTACTTGATTGACATACAAATCAGATCCGGTGAATGATACCAAAATCAAACATAGCTTGAAAATTCGAAGCAAATTTCTTAACTTTCAAAATTTTTCATTTGATTGGAATTTCTTGAATTTTAAACAATTTGAAATTTTCAGAAACCATGAGTGCTCCAAAGACAACAGCTGGTATTAAAGTTCCCCCGTTTACAAGAGATGATTTCGGTTTGTGGAAGATGAAGATGATGTTGTTTATCAAGGCATCGAATCCGTTGTATATTGGAATTTTAGAGAACGGACCATATGTACCAATGAAATCAGTTGATGAAACGACTACCCCTGAAGGTAATAGGATTCCTGCTGGCACCCAACCTAAGGATATCTCTGAGTACACAGATTCAGACAAAGAACTGATTCGATTGTATACAGGATTGATGCTGATTTTGACAGACTCCGTAGACAAAGAAATGAGCTATCGGATTATGAACTGTACAAGCGGGAAACATATGCGGGATACCATTAATTTGATAATGGAAGGAACTGAAGACGTTCAGGAAAACAGATTAGACATCCTGACTTCTCAGTACGAAGCTTTTAGGTCTCTTCCAGGAGAAAGTATAACTCAGGTCTTTGAGAAATATACTAAGCTTCTTAATGAATTGGCAATGAAAGGGAAGACCTATCCAATGAGAGAAACAAACAGGAAGTTCATGATTACGCTGCCCCATCATGTAGAACACAAGTCCTCATCCATAAGGGAAAGAATTGATTTTACAAAGATGTCATTAGAGATGATCTATGGCAAGTTGAAGACTTATGAGATGGAACAGGAACAGAGAGTGATAATCTACGGACGAGGGATAGTGGATAACAAGCACAATGCACTTGTGAGATTAGCAGCACTTGTAGTGGATGAACCAACAACTTCTGATATTCAGGTTCAAACCCCTAGAGCTGGAAAGGAGGTGATTATAGAAGCTGAAATGGATTCTGTGAATCTGGGTGTTGATGAAAGTGATTACTACACCCTAAAAGAGCTTGAGCAAATGGAAGACAAAACCATGGCGTACTTAGCTACAAAGTTTAGCCACATTCGTTTCAAGAGAAACCCTAAGTACAAGTTCAAGGGCTCAGCCAACAGATTCCAGAAGAGCAAGTAGTCACCTAGTACAGGTTTTAAGGGAGGGTACAAGACTGGCTCAATTGACAGATGCAAATCAAGATGCTATAACTACAATGAGTTAGGGCATTTCGCCACTGAATGCCGGAAGCCTCGTCAAGCAAGAGACATGAAAGATGTCTATGAAAAGAAAGACTCGTATGAGGATTTGAAGAAGGAGAATGCCAAGCTGAAACAGCAACTGGAGGCATTGCCTGGAAAGCAGAAAGGGAAGGTCTATATAGCAGAGGGAAAACACTGGGATGATACTGATTCAGATGAAGAGGATGAATATGTTAATGTTGCCCTAATGGCTGACTCTTCAGAGGAATCACCACAATTATCTCAGGTACCTATCTTAACTACAATTAACATGTCTAATTATAAGTACAAGAAAACTGTGCAAGATCTAAGTGTAGAATTGTTTAATGTACACACAAGCATGCTAGCATCTGAAATGGAGAATGCTAAACTAGTTCTTAAGATTAAAAATCTAGAATCTAAAAATGAAGAACTAGAGCTTGTAGTTGTCACAATATAAGATCTTAAGCAAAAGAATGCGTACTTAGAAAACAAGATCAAGTGTAATGATGAGATAGAGACTATCCTCAGGAAGCAGATTTCAGATTTAGATTTGAAGCTGAATGCTTTTAAGAATTCCGCCCTGATTGCTAAGGAGATCATTGATACTCAGACCCAGGGTAATAAAACTGCTATAGGACTTGACTACTCCAAAAAGGCTGGGAAAAAGATTCTGGAATTCCCTGTGACATCTTGTAATAACCCCAAATTTTGGACTTAGTTAAAAAAATTTGATGAATAGTAAATGTTGATGAATAGTGAATTTGCTGATGAAAGATATTTTCAGACCACACTATATGGAAGACATGGAATGAATGTTTCGAAGTTATATTAGTGATGTATAAGGAGAATAAGTGAATGTAAACGCGATCAGAATCGGGAGATTCCAACTTTAAATTTTGATCACACTATTCATCGGACAATCAAGGATGCATTGATTTGATCGTTTTGAGAAAGTATATCGAATGAGAAATCCATGATCATATCTTAAGCCAAGGTGAGAAATCTAGGATCATATATTAAGCCAAGGTAATGGAAAGATCAAGGAAGTATCTCCTAGCCTTGGTACAGAGAAACATTTTTAAAATCCCTTGAACCTATCTCAAAACTTAGCAACAAAGCAGAAGCGTAACGAATTATGGATTAAACCCTAACCAAAGGAGAAGTATCATATAAGATCATCAAGTGCAACTTATAAGAGGATTGATGATACAAGAAATGACATAAGCATGACATAAACCATGACATAAGCATGACACAAGGAAGACAAGGTGATGAATCACCACCTTGTCACCATTTCTCCAAGGAATCACCCAATGGTTGACATGTGTCATGGGATGACAAAACACTTCTTAAACCACACAAAAGAGAAGCATGCAAATCAGATTTTATTTGACAAAACAAAAAGAAAAGCAAAGCAAGTATTCTCCCCATTTCTTCAAATTTCTGCCCAGCTTGAACAAGGAACAAAGAAAAATTCATAACTCAATATCTACTCATCCTAAAATCGCCAAATTTGGACCATAGCTCCCTCAATATATTACCAAGGTACGTTAAAAATTTCAAGATCATTGAACAAGTATTTCATGTTCAAATCCTTAGTCAAAATTGAGGGTGAATAGTAAATCCGGGAATACTAACTTGTTTTCTTGATTTCTTTTGTGAGTTTAAGGATGGTAAGGGTAGATCAAGGCTCCCTTAAGGCTTACAAGATTTTGTTATTATGTTAAGACTTCATGAAAGGTATGAACACCATCCACCCTTTTGATTTACCTTGATTTTTAAGCTTGAGTTTAAGTTATGTTTAAGTATGTGTAGTTGTTGGAGTTTGGGTTATAAATGGCTAAACCTTGATGGTTAATGGTTATGAGTTGATGACTGGTAATGTTCTCATAAATTTTATGGAGTGACCTTGAGTGTATAATGATGGATTGATGGCTTGGTTGATGTTATTGGATTATTTGGAATGGTATAAACATGGAAATCTTGGTTAAGCGTCGTTACCATGTTGAATTTTCATTAGATTGATTGAGCAGAGACCTCGGGTACTTTCAAAGCATGACAAAAATACTAACTGACCATGATCATGTAGGTTCTGTTTTTTAGTTTATTTTGGTGAAAGAATCGCATCGATCCGATTTACGGTTTAGGAGAAACACCCATTTTAGTAAAAGTAGTTTCGGGAAACCAAGACGTGCATTAGGTGACCTTTGAAACAATGATCAAGCCCTTTAAAAATGAAAATAGGTCATGATACTAAGGTGAATAATAGTATGGGCAGTTAGTAAGATAACCGAGAAGGTTTCGTGTTAAAAAGATAATTGTTCGATTTTATAAAAATGTCGGAACCAAAGTTGCGCGAGGATGAATGGTTTCCGCACTCCACTGATTTAACTGTTGCTCTCGGGATTTTCATCCCCTGAACCAGAAAAACATTTTCAAACATTTTGTTCCATTCTTTCTCTAGATCGCGCACGCGAAAATGGTGTGTCATTTCTGTTAACGGTTAAGGAGATATGAGCATTTTAGTGAAAGTTGTACGAATAGTAACTTTCCGTAGCTCATCCAAGTTTGAAAATACATTTCACCAAGTTAAACCTCTGTTTTGAGATCAAAACTTTTATGATAAATATTACAAATACTCAAAATGATTTTAGAAGTGGTTTCTTATTTAAATGTAAATTTTCTGATTTATTAAAAGTGTTAGAGTGCGAGTCGCGTAATAGTAACTCCATGAAAAGTCAACTCTAGGGGTACTACATTGACCAACCGTTGTGACTGAGATAAAGGATTATTTCAAGTCAATTAAAACACCAACGTTGTTGAGGAATAACATGACTACATGATGTGTTTGACTTATGGTTGACTTAAAGTGAGTGTCTTAAGGATAAGCGAAGTATTATGAGTGAGTTGTTATGAGCGAATGATTACGCTAGGGGACTGATCGAGTATTTCTTTGTCTATAGATTTCCCGACAAATTCTCAAACCCCTAACAACCAAGGACTCAAGGCAAGTTTTCTCATTCCATGCTATGTTTTCCATTACTTATACTGTTGATGCATATGATATGATATCATGCATGCTTTCAAACCTTACATCGTATATAGATGTAATGGTATTAAAAATGTTGAGGTGTAGTATATGCATATGATAAATGCATGTCAGTTTTCAAACCCTACATCATATAAGTGATGCTGTGGTGATATATTCTGCTTTAATGCTGTGAAAATATTTATAAACTGTTTACGCTTTTGATAGAAAGCTTTATAAGATATAAAGGTTTATATGCTATGTAAATATTAGATATAAACCGAGGTGTTATAGAGGCTCTAAGGGTAGAGCGCTTGTACGAGGATTTTAAAACTTAGACCGGGAGTCAAATTAGTATTTTGTCTGGATTATACTGTCAGAAGCTGGAGGGTTCGAGGGACAGTTATATTTTAAAATGTTGATTAAATATTCCAATAATATATATATTGGAATATTAATGTGAGATATTTAAATAATATTATTATAAATATTATTTGAAGAATTATTTAATTAAGTGAATATTATTTTGGATATTCACTTAAGTGAAAATTTATTGAATAATAATTTAATATTTATTATTTGAATATTTATTAAATATTCCAAAAATGATTTAAAAATCATAGAACCTTATGTAAATATTACGTTAGGTTCCAATAGGTATTTAAAATATTTTCTGATCTCAAAAGAGATTTATGTGACCAAAGTAGGGGTTCCTAACTACTTTTAAATTATTTATCTCAAATGATGATTAAGGTTTTGGACTTATCAAAAATTGGGAATCCATCCCAGGAAGTGAATATATGATTTCACTTGCCTCTTTCATCAAAAGTTATTATAGTTTGGGTTTGTGAATTATCAAAACTAAAGATATTTTACCAAACTCCCAGGTCGTGATTTCAAAATGTTTTACTCGATGATCTAGGTCAGTTGACAACAGTCAACCCAAATTGTGACTTACTTCCGATATAATCCGGAAGTAAGGGTATTTTTACAAAACCTATCAACAAGCTTATGCTTGGGGGAACTGGATTAATGTCCGTTCTAGTTATAAATAGTTGGGGGAATGACATTTTCGGGTAAGTGGCCGAGTAACGCACGGTCCCGTAAATAAAAACTATTTTTCTGGCCTTGATGTCGCCAGGTGGAAATATAATAAGAGGCTGGGTGACGTCAGTCCAGTGGAATCCGTTGGCAGGGAGCGGGTCCACTTGTGTGGCCTTGATGTCGCCATGTGGTTACTAAAATGTAAGAGGCCGAGTGACGCCGGTCCAACCTAAAAGCCCGTATGCGGCTAGGGTAATGACCTTCGGGATTATCCATCTACTAGTAGAGAATCTATGGTATGACGACTGATCATCGTATACCAGTGCGTAGCCCTGTACAACTCCCCATGTTTTTCCAAGGATTGGATTTCAGAAATGTTTTGGTAACTCTGGTTAAATACCAATTACGGATACTTGTTAATGATATTTTAACAAAGTACTATAACTCATACAGTAGTTGTATTGTATGGCCTGTTTTGACGAAAAGAATATTTAAACATATCGTTCTGTATATGAACGGAGTTTCAAAGGTTTTCAATTATGATATCAGCTTACATATATGATTATGATGCTATATCTTATTGTCGAGCTATAGTGCTCATTCTTGCTTCTTTTATATACCACAACACAACAAAGATATCTAAATAGATATGTGTGTATATATGTTGAGAAGGGATTTAAGATATACAGTTTATTGAACTGTATAGTGTTTTGAATCAATGGATAGGCTTTAAGCCTTGATTCCAATATTAATATCTATTTTAAAAAGATATGTTTTGAGTCTTGGTTCAATATATCGATACCAAGGATTTCTAAATGATTTACGAAAAGTATTTGATTATGATTATAGGTCATACAGTATTTTGAACGGGATACTATTTTGGGGACAAACCCTAGTAGTGATAAAACTTTGATCCTATATGGATTATCTACCTTAAAGGTTTAAAGATTTAAACTGGGATAGATTTCTTGCTGAGCGCTATTAGCTCATTCTTGCTTTATTAAAACTTTCAGCATGAAGAAAACGTTGCCGATTCACCTCGTGTTACGAGAGCAAGGGGATGGAGAGACCACCCTTGAGTTAGTTCAGCAGGATGGATACTGCCGGTGTGAGCAGAATAGTTGCGGCTTGAATTAGTAAGGATTGTTTTCGAGTAGGTTTGTATTATTAAACCTTATATAGAAGGGCGAGGTCTATTATTTTAACTTCAGGTAGAGGTTGTAAATGATAGATGAGATCCTGGATAGTACATTTGATTTGTAATAACAAATGTTAGTTATTGTTGCTCATTTCCAAGGCTATAACTTGTGTGTGTGTGCGTAAGTGATTGGGGTCTTTGGAGTTGTATTATTAGAATGTTGTAAGTAATGCAGGTATTGTATAATTGATGGAGTGTGACAACCCAGATTCCTGACCACGGATCTGGGGGTGTTACAGAAATGGTATCAGAGCATTAAGTTATAAACTTGGATATGAGAGTATTAAGAGTAATATCGAAGTAAGAAAATGACGCGATGACTCATATAGAGCTCGTTAAGTGGACTACTGGAAGTAGTGCCATTGAGGATGTTAAGATTAAAGAGTTTAGTGGGGACTTATCGGAGGACCGATAGGACCGTTGAAGATCATCATAATGATGAGAAAGACGTTTAGAATTGTACACGGATTATCAAGGACATTAAGATAAGACGCGGAGCAGAGTCTCAGTTGCAATTGGGGTAAGGGCGGAATGGCCAATACCATTGGATAACTTGACTTAGTAAGAACCTAAGTGTTTGTAGTTCATCATAGTTTGCCCACGAAAAGGCAGCACATGTGAAGATTAAGACGTTTACAGTTCTTTACGCGATCCGAATTACTAAATTACGTGGACTAGTTAAGGCATTATCTTGTGTATGAGGTCCAAGCTTTGAGAATAACGATTCCACCAGAGTTGGTGTCTTTTCCGTCGATGGGTATTTTGTTACCTAAGAGGAAGACTTTTGCGTACGTGTAGTACCAGAACGTTATCGTGAGACGAATGCGCTAAATCGCATCGCGAGTATATTTCGTACGATGGGCCATGATGGCTCGACTAAGAAATCAAAGACATGAAGAATGGATAGCGTGATTCTAATAAAGATACGTATGGTTGCAACGAGCAATGCGACAATCTCAGGGCCTACGAGGAACGAGACCTATGGTGGCCTAGGGTTGGATTCATTCGATACGACTAGTGTTAAGAAATTACATATACGTTAATCGACCTTCATCTTTTGTGGATGTGTTGATGCGGGCGTAGGAGGCCCAATCTCGGAACGACTATCGTGGAATGACGAATATGTTTCGAACTCCCGACCTATCTAAGGACTTGTACAATTTTGAAGTACCGTTGGTTAGTACCCTAAGCCATAAAGGCAGAAAGATAAGATCATCCTCGTACGGGTGATGTTAGAAACTACGATGACCATTGACTTTTTGGTATCTACTTGTTGGTGCACTACTCAATCCAAAACTGTTCATGCCTGTGTTACCTTGAATAGTTCATGTCAGGTAACCCTTCTAATTTCCTACTTCAACTTGGGATGCAACCAACAACTGTTAAATATTCATTTATTTATTTTCTTTCTTCATACTTGGACTCCTTAGTCGAGTTCATAAATATCTAGCTATGTATTTCTGAATACCCATCTTGTTCCAATAACAGATTTCCCTTTAGGCCTGGGTACCAGCTTCCAAACTTTCTGCCTTTCAAACAGATTGAGTTCCTCTTGCATTGCAATCACCCAATCTAGATCATCTAGGGCATCTTCAACTTTCTTAGGTTCTGTTTCTGAAAGAAACCCAGAATAGTGACAATCATTTTGTGATGTCCTCCTAGTTCTCACTCCTGAATCTGGATCACTAATGATCAAGTGAAAGGGATGATCTCTATTCCATACCCTTTGTCTTGGCAGATGCGATCTTGATGATTCTCCTTGTTCTAGATGTTGTGGAGTGTGACTAGTTGATCCTTCTCCTGCTCCCCCTGAGTTTTTGACGGTTCGATATGTTGACCCTGTTGATTGACTAGTGGATCCAGTAGTAGTTTGAGTATTTCCACCACTATCACCACTTGGTCCAGAATCATTATCATTATCATTATTATTAATAACTTTAACAACTTCAGGTTCTTCCTCTATATCAGAGAGATCTCCTGATAGATTTTCAAATACCAAGGATTCAGAGTTCTCTCTAGTTTGCAGGCCTGGTCTTTTGGTGTCGTCGAATGTTACATTAAAGCTTTCCAACACCTTCTTATCTTCAATCACATACACCCTGTAAGCCTTAGATTGCAGAGAATAGCCCAGAAAAATGCCTTCATCTACTTTGGCATCAAACTTGCCCAGATGTTCTCCATCTTTAAGTACAAAGCACTTTGCACCAAACACATGAAAGTACTTCAGTGTTGGTTTCTTGTTGGCCATTAACTCATACGGAGTCTTTTCATGATCTTTGTTGATCAGGGTTCGATTCTGAGTGTATCAAGCTGTATTCACTGCTTCAGCCCAAAAGTAAGTGGGAAGTTTTGATTCATTCAACATGGTCCTTGCTGCTTTAACCAAGGTCCTGTTCTTCCTTTCCACTACTCCATTCTGTTGAGGAGTTCTTGGTGCTGAATACTGTCTTGATATTCCTTTCTCTGAGCAGAAATCATTAAGAACTGCATTTTTGAATTCAGTTCTATTGTCTGATCTGATTGTCCGCACAGGTAGGTTAGCTTCCACTTCTATCTTCTTGATGTGATAAATGATTAGTTGTGTTGCTTCATCCTTTGATTGTAAGAACAACACCCACATGTACTTGGAGTAGTCATCCACTATCACCAATGCATATCTTTTTCTTCAAAGTGAGATAACATTGACTGGACCAAATAAATCCATATGAATCAGTTGTAATGGTTCAGCAATGCTTGTCATTCCTTTGCTTCTATGTGATGCTTTCTTTGACTTCCCCTTTTCACAGGCTTCACATAGTCCCTCCTGATTGAATTCCATCAGGGCAACCCTCTCACTAACTCTCTCTTTACCAAAGAGTTCATAGTTTTGAAGTTCAAATGTGAGAGCTTCTTATGCCATAGCCAACTTTGTTCTGAAGATGCTTTACTGTAGAAACATGTAACTTCTCCTTCACTGGTAGAACTTAAGTCAGCTATAAACAAATTTCCTTTTCTTACTCCCAGTAGAGCAAGCTTCTCATCCTTCCTGTTGGTGATCAAGCACTTGTCCTTTCTGAAATCTACATTGTAGCCTTTATCACAGAACTGACTGATACTTAGAAGATTGTGCTTCAATCCTTCAACAAGAGAGATGTTTTCAATGATGACATTCCCAATTTTCAATTTACCATATCCCGTAGTGAATTCTTTGTTGTCATCTCCAAAGGTTACAATCGGGCCGGTCTTCTTAACCACCTCTGTAAGCAGGGACTCTTCACCTGTCATGTGTCTAGAACAACCACTATCCAGAATCCACACGACCTTTGAGCTTTTAACCTTACCCTGCAATCACAGATTGATTAAGTGGACTTTGGTACCCAAACTTGTTTGGGACCTGAAGGTTTAGATACTTTAACAGAGTAACATTCAAGTTAGTCATAACTTGTTTAACATTCATGCTTTCTGTGGATTTGACATTATCAGTGCTATTGCTACCAGATGCATTCATCAACTTAAAATAAGCATGCATAATGTTGCATGTACATAACAAACATTCTTTCTTACCACAGGTTTCATGAACATCAGGCATGTCAGACATGTTATGCATTGCAGAAGTATCAACAGTTTCTACTTTAACCTTTTTACATGCATGTGTAAGGTGTCCAGCAGAATTACAAATAGTGCATAACTTCCTAGATGCAATGGGAGAAGAAGAAACTATATTCTGATTAACAACATTCTTTTTCCCATTCCTGTTCTTTTTAGCCTTGATAACTAAGTAACCTACTTCAGTTTTAGGTAATTTAGTTTTTACTGATTTCCTAGGCAACTTAGTTTTTACCTCTTTTTCCTTCACTAAATCCTCCTCAAGCAATTCTTGTCTTATGTATAAGTCATCCTCATGAAAAGGTTCTGAGAAGGGCTTGACAAAGACTAGACTGACCACATTCTTAAGAATGTGTGGAATATTCTTCCTGACAATAGTAGATGTCACAGGAAATTCCAAAATCTTTTTCCCAGCCTTTTTGGTGTAGTCAAGTCCTATAGCAGCCTTGTTCCCTATGGCCTGAGTATCAATGATCTCCTTAGCAATTAGGGCGGAATTCTTAAAAGTATTCAGTTTCAAATCTAACTCTGAAATCTGCTTCCTGAGGATAGTCTTTATCTCATCATTACACTTGACCTTGTTCTTTAAGTACACATTCTTTTGCTTAAGAATGTGACAGCTACAAGCTCTAGTTCTTCATTTTTAGATTCCAGATTTTTAATCTTAAGAACTAGTTTAGCATTTTCCATTTCAGATGCTAGCATGCTTGTGTGTACATTAAACAATTCTACACTAAGATCTTGCACAGTTTTCTTGTACTCAGAATTAGACATGTCAATTGTAGTTAGAATAGGTACCTAAGATAATTGTGGTGATTCCTATGAAGAGTCAGCCATTAGGGCAACATTTACATACTCCTCATCTTCATCCGAATCAGTATCATCCCAGTGTTTTCCCTCAACTATATAAGCTTTCCCTTTCTGCTTTCCAGACAATGCCTCCAGTTGCTGTTTCAGCTTGGCATTCTCCTTCTTCAAATCCTCATAAGAGTCTTTCTTTTCATAGACATCTTTCATGTCTCTTGCTTGACGAGGCTTCCGGCATTCAGTGGCGAAATGCCATAACTCATTGCAGTTGTAGCATCTTGATTTGCTTCTGTCAATCAAGCCAGTCTTGTAGCCTCCCTTAAAACCTGTACCAGGTAAATACTTGCTCTTCTGGAATCTGTTGGTTGAGCCCTTGAACTTGTACTTAGGGTTTCTCTTGAAACGAATGTGGCTAAACTTTGCAGCTAAGTACGCCATGGTTTTTTCTTCCATTTCCTCAAGCTCTTCTAGGGTGTAGTAATCACTTTCATCAACACCCAGATTCACAGAATCCATTTCAGCTTCTATAATCACCTCTTTTCCAGCTCTAGGGGTTTGAACCTGAATATCAGAAGTTGTTGGTTCATCCACTACAAGTGCTGCTGATCTCACAAGTGCATTGTGCTTGTTATCCACTGTCCCTGGTCAGTAGATTATCACTCGTTGTTCTTGCTCCATCTCATATGTCTTCAACTTGCCATAGATCATCTCTAATGACATCTTTGTGAAGTCAATTCTTTCCCTTATGGATGAGGACTTGTGTTCTACATGATGGGGTAGCGTCATCATGAACTTCCTGTTGTTTCTCTCAGTGGATAGGTCTTCCCTTTCATTGCCAATTCATTAAGAAGCTTAGTATATTTCTCAAAGACCTGAGTTATACTTTCTCTTGGAAGAGACCTAAAAGATTCATACTGAGAAGTCAGGATGTCCAATCTGTTTTTCTACACGTCTTCAGTTCCTTCCATTATTAAGTTTATGGTATCCCACATATGTTTTCCGCTTGTACAACTCATAATCTGATAGCTCATTTCTTTGTCTGCGAAGTTTGTCAATATCAGCATTAATCCTGTATCCAATCGAATCAGTTCTTTGTCTGAATCTATGTACTCAGAGATATCCTTAGGTTGGGTGCCAGCAGGAATCCTGTTACCTTCAGGAGTTGTCGTTTCATCAACTGATTTCATTTTTACATATGGTCCGTTGTCTAAAATTCCAATATACAACGGATTCGATGCCTTGATAAATAACAACATCTTCATCTTCCACAAACCGAAATCATCTCTTGTAAACTGGGGAACTTTAATACCAGCAGTTGTCTTTGGAGCACTCATGGTTTCTGAAAATTTCAAATTGTTTAAAATTCAATAAATTCCAATCGAATGAAAAATTTTGAAAGTTAAAAAATTTGCTTCGAATTTTCAAGCTATGTTTGATTTTGGTCTCATTCACCGGATCTGATTTGTACGTCAATGAAGTAGCTCTGATACCAATTGTTAGGTCCAAAGTATCGTAGAAGGGGGGGTTGAATACGTTACTCACAAATTATTTAATTTCGTTCACGGATTAATCATTCAGTTCTATAACGAAATCAAATGCACCAAATCAAAACACGAGTCGGGGAATATATCGTTTTATAAATATAAACCTCGAGGGGTGCTACAAATCTAATCCGTAGATTAGCTTCAATGAGTTCAGGTTAACGTAATCAATACAAACTTTGTAAATTAAGGCACTATAAATTTTCTCCATAATCTGTTTTTGAGCACTTAATTCTTCAGAGTAAATACGATCACTTCTGCCAAGTTAAACCTCTGTTTTGAGATCAAAACTTTTATGATAAATATTACAAATACTCAAAATGATTTTAGAAGTGGTTTCTTATTTAAATGTAAATTTTCTGATTTATTAAAAGTGTTAGAGTGCGAGTCGCGTAATAGTAATTCCATGAAAAGTCAACTCTAGGGGTACTACTTTGACCAACCGTTATGACTGAGATAAAGGATTATTTCAAGTCAATTAAAACACCAACGTTGTTGAGGAATAACATGACTACATGATGTGTTTGACTTATGGTTGACTTAAAGTGAGTGTCTTAAGGATAAGCGAAGTATTATGAGTGAGTTGTTATGAGCGAATGATTACACTAGGGGACTGATCGAGTATTTCTTTGTCTATAGATTTCCCGACAAATTCTCAAACCCCTAACAACCAAGGACTCAAGGCAAGTTTTCTCATTCCATGCTATGTTTTCCATTACTTATACTGTTGATGCATATGATATGATATCATGCATGCTTTCAAACCTTACATCGTATATAGATGTAATGGTATTAAAAATGTTGAGGTGTAGTATATGCATATGATAAATGCATGTCAGTTTTCAAACCCTACATCATATAAGTGATGCTGTGGTGATATATTTTGCTTTAATGCTGTGAAAATATTTATAAACTGTTTACGCTTTTGATAGAAAGCTTTGTAAGATATAAAGGTTTATATGCTATGTAAATATTAGATATAAACCGAGGTGTTATAGAGGCTCTAAGGGTAGAGCGCTTGTACGAGGATTTTAAAACTTAGACCGGGAGTCAAATTAGTATTTTGTCTGGATTATACTGTCAGAAGCTGGAGGGTTCCAGGGACAGTTATATTTTAAAATGTTGATTAAATATTCCAATAATATATATATTGGAATATTAATGTGAGATATTGAAATAATATTATTATAAATATTATTTGAAGAATTATTTAATTAAGTGAATATTATTTTGGATATTCACTTAAGTGAAAATTTATTGAATAATAATTCAATATTTATTATTTGAATATTTATTAAATATTCCAAAAATGATTTAAAAATCATAGAACCTTATTTAAATATTACGTAAGGTTCCAATAGGTATTTAAAATATTTTCTGATCTCAAAAGAGATTTATGTGACCAAAGTAGGGGTTCCCAACTACTTTTAAATTATTTATCTCAAATGATGATTAAGGTTTTGGACTTATCAAAAATTGGGAATCCATCCCAGGAAGTGAATATATGATTTCACTTGCCTCTTTCATCAAAAGTTATTATAGTTTGGGTTTGTGAATTATCAAAACTAAAGATATTTTACCAAACTCCCAGGTCGTGATTTCAAAATGTTTTACTCGAGGATCGAGGTCAGTTGACAACAGTCAACCCAAATTGTGACTTACTTTCGATATAATCCGGAAGTAGGGGTATTTTTACAAAACCTATCAACAAGCTTATGCTTGGGGGAACTGGATTAATGTCCGTTCTAGTTATAAATAGTTGGGGGAATGACATTTTTGGGTAAGTGGCCGAGTAACGCACGGTCCCGCAAATAAAAACTATTTTTCTGGCCTTGATGTCGCCAGGTGGAAATATAATAAGAGGCTGGGTGACGTCAGTCCAGTGGAATCCGTTGGCAGGGAGCGGGTCCACTTGTGTGGCCTTGATGTCGCCATGTGGTTACTAAGATGTAAGAGGCCGAGTGACGCCGGTCCAACCTAAAAGCCCGTATGCGGCTAGGGTAATGACCTTCGGGATTATCCATCTACTAGTAGAGAATCTATGGTATGACGACTGATCATCGTATACCAGTGCGTAGCCCTGTACAACTCCCCATGTTTTTCCAAGGATTGGATTTCAGAAATGTTTTGGTAACTCTGGTTAAATACCAATTACGGATACTTGTTAATGATATTTTAACCAAGTACTATAACTCATACAGTAGTTGTATTGTATGGCCTGTTTTGACGAAAAGAATATTTAAACATATCGTTCTGTATATGAACGGAGTTTCAAAGGTTTTCAATTATGATATCAGCTTACATATATGATTATGATGCTATATCTTATTTTCGAGCTATAGTGCTCATTCTTGCTTCGTTTATATACCACAACACAACAGAGATATCTAAATAGATATGTGTGTATATATGTTGAGAAGGGATTTAAGATATACAGTATATTGAACTGTATAGTGTTTTGAATAAATGGATAGGCTTTAAGCCTTGATTCCAATATTAATATCTATTTTAAAAAGATATGTTTTGAGTCTTGGTTCAATATATCGATACCAAGGATTTCTAAATGATTTACGAAAAGTATTTGAGTATGATTATAGGTCATAGTGTATTTTGAACGGGATACTATTTTGGGGAGAAACCCTAGTAGTGTTAAAACTTTGATCCTATATGGATTATCTACCTTAAAGGTTTAAAGATTTAAACTGGGATAGATTTCTTGCTGAGCGCTATTAGCTCATTCTTGCTTTATTAAAACTTTCAGCATGAAGAAAACGTTGCCGATTCACCTCGTGTTACGAGAGCAAGGGGATGGAGAGACCACCCTTGAGTTAGTTCAGCAGGATGGATACTGCCGGTGTGAGCAGAATAGTTGCGGCTTGAATTAGTAAGGATTGTTTTCGAGTAGGTTTGTAATATTAAACCTTATATAGAAGGGCGAGGTCTATTATTTTAACTTCAGGTAGAGGTTTTAAATGATAGATGAGATCCTGGATAGTACATTTGATTTGTAATAACAAATGTTAGTTATTGTTGCTCATTTCCAAGGCTATAACTTGTGTGTGTGTGCGTAAGTGATTGGGGTCTTTGGAGTTGTATTATTAGAATGTTGTAAGTAATGCAGGTATTGTATAATTGATGGAGTGTGACAACCCAGATTCCTGACCACGGATCTGGGGGTGTTACAGAAATGGTATCAGAGCGTTAAGTTATAAACTTGGATATGAGAGTATTAAGAGTAATATCGAAGTAAGAAAATGACGCGATGACTCATATAGAGCTCGTTAAGTGGACTACTGGAAGTAGTGCCATTGAGGATGTTAAGATTAAAGAGTTTAGTGGGGACTTATCGGAGGACCGATAGGACCGTTGAAGATCATCATAATGATGAGAAAGACGTTTAGAATTGTACACGGATTATCAAGGACATTAAGATAAGACGCGGAGCAGAGTCTCAGTTGCAATTGGGGTAAGGGCGGAATGGCCAATACCATTGGATAACTTGACTTAGTAAGAACCTAAGTGTTTGTAGTTCATCATAGTTTGCCCACGAAAAGGCAGCACATGTGAAGATTAAGACGTTTACAGTCCTTTACGCGATCTGAATTACTAAATTGCGTGGACTAGTTAAGGCATTATCTTGTGTATGAGGTCCAAGCCTTGAGAATAACGATTCCACCAGAGTTGGTGTCTTTTCCGTCGATGGGTATTTTGTTACCTAAGAGGAAGACTTTTGCGTACGTGTAGTACCAGAACGTTATCGTGAGACGAACGCGCTAAATCGCATCGCGAGTATATTTCGTACGATGGGCCATGATGGCTCGACTCAGAAATCAAAGACATGAAGAATGGATAGCGTGATTCTAATAAAGACACGTATGGTTGCAACGAGCAATGCGACAATCTCAGGGCCTACGAGGAACGAGACCTATGGTGGCCTAGGGTTGGATTCATTCGATACGACTAGTGTTAAGAAATTACATATACGTTAATCGACCTTCATCTTTTGTGGATGTGTTGATGCGGCCGTAGGAGGCCCAATCTCGGAACGGCTATCGTGGAATGATGAATATGTTTCGAACTCCCGACCTATCTAAGGACTTGTACAATTTTGAGGTACCGTTGGTTAGTACCCTAAGCCATAAAGGCAGAAAGATAAGATCATCCTCGTACGGGTGATGTTAGAAACTACGATGACCATTGACTTTTTGGTATCTACTTGCTGGTGCACTACTCATCCAAAACTGTTCATGCCCGTGTTACCTTGAATAGTTCATGTCAGGTAACCCTTCTAATTTCCTACTTCAACTTGGGATGCAACCAACAACTGTTAAATATTCATTTATTTATTTTCTTTCTTTATACTTGGACTCCTTAGTCGAGTTCATAAATATCTAGCTATGTATTTCTGAATACCCATCTTGTTCCAATAACAGATTTCCCTTTAGGCCTGGGTACCAGCTTCCAAACTTTCTGCCTTTCAAACTGATTGAGTTCCTCTTGCATTGCAATCACCCAATCTAGATCATCTAGGGCATCTTCAACTTTCTTAGGTTCTTTTTCTGAAAGAAACCCATAACAGTGACATTCATTTTGTGATGTCCTCCTAGTTCTCACTCCTGAATCTGGATCACCAATGATCAAGTGAAAGGGATGATCTCTATTCCATACGCTTTGTCTTGGCAGATGCGATCTTGATGATTCTCCTTGTTCTAGATGTTGTGGAGTGTGACTAGTTGATCCTTCTCCTGCTCCCCCTGAGTTTTTGACGGTTTGATCTGTTGACCCTGTTGATTGACTAGTGGATCCAGTAGTAGTTTGAGTATTTCCACCACTATCACCACTTGGTCCAGAATCATTATCATTATCATTATTATTAATAACTTTAACAACTTCAGGTTCTTCCTCTATATCAGAGAGATCTCCTGATAGATTTTCAAATACCAAGGATTCAGAGTTCTCTCTAGTTTGCAGGCCTGGTCTTTTGGTGTCGTCGAATGTTACATTAAAGCTTTCCAACACCTTCTTATCTTCAATCACATACACCCTGTAAGCTTTAGATTCCAGAGAATAGCCCAGAAAAATGCCTTCATCTACTTTGCCCAGATGTTCTCCATCTTTAAGTACAAAGCACTTTGCACCAAACACATGAAAGTACTTCAGTGTTGGTTTCTTGTTGGCCATTAACTCATACGGAGTCCTTTCATGATCTTTGTTGATCAGGGTTCGATTCTGAGTGTATCAAGCTGTATTCACTGCTTCAGCCCAAAAGTAAGTGGGAAGTTTTGATTCATTCAACATGGTCCTTGCTACTTTAACCAAGGTCCTGTTCTTCTTTTCCACTACTCCATTCTGTTGAGGAGTTCTTGGTGCTGAATACTGTCTTGATATTCCTTTCTCTGAGCAGAAATCAATAAGAACTGCATTCTTGAATTCAGTTCTATTGTCTGATCTGATTGTCTACACAGGTAGCTTAGCTTCCACTTCTATCTTCTTGATGTGATCAATGATTAGTTGTGTTGCTTCATCCTTTGATTGTAAGAACAACACCCACGTGTACTTGGTGTAGTCATCCACCATCACCAATGCATATCTTTTCTTGAAAGTGAGATAACATTGACTGGACCAAATAAATCCATATGAATCAGTTGTAATGGTTCAGCAATGCTTGTCATTCATTTGCTACTATGTGATGCTTTCTTTGACTTCCCCTTTTCACAGGCTTCACATAGTCCCTCCTGATTGAATTCCATCAGGGCAACCCTCTCACTAACTCTCTCTTTACCAAAGAGTTCATAGTTTTGAAGTTCAAATGTGAGAGCTTCTTATGCCATAGCCAACTTTGTTCTGAAGATGCTTTACTGTAGAAACATGTAACTTCTCCTTCACTGGTAGAACTTAAGTCAGCTATAAACAAATTTCCTTTTCTTACTCCCAGTAGAGCAAGCTTCTCATCCTTCCTGTTGGTGATCAAGCACTTGTCCTTTCTGAAATCTACATTGTAGCCTTTATCACAGAACTGACTGATACTTAGAAGATTGTGCTTCAATCCTTCAACAAGAGAGATGTTTTCAATGATGACATTCCCAATTTTCAATTTACCATATCCCGTAGTGAATTCTTTGTTGTCATCTCCAAAGGTTACAATCGTCCCGGTCTTCTTAACCACCTCTGTAAGCAGGGACTCTTCACCTGTCATGTGTCTAGAACAACCACTATCCAGAATCCACACGACCTTTGAGCTTTTAACCTTACCCTGCAATCACAGATTGATTAAGTGGACTTTGGTACCCAAACTTGTTTGGATCCTGAAGGTTTAGATACTTTAACAGAGTAACATTCAAGTTAGTCTTAACTTGTTTAACATTCATGCTTTCTGTGGATTTGACATTATCAGTGCTATTGCTACCAGATGTATAATGTTGTACGTACATAGCAAACATTCTTTCTTACCACAGGGTTCATGAACATCAGGCATGTCAGACATGTTATGCATTGCAGAAGTATCAGCAGTTTCTACTTTAACCTTTTTACATGCATGTGTAAGGTGTCCAGCAGAATTACAAATAGTGCACAACTTCCTAGATGCAATGGGAGAAGAAGAAACTATATTCTGATTAACAACATTCTTTTCCCCATTCCTGTTCTTTTTAGCCTTGATAACTAAGTAACCTACTTCAGTTTTAGGTAATTTAGTTTTTACTGATTTCCTAGGCAACTTAGTTTTTACCTCTTTTTCCTTCACTAAATCCTCCTCAAGCAATTCTTGTCTTATGTATAAGTCATCCTCATGAAAAGGTTCTGAGAAGGGCTTGACAAAGACTAGACTGACCACATTCTTAAGAATGTGTGGAATATTCTTCCTGACAATAGTAGATGTCACAGGAAATTCCAAAATCTTTTTCCCAACCTTTTTGGTGTAGTCAAGTCCTATAGCAGCCTTGTTCCCTATGGCCTGAGTATCAATGATCTCCTTAGCAATTAGGGCGGAATTCTTAAAAGCATTCAGTTTCAAATCTAACTCTGAAATCTGCTTCCTGAGGATAGTCTTTATCTCATCATTACACTTGACCTTGTTCTCTAAGTACACATTCTTTTGCTTAAGAATGTGACAGCTACAAGCTCTAGTTCTTCATTTTTAGATTCCAGATTTTTAATCTTAAGAACTAGTTTAGCATTTTCCATTTCAGATGCTAGCATGCTTGTGTGTACATTAAACAATTCTACACTAAGATCTTGCACAGTTTTCTTGTACTCAGAATTAGACATGTCAATTGTAGTTAGAATAGGTACCTAAGATAATTGTGGTGATTCCTATGAAGAGTCAGCCATTAGGGCAACATTTACATACTCCTCATCTTCATCCGAATCAGTATCATCCCAGTGTTTTCCCTCAACTATATAAGCTTTCCCTTTCTGCTTTCCAGACAATGCCTCCAGTTGCTGTTTCAGCTTGGCATTCTCCTTCTTCAAATCCTCATAAGAGTCTTTCTTTTCATAGACATCTTTCATGTCTCTTGCTTGACGAGGCTTCCGGCATTCAGTGGCGAAATGCCATAACTCATTGCAGTTGTAGCATCTTGATTTGCTTCTATCAATCAAGCCAGTCTTGTAGCCTCCCTTAAAACCTGTACCAGGTAAATACTTGCTCTTCTGGAATCTGTTGGTTGAGCCCTTGAACTTGTACTTAGGGTTTCTCTTGAAACGAATGTGGCTAAACTTTGCAGCTAAGTACGCCATGGTTTTTTCTTCCATTTCCTCAAGCTCTTTTAGGGTGTAGTAATCACTTTCATCAACACCCAGATTCACAGAATCCATTTCAGCTTCTATAATCACCTCTTTTCCAGCTCTAGGGGTTTGAACCTGAATATCAGAAGTTGTTGGTTCATCCACTACAAGTGCTGCTGATCTCACAAGTGCATTGTGCTTGTTATCCACTGTCCCTGGTCCGTAGATTATCACTCGTTGTTCTTGCTCCATCTCATATGTCTTCAACTTGCCATAGATCATCTCTAATGACATCTTTGTGAAGTCAATTCTTTCCCTTATGGATGAGGACTTGTGTTCTACATGATGGGGTAGCGTCATCATGAACTTCCTGTTGTTTCTCTCAGTGGATAGGTCTTCCCTTTCATTGCCAATTCATTAAGAAGCTTAGTATATTTGTCAAAGACCTGAGTTATACTTTCTCTTGGAAGAGACCTAAAAGATTCATACTGAGAAGTCAGGATGTCCAATCTGTTTTTCTACACGTCTTCAGTTCCTTCCATTATTAAGTTTATGGTATCCCACATATGTTTTCCGCTTGTACAACTCATAATCTGATAGCTCATTTCTTTGTCTGTGAAGTTTGTCAATATCAGCATTAATCCTGTATCCAATCGAATCAGTTCTTTGTCTGAATCTATGTACTCAGAGATATCCTTAGGTTGGGTGCCAGCAGGAATCCTGTTACCTTCAGGAGTTGTCGTTTCATCAACTGATTTCATTTTTACATATGGTCCGTTGTCTAAAATTCCAATATACAACGGATTCGATGCCTTGATAAATAACAACATCTTCATCTTCCACAAACCGAAATCATCTCTTGTAAACTGGGGAACTTTAATACCAGCAGTTGTCTTTGGAGCACTCATGGTTTCTGAAAATTTCAAATTGTTTAAAATTCAATAAATTCCAATCGAATGAAAAATTTTGAAAGTTAAAAAATTTGCTTCGAATTTTCAAGCTATGTTTGATTTTGGTCTCATTCACCGGATCTGATTTGTACGTCAATGAAGTAGCTCTGATACCAATTGTTAGGTCCAAAGTATCGTAGAAGGGGGGGTTGAATACGTTACTCACAAATTATTTAATTTCGTTCACGGATTAATCATTCAGTTCTATAACGAAATCAAATGCACCAAATCAAAACACGAGTCGGGGAATATATCGTTTTATAAATATAAACCTCGAGGGGTGCTACAAATCTAATCCGTAGATTAGCTTCAATGAGTTCAGGTTAACGTAATCAATACAAACTTTGTAAATTAAGGCACTATAAATTTTCTCCATAATCTGTTTTTGAGCACTTAATTCTTCAGAGTAAATACGATCACTTCTGCCAAGTTAAACCTCTGTTTTGAGATCAAAACTTTTATGATAAATATTACAAATACTCAAAATGATTTTAGAAGTGGTTTCTTATTTAAATGTAAATTTTCTGATTTATTAAAAGTGTTAGAGTGCGAGTCGCGTAATAGTAACTCCATGAAAAGTCAACTCTAGGGGTACTACTTTGACCAACCGTTATGACTGAGATAAAGGATTATTTCAAGTCAATTAAAACACCAACGTTGTTGAGGAATAACATGACTACATGTTGTGTTTGACTTATGGTTGACTTAAAGTGAGTGTCTTAAGGATAAGCGAAGTATTATGAGTGAGTTGTTATGAGCGAATGATTACGCTAGGGGACTGATCGAGTATTTCTTTGTCTATAGATTTCCCGACAAATTCTCAAACCCCTAACAACCAAGGACTCAAGGCAAGTTTTCTCATTCCATGCTATGTTTTCCATTACTTATACTGTTGATGCATATGATATGATATCATGCATGCTTTCAAACCTTACATCGTATATAGATGTAATGGTATTAAAAATGTTGAGGTGTAGTATATGCATATGATAAATGCATTTCAGTTTTCAAACCCTACATCATATAAGTGATGCTGTGGTGATATATTTTGCTTTAATGCTGTGAAAATATTTATAAACTGTTTACGCTTTTGATAGAAAGCTTTATAAGATATAAAGGTTTATATGCTATGTAAATATTAGATATAAACCGAGGTGTTATAGAGGCTCTAAGGGTAGAGCGCTTGTACGAGGATTTTAAAACTTAGACCGGGAGTCAAATTAGTATTTTGTCTGGATTATACTGTCAGAAGCTGGAGGGTTCCAGGGACAGTTATATTTTAAAATGTTGATTAAATATTCCAATAATATATATATTGGAATATTAATGTGAGATATTTAAATAATATTATTATAAATATTATTTGAAGAATTATTTAATTAAGTGAATATTATTTTGGATATTCACTTAAGTGAAAATTTATTGAATAATAATTCAATATTTATTATTTGAATATTTATTAAATATTCCAAAAATGATTTAAAAATCATAGAACCTTATTTAAATATTACGTAAGGTTCCAATAGGTATTTAAAATATTTTCTGATCTCAAAAGAGATTTATGTGACCAAAGTAGGGGTTCCCAACTACTTTTAAATTATTTATCTCAAATGATGACTAAGGTTTTGGACTTATCAAAAATTGGGAATCCATCCCAGGAAGTGAATATATGATTTCACTTGCCTCTTTCATCAAAAGTTATTATAGTTTGGGTTTGTGAATTATCAAAACTAAAGATATTTTACCAAACTCCCAGGTCGTGATTTCAAAATGTTTTACTCGAGGATCGAGGTCAGTTGACAACAGTCAACCCAAATTGTGACTTACTTTCGATATAATCCGGAAGTAAGGGTATTTTTACAAAACCTATCAACAAGCTTATGCTTGGGGGAACTGGATTAATGTCCGTTCTAGTTATAAATAGTTGGGGGAATGACATTTTCGGGTAAGTGGCCGAGTAACGCACGGTCCCGCAAATAAAAACTATTTTTCTGGCCTTGATGTCGCCAGGTGGAAATATAATAAGAGGCTGGGTGACGTCAGTCCAGTGGAATCCGTTGGCAGGGAGCGGGTCCACTTGTGTGGCCTTGATGTCGCCATGTGGTTACTAAGATGTAAGAGGCCGAGTGACGCCGGTCCAACCTAAAAGCCCGTATGCGGCTAGGGTAATGACCTTCGGGATTATCCATCTACTAGTAGAGAATCTATGGTATCACGACTGATCATCGTATACCAGTGCGTAGCCCTGTACAACTCCCCATGTTTTTCCAAGGATTGGATTTCAGAAATGTTTTGGTAACTCTGGTTAAATACCAATTACGGATACTTGTTAATGATATTTTAACCAAGTACTATAACTCATACAGTAGTTGTATTGTATGGCCTGTTTTGATGAAAAGAATATTTAAACATATCGTTCTGTATATGAACGGAGTTTCAAAGGTTTTCAATTTTGATATCAGCTTACATATATGATTATGATGCTATATCTTATTTTCGAGCTATAGTGCTCATTCTTGCTTCGTTTATATACCACAACACAACAGAGATATCTAAATAGATATGTGTGTATATATGTTGAGAAGGGATTTAAGATATACAGTATATTGAACTATATAGTGTTTTGAATAAATGGATAGGCTTTAAGCCTTGATTCCAATATTAATATCTATTTTAAAAAGATATGTTTTGAGTCTTGGTTCAATATATCGATACCAAGGATTTCTAAATGATTTACGAAAAGTATTTCAGTATGATTATAGGTCATAGTGTATTTTGAACGGGATACTATTTTGGGGAGAAACCCTAGTAGTGTTAAAACTTTGATCCTATATGGATTATCTACCTTAAAGGTTTAAAGATTTAAACTGGGATAGATTTCTTGCTGAGCGCTATTAGCTCATTCTTGCTTTATTAAAACTTTCAGCATGAAGAAAACGTTGCCGATTCACCTCGTGTTACGAGAGCAAGGGGATGGAGAGACCACCCTTGAGGTAGTTCAGCAGGATGGATACTGCCGGTGTGAGCAGAATAGTTGCGGCTTGAATTAGTAAGGATTGTTTTCGAGTAGGTTTGTATTATTAAACCTTATATAGAAGGGCGAGGTCTATTATTTTAACTTCAGGTAGAGGTTGTAAATGATAGATGAGATCCTGGATAGTACATTTGATTTGTAATAACAAATGTTAGTTATTGTTGCTCATTTCCAAGGCTATAACTTGTGTGTGTGTGCGTAAGTGATTGGGGTCTTTGGAGTTGTATTATTAGAATGTTGTAAGTAATGCAGGTATTGTATAATTGATGGAGTGTGACAACCCAGATTCCTGACCACGGATCTGGGGGTGTTACAGAAATGGTATCAGAGCGTTAAGTTATAAACTTGGATATGAGAGTATTAAGAGTAATATCGAAGTAAGAAAATGACGCGATGACTCATATAGAGCTCGTTAAGTGGACTACTGGAAGTAGTGCCATTGAGGATGTTAAGATTAAAGAGTTTAGTGGGGACTTATCGGAGGACCGATAGGACCGTTGAAGATCATCATAATGATGAGAAAGACGTTTAGAATTGTACACGGATTATCAAGGACATTAAGATAAGACGCGGAGCAGAGTCTCAGTTGCAATTGGGGTAAGGGCGGAATGGCCAATACCATTGGATAACTTGACTTAGTAAGAACCTAAGTGTTTGTAGTTCATCATAGTTTGCCCACGAAAAGGCAGCACATGTGAAGATTAAGACGTTTACAGTCTTTTACGCGATCTGAATTACTAAATTGCGTGGACTAGTTAAGGCATTATCTTGTGTATGAGGTCCAAGCCTTGAGAATAACGATTCCACCAGAGTTGGTGTCTTTTCCGTCGATGGGTATTTTGTTACCTAAGAGGAAGACTTTTGCGTACGTGTAGTACCAGAACGTTATCGTGAGACGAACGCGCTAAATCGCATCGCGAGTATATTTTGTACGATGGGCCATGATGGCTCGACTCAGAAATCAAAGACATGAAGAATGGATAGCGTGATTCTAATAAAGACACGTATGGTTGCAACGAGCAATGCGACAATCTCAGGGCCTACGAGGAACGAGACCTATGGTGGCCTAGGGTTGGATTCATTCGATACGACTAGTGTTAAGAAATTACATATACGTTAATCGACCTTCATCTTTTGTGGATGTGTTGATGCGGCCGTAGGAGGCCCAATCTCGGAACGGCTATCGTGGAATGATGAATATGTTTCGAACTCCCGACCTATCTAAGGACTTGTACAATTTTGAGGTACCGTTGGTTAGTACCCTAAGCCATAAAGGCAGAAAGATAAGATCATCCTCGTACGGGTGATGTTAGAAACTACGATGACCATTGACTTTTTGGTATCTACTTGCTGGTGCACTACTCATCCAAAACTGTTCATGCCCGTGTTACCTTGAATAGTTCATGTCAGGTAACCCTTCTAATTTCTTACTTCAACTTGGGATGCAACCAACAACTGTTAAATATTCATTTATTTATTTTCTTTCTTCATACTTGGACTCCTTAGTCGAGTTCATAAATATCTAGCTATGTATTTCTGAATACCCATCTTGTTCCAATAACAGATTTCCCTTTAGGCCTGGGTACCAGCTTCCAAACTTTCTGCCTTTCAAACTGATTGAGTTCCTCTTGCATTGCAATCACCCAATCTAGATCATCTAGGGCATCTTCAACTTTCTTAGGTTCTGTTTCTGAAAGAAACCCATAACAGTGACATTCATTTTGTGATGTCCTCCTAGTTCTCACTCCTGAATCTGGATCACCAATGATCAAGTGAAAGGGATGATCTCTATTCCATACCCTTTGTCTTGGCAGATGCGATCTTGATGATTCTCCTTGTTCTAGATGTTGTGGAGTGTGACTAGTTGATCCTTCTCCTGCTCCCCCTGAGTTTTTGACGGTTTGATCTGTTGACCCTGTTGATTGACTAGTGGATCCAGTAGTAGTTTGAGTATTTCCACCACTATCACCACTTGGTCCAGAATCATTATCATTATCATTATTATTAATAACTTTAACAACTTCAGGTTCTTCCTCTATATCAGAGAGATCTCCTGATAGATTTTCAAATACCAAGGATTCAGAGTTCTCTCTAGTTTGCAGGCCTGGTCTTTTGGTGTCGTCGAATGTTACATTAAAGCTTTCCAACACCTTCTTATTTCAATCACATACACCCTGTAAGCTTTAGATTCCAGAGAATAGCCCAGAAAAATGCCTTCATCTACTTTGCCCAGATGTTCTCCATCTTTAAGTACAAAGCACTTTGCACCAAACACATGAAAGTACTTCAGTGTTGGTTTCTTGTTGGCCATTAACTCATACGGAGTCCTTTCATGATCTTTGTTGATCAGGGTTCGATTCTGAGTGTATCAAGCTGTATTCACTGCTTCAGCCCAAAAGTAAGTGGGAAGTTTTGATTCATTCAACATGGTCCTTGCTACTTTAACCAAGGTCCTGTTCTTCCTTTCCACTACTCCATTCTGTTGAGGAGTTCTTGGTGCTGAATACTGTCTTGATATTCCTTTCTCTGAGCAGAAATCAATAAGAACTGCATTCTTGAATTCAGTTCTATTGTCTGATCTGATTGTCCGCACAGGTAGCTTAGCTTCCACTTCTATCTTCTTGATGTGATCAATGATTAGTTGTGTTGCTTCATCCTTTGATTGTAAGAACAACACCCACGTGTACTTGGTGTAGTCATCCACCATCACCAATGCATATCTTTTTCTTGAAAGTGAGATAACATTGACTGGACCAAATAAATCCATATGAATCAGTTGTAATGGTTCAGCAATGCTTGTCATTCATTTGCTTCTATGTGATGCTTTCTTTGACTTCCCCTTTTCACAGGCTTCACATAGTCCCTCCTGATTGAATTCCATCAGGGCAACCCTCTCACTAACTCTCTCTTTACCAAAGAGTTCATAGTTTTGAAGTTCAAATGTGAGAGCTTCTTATGCCATAGCCAACTTTGTTCTGAAGATGCTTTACTGTAGAAACATGTAACTTCTCCTTCACTGGTAGAACTTAAGTCAGCTATAAACAAATTTCCTTTTCTTACTCCCAGTAGAGCAAGCTTCTCATCCTTCCTGTTGGTGATCAAGCACTTGTCCTTTCTGAAATCTACATTGTAGCCTTTATCACAGAATTGACTGATACTTAGAAGATTGTGCTTCAATCCTTCAACAAGAGAGATGTTTTCAATGATGACATTCCCAATTTTCAATTTACCATATCCCGTAGTGAATTCTTTGTTGTCATCTCCAAAGGTTACAATCGGGCCGGTCTTCTTAACCACCTCTATAAGCAGGGACTCTTCACCTGTCATGTGTCTAGAACAACCACTATCCAGAATCCACACGACCTTTGAGCTTTTAACCTTACCCTGCAGTCACAGATTGATTAAGTGGACTTTGGTACCCAAACTTGTTTGGGTCCTGAAGGTTTAGATACTTTAACAGAGTAACATTCAAGTTAGTCTTAACTTGTTTAACATTCATGCTTTCTGTGGATTTGACATTATCAGTGCTATTGCTACCAGATGTATAATGTTGTATGTACATAGCAAACATTCTTTCTTACCACAGGGTTCATGAACATCAGGCATGTCAGACATGTTATGCATTGCAGAAGTATCAGCAGTTTCTACTTTAACCTTTTTACATGCATGTGTAAGGTGTCCAACAGAATTACAAATAGTGCACAACTTCCTAGATGCAATGGGAGAAGAAGAAACTATATTCTGATTACCAACATTCTTTTCCCCATTCCTGTTCTTTTTAGCCTTGATAACTAAGTAACCTACTTCAGTTTTAGGTAATTTAGTTTTTACTGATTTCCTAGGCAACTTAGTTTTTACCTCTTTTTCCTTCACTAAATCCTCCTCAAGCAATTCTTGTCTTATGTATAAGTCATCCTCATGAAAAGGTTCTGAGAAGGGCTTGACAAAGACTAGACTGACCACATTCTTAAGAATGTGTGGAATATTCTTCCTGACAATAGTAGATGTCACAGGAAATTCCAAAATCTTTTTCCCAGCCTTTTTGGTGTAGTCAAGTCCTATAGCAGCCTTGTTCCCTATGGCCTGAGTATCAATGATCTCCTTAGCAATTAGGGCGGAATTCTTAAAAGCATTCAGTTTCAAATCTAACTCTGAAATCTGCTTCCTGAGGATAGTCTTTATCTCATCATTACACTTGACCTTGTTCTCTAAGTACACATTCTTTTGCTTAAGAATGTGACAGCTACAAGCTCTAGTTCTTCATTTTTAGATTCCAGATTTTTAATCTTAAGAACTAGTTTAGCATTTTCCATTTCAGATGCTAGCATGCTTGTGTGTACATTATACAATTCTACACTAAGATCTTGCACAGTTTTCTTGTTCTCAGAATTAGACATGTCAATTGTAGTTAGAATAGGTACCTAAGATAATTGTGGTGATTCCTATGAAGAGTCAGCCATTAGGGCAACATTTACATACTCCTCATCTTCATCCGAATCAGTATCATCCCAGTGTTTTCCCTCAACTATATAAGCTTTCCCTTTCTGCTTTCCAGACAATGCCTCCAGTTGCTGTTTCAGCTTGGCATTCTCCTTCTTCAAATCCTCATAAGAGTCTTTCTTTTCATAGACATCTTTCATGTCTCTTGCTTGACGAGGCTTCCGGCATTCAGTGGCGAAATGCCCTAACTCATTGCAGTTGTAGCATCTTGATTTGCTTCTGTCAATCGAGCCAGTCTTGTAGCCTCCCTTAAAACCTGTACCAGGTGAATACTTGCTCTTCTGGAATCTGTTGGTTGAGCCCTTGAACTTGTACTTAGGGTTTCTCTTGAAACGAATGTGGCTAAACTTTGCAGCTAAGTACGCCATGGTTTTTTCTTCCATTTCCTCAAGCTCTTCTAGGGTGTAGTAATCACTTTCATCAACACCCAGATTCACAGAATCCATTTCAGCTTCTATAATCACCTCTTTTCCAGCTCTAGGGGTTTGAACCTGAATATCAGAAGTTGTTGGTTCATCCACTACAAGTGCTGCTGATCTCACAAGTGCATTGTGCTTGTTATCCACTGTCCCTGGTCCATAGATTATCACTCGTTGTTCTTGCTCCATCTCATATGTCTTCAACTTGCCATAGATCATCTCTAATGACATCTTTGTGAAGTCAATTCTTTCCCTTATGGATGAGGACTTGTGTTCTACATGATGGGGTAGCGTCATCATGAACTTCCTGTTGTTTCTCTCAGTAGATAGGTCTTCCCTTTCATTGCCAATTCATTAAGATGCTTAGTATATTTCTCAAAGACCTGAGTTATACTTTCTCTTGGAAGAGACCTAAAAGATTCATACTGAGAAGTCAGGATGTCCAATCTGTTTTTCTACACGTCTTCAGTTCCTTCCATTATTAAGTTTATGGTATCCCACATATGTTTTCCGCTTGTACAGCTCATAATCTGATAGCTCATTTCTTTGTCTGCGGAGTCTGTCAATATCAGCATTAATCCTGTATCCAATTGAATCAGTTCTTTGTCTGAATCTGTGTACTCAGAGATAGCCTTAGGTTGGGTGCCAGCAGGAATCCTGTTACCTTCAGGAGTTGTCATTTCATCAACTGATTTCATTTTTACATATGGTCCGTTGTCTAAAATTCCAATATACAACGGATTCGATGCCTTGATAAATAACAACATATTCATCTTCCACAAACCGAAATCATCTCTTGTAAACTGGGGAACTTTAATACCAGCAGTTGTCTTTGGAGCACTCATGGTTTCTGAAAATTTCAAATTGTTTAAAATTCAAGAAATTCCAATCAATTGAAATTTTTTGAAAGTTAAAAAATTTGCTTCGAATTTTCAAGCTATGTTTGATTTTGGTCTCATTCACCGGATCTGATTTATACGTCAATGAAGTAGCTCTGATACCAATTGTTAGGTCCAAAGTATCGTAGAAGGGGGGGTTGAATACGATACTCACAAATTATTTAATTTCGTTCACGGATTAATCATTCAGTTCTATAACGAAATCAAATGCACCAAATCAAAACACGAGTCGGGGAATATATCGTTTTATAAATATAAACCTCGAGGGGTGCTACAAATCTAATCCGTAGATTAGCTTCAATGAGTTCAGGTTAACGTAATCAATACAAACTTTGTAAATTAAGGCACTATAAATTTTCTCCATAATCTGTTCTTGAGCACTTAATTCTTCAGAGTAAATACGATCACTTCTGCCAACCAACTGAAGAAGAACACTGTCTTCATCCTCTATTTATAGTCTTGATTTGAAAAACCATCGAACACAAAATAATAAATTAATCTTGGTCGTTGGATCTTCATCAACCTGACAAACAAAGTTACTTTCCACCTGCTCCTCCAATTAGAAAACTATCGAAAGAATAAAGTTAATATTCCATTCGATGGTTTTTTAATAAAACTATCGAAAGAGAAATTAACTTACTTTAGTTTTCTTTTGTTTTCTTTGAATCACATTCGATGGTTTTGTAAATAGAAAAACCATCGAACTCTTTTCTTGTCCTTGATCTTTTAGAAAAACTTCTGATCTTCAGGGTGTTTAGTTTTAGACTGAATCAATTTATTCTGAGACGATAAAACAACTTGATCTTTTTAAGTGCCGTCAACTAGTGCAACTGGTCTGGTTCACAGATGAATAACACTTGATCAATTCTTCTATGTCTTCAATTCAATGTTGCTGATTAGTCCTTTGTCGTTCTGGTTGCTTCAAATAAATCACTGGAATCCTGTAGTACTAACCCTAAATCATTCACATACTTCTGTAGTCTTGAAAATCTTGAATCTTTGATTGTCAGTGAGGCTTGAACATTTTCATGAACTTCTTTCCGTGACATGTTTACGGACTTCAAGAATACATACCATATTTTGATTTTTTGAGTTTACCTTTTCTTCTTTGATTATGGATTCATGTGCTTCTGTTAATATTATTGTCTATCTTGTCCTTTGTTGTCCTTTGTTTAGTTGCAGTTATCTCTTTTACATCTTATGTTCATTTTGCTTTACAAATAGTTTATGCATGCTGGAAGAGCAGTTTCTTATGGATTAAGGTAGAGGTGGAGCCTTTGAAGTTTTTTATAGTAATTCTGCTCTGAAAACTAAAGTTTTTTCCACAAAAATTTCAAACGATCCACCTTAATCCACAAGAATTCGAGTTATGCCAGCACTGTGTTTATTTGGCAACACCAAGCGCTTTAGGTCTTTAAAGGCGTCCTACTCTCCCTAAAAATGTCTACAAGTAGAAATTTATAGGAGATAAATTTATTGAATAGTTCATATACGAGCAGCTCCTTCACTAACTATAAGACATTTTCATAGGCTTTTTATTTTTGCTCCATGAAGAGAAATTATTTCTTAACACAATATCCTAATATAAACCAAAACACTTTCTTTCACTTTATTCCTTTTTTTAGAAGTTGGTGTTATCAAGAAGAGATATATATATACACGTCCTTTGGTGCATAAGTATTTATCATAAAGTACATTTTTAAACTATTAGTTAATAAGTATACCATGAAATGAATTAAAAAGAGTTAATATGCATGCATGCAGACAAAATAAGCTTATATAAAGAAATATGTAAACAAAAAAAGTTAGAACTGTAGCATGTGTAGCTAATTTAGTTCAACTTATAGCTAAGTGAAAATACTATAATATTTACCGAGCAAAAAAAAATCTATAACATCTACTTTAAAAAACAACTGACCTTATTGTTCTCCTAGCTTAAGTGAAAAAAATTGATCTTAATGTTCTCCTAGCTTAAGCGTGTCAGTTGGTGTTTCATTCCTGTTCAATTCCATGGGCCACCAATTAAATTGTTTTCTCTTCATTTCCAACTCTGAATTCGGCATATCTTGTTCATCCAAAACATTTGGAATGTGCTCTAGGGACATCAGTTGCATCCTTGTTTCTATATGGGAAGAATTAAAATTAATCACATTCTAGGCAACAACAAAACACCAAAACAGCTAAGATTATAAGGGTATAGAGCAGTTTAAAAATATTATTATTCAAAACCAAACAATGCACATATGAAGAATAATCTAGAGGCCAAAGAAAGGGTGAACTAATAATTTACTATATAGTCTTGTTTTCAAATTGAAATATATGGTGTATCACATATAAAACAATAGGCTATGCAACCCAAAAACCAAAGACAATAATATTATTTAGGGTTTTACAGCTAAATGTTAAAAGATGCAAACTTCCATCACATTAAGCACAAAGATCGATACACACATCAACAACATCAACAAACTATACCCTCAGATCAGTAAGTACAAAATATCAGGTTTACAAAATTTCTAAACAAAATAATTGAATGCATACAATTGGGTAGGCAAATGTTCAGTAGGACTAAAACTTACGACGTAGACCATATAGTTTTTATATATGTAGCACAATATATACTGCAAGCACATTATATTGCAGTACATATATAAAAATAACCGGTCTACAAGTCCTAAGTTTAAGGATCTACATATAACAAAACCTCAATCGGGTAAATCAAAAAAATAAAAAGTAAAAGACACATAAATTGAGTAAAAGGATGCCTAAAGTAAAGTACTTCACCAAAAGGGTGGGATGGTCTCATGAAAATAATAGGGGTTGAGAAGGAGCTTCTGGGCACCAACCCTGAAGAATTGCTTTCTCTCTCAGTATTTCACTAAGTTACAATGGAAATGTAAAATGATATGCAATCATGTATGTTGGGGTATGTATTATATAGGAACGGAAAGCAACGCTTGTGCCAACTAGTAGCACAGTTTTGGAAAAATTAAACCAGATATTATGTGCATATTAGTAAGATACTATGTAGATATTTATAAAATAGCTGATATCAATAAGAAAGATTGAAAAGATGAATTTGACTTAAAAATTTTAGTTGATTCTATGTAGATACTTTATCTTTTCTTCCTAAACCAACTTTTATCTTAAAAAATGGATTTAAAAATAATAAATATGAATGTACAAATATAGAAATATATTTGTATATAGTTTTGGTAAAATTAAGCCATATATTATGTGGATATTAGTAAGATACCATGTATATATCTATAAAATAGCACATATCAATAAAAAAGCTTGAAAAGATGAATTTGACTTCAAAATTTTAGTTGATTCTATGGATACTTTATCTTTTCTTAGTAAACCAACTTTATCTTAAAAAATGGATTTAAAAATAATATACATGAATGTACAAATATAGAAATATTGATAGAGCATATATTTGTATATAGTTTTGTTAAAATTAAGCCAGATATTATGTGGATATTAATAACATACCATGTAGATATTTATAAAATAGCGGATATCAATAAAAAAGATTGGAAAGATGAATTTGACTTAAAAATATTAGTTGATTCTATGTAGATACTCTATCTTTTATTCCTAAACCAAATTTTATCTTGATTGAATTTTATTGTTTTATGACTGTAATTGTATTGTTTTACCAAGGGATTTTGAAATTTTGAAATTGTATTATTTTACCAAGGGATTTTGAAATTCTGTTTTTTGCAGTATGGGCACGAGCCCTGGTGGGCCTATGTCAAGAGTATTAATAATGGACCAATGTGAAGAGCAATGGGCCTATGTGAAGAGCATTAATAATGGCCCAATAATATGTTATCTTGGCCGAAAGAATTTTCTTTTTTGTTAAACAAACTTCATGGGTCAATGTGTATAAAACCCAATGTAATGAGCCTATGTGTGGAAGGCCAAGGTTACAACTTCATGTATTATAAAAACTTATTAGATTTCAAGTCTCTTGTATAGATAAAAGAGTACAACTTGTTCCACATCTCTTGGATTTGGGGAAAGTATATGTATTTCACTAATAAATGGATGGTTTATTACTAAGCCTCATTATAGAGAAAAATAAGAAAGCTATTTTCGTACCTATGTAGGATGTCCACTCATGTTCGGATGTTAAAATTATTTTTTTGTTGGAAAAACCCAAGCTTCCCGTGAATTATTTTTAAGGTTGAAAAATATAAAAATTGATCATGCTACCGAAATTAGACATTGAGGCATGCAAGGCTCTTAGTAAAGCTTAAAAGAAGTCATGAACTCCGAGTTTTACTATTTTACTTAAAAATTTAAGAGTTTCAAACCCGTCATTAGATAAGTATGGGACCTCGTATCAAACAAACTTCATGAGACCCTTTATACAGAGAAATCAAGGCACTTTGTTTCACATCATATCGATGTGGGAAAATACATGAAAAGTAGGGATGCATTTCAAAATCGAATTTTAATTCGGTCAAACCAAAATCGAATTAGACCAAAAATGGCTGCCGAAAACCGAATCGATATTAATTCGGTTATAAAACCGAACTGAATTTTATTTTCGGTTATTATCCAAAACCGAAATACAAAATTGAAATTTTTCTAGAAGTATAGAAAATTGCATAAAAATCTTTAGTATACTTAATCGTGAAGCCTATTTATGACGTCATAAGTCTTAACACGTAAACCTACATCAAACAACTCACACTACATCTAAATACCCACACTCAACTATTTAACCCCTACACCAATACCCTTCACCAATAACAAATATGTAACACCTTTTGTGTATAAATTTTTAACATTTTTTTTGTAAAACTTTGAACACACTTTTTAATTTTAAAACACATAATTTCACTTAAAATATGAAATTTTTTGACAATTAGAAATCATGATTTTAACAACAATCTACCTCCAACTATTTAACATCTTCTGACTTAATAAATTCTGAGTTTCTAATAAATAGTGTTAACTAATTTTTACCCCTAAACTAAACCTAAGAAATATAGTTATCACTTTTACTACTATAAGATTATAATTTTATATTTTGTAAAGTTTACCTACTAACATCTTAAAGCTAATATTTTCTAATCATAAAATTCTTCTAACTTTTTAAGACAAGTAAAGCTAAAAAAACTTATGTAATCTATTAAAATATCTAATAATAAAAATGTATAAAATTATATTCTGATAAAGTATAACATTTATTATAATTTTATACTAAATAATAGATTGTTAACCCTCAAATTACAAATATTGAAAAATTTACGTGCATATATCTTAAATACCAACTACTTAATATTTTGAAAAGTCTAATTAAAAAAATTCAGAGTAACTATTGCACAACAATTTTACTTACAAACAAAAGTAACAAAAATGACAATACTATTGTATTACAACTAAGTGTTAATTAAATTATATTTTTTTACACTTTTTAATATTTTACACTTTAACCTGCACAATCATAATAAGTAAAATATTATGAGTGCAAAATAAATTAATATGTAACGGTTTAACATATAATATTTCACTTTTAATAGTTATCATATTCTCAAAATTATTACACCACAAACAACTTTCACAACATCTTCTACCTATATAGTTTTTTAAACTTTTTAATAACTTTCTACTTTTAATATTCTACTAATTTTTTAAGACAAATAATTAAAAAAACAATGTAAAAAAATTAAAAATATCTTAAACTTTAAAATTTGTATAATTACTTGAACAAAAATGAATAAAATAATTTTGTTATAAAGTGTAATCCTTTATTATAATACCTGAGTCTAGGTATTCGGTTAACCAACCAAAAATTTTGAATTATTTTAGGACCAATCACCGTCAATTCCTAAATTTTAGACTAATTATAATAAGTTAATTACTTTCTTCATTACCAAAGTCCAATTAACCAATCAAAAAATATAAATTATTTTAGGACCAATCAGATTTGATTCCTAAATTTTAATTCCTAAAATTTTAATCAATCATAATAAGTAAAATATTTACCTCATTACTCCAGTTAACCAATCTGAAAATATAAATTATCAATTAGGAAATATAAATTATCTTAAGACCAATTAGAGTCAATTCCTAAATTTTATACCAATCATAATAAATTAAATACTTTCCTCAATTACCAAAGTCCAAGTTAACCAATCGAAAAATATAAATTATAAATCACAAAATATAGATACAAACCATTCCTAAATTTTAGACCAATCATAATATATTAAAAAATATTTATTATTCTAATCCTACTATACTATCCATAGTTAGTTAATAATTTTAATCTAAATATATTTTTTTTATTTAATTTAACATTGCCAAATATTACACAATTCTAATCTAAATATAGTAGTATTAATAATTCACTTTTTTAACTTAAAACAAATTGAGTTAATTCGTTATAAATTGATAATTTTTTAATTTAATATTTTTTTTAATAAGGAAAGATAATTAAGTAAAAACACGAAATACCAAAAAACATCTTGACATAAATATGGCCTTCATTTACTTGGTTTAACTCAACAAATATGTTTCTTAACCACATAGCTTGACATGTGCATGCTGTTGCTGCCCTATATTCAGCTTCAATATATTCCGCTTCGCATGTTGAGAGTGCAACTGTTTGTTGCTTCTTTGATGACCATGAAAATATTGCTCAACCGATATGAAATGCATATCCCTAAGTACTTTTTTCGTCATCCAAATCTCCACCATAATCACTGTCGGAATAACCAACTAATTTGGAATTTTTAGAACATGTATAAAATAAGCCATGATTTAATGTACCTTTAACATATCTCAAGATTCTTTTAGCTGCCATGAAGTGGTCTTGCTTGGGCTTCTCCATGTACCTACTTACGAGTCCAACTGCATACATAATATCTGGACGAGTGAAAGTTAGGTACCTCACACTTCCAACCAAACTTTTAAATAATATCGGATTTACTGACTCCCTAGTTGAATTAAGTTTTAGCTTTGTGCTTGCTTATGTGGGCGTGCTCACTGGCTTGCATTCCTCCATTCTGAACTTGCGTAAAATTTGCTCGACATTTTTTTTCCGTGACATAAAAATCCCTTCTTTTATTTGCTTGACTTCGACTCCAAGAAAGTATGATATTTGACCAATATCTGTCATCTCAAATTCGTTAATCATTACTTTCTTAAACTCATTGAACATACCAGGGTTGTTTCCGGTAAAAATCATGTCATCCACGTATGAACACACTAGCATCATATCTCCCCCTAAATTTATTTTCGTGTAAAGAGCATGCTCGTATAAACTCTTTACAAAACCATTCTTCTAAAAGTATTCATCAACCCTTGTGTTCCAAGCTCGCGGAGCTTGCTTCAATCCGTATAGTGCTTTCTTTAGCACGTATACTTTATCTTCCTGGCCTTTATGAATATATCCTGGTGGTTGTTCAATGTAGACTTCTTCTTCGAGATAACCATTTAGGAACGCTGACTTCACATCCATTTGATAGATCTTCCATTGGTTTTGTGCTGCAATTGATGTAAGAAGTCTAATGGTATCAACTCTTGCAACTGGAGCAAATACCTCATCATAGTCAATCCCATATCTCTGCTTATAGCCTTTAGAAACCAGCATTGCCTTGTACTTTTCTACTTTTCCTTATTGGTTGGTCTTTGTTTTGTAGACCCATTTGACACCTACAGCTTTGTATCCTTCTGGAAGACTTGTGAGTTCCCAAGTATCATTCTTCTTTATTGCGGCAATTTTTTCATCCATGGCTTTGTTCCATTTTCTTTCTTCAGAAGTTTCCCCAAATGTAACTGGATCACATTCAGCCATCAATCAAACTAATGAATAATCAAAGTTCCTTATTGGACTTGTTGAGTCATAAATTTCATCCAGGTTCCGCATTTTTCTTTGTGCTCCCCCTGAACTCCTACTACTATTACTACTATTATTGCTGATGTTTCTAGTTCTTGACGTCGTTGGTGTTGATTGAAGATTTTATTGATTAGGACTTGGTGGAGGAGTAGAATCATCATTTCCACCATTTTCTATATTGGATTCATTGCAATTATCTTCATCAAAAAATAGACCTACAACTTTTCTTTGTTCTTCGCTCCATTTCCAGTAATCCGTTTCATCAAATTCAACATCACAAGAAATAATTATATTCTTTGTCAGTGGATTATATAGTCTGTAGGCTTTGATTCTTTTGTCATATCCAATGAAAATGCATTTTTTGCCTTTGTCATCCAGCTTTTTTCTCTTCTGATCAGGGATGTGTGCATATGCAATACATCCAAAAATTCTAAGATGCTCAACTGATGGTTTGCTACCACTCCATGCTTCATTTGGAGTTTTGTTTCTAACACTCTTTGTTGGACAGCGATTCAACAAGTAAACTGTACATAAAAAAGCTTCAGCCCAAAAAGTTCTTGGCAAGTGTTTTTCTTTCACCATACTCCTAGCCATGTCATGAATAGTGCGGTTCTTCCTCTGCAACGCCATTTTGTTGAGGAGTGTATGCCGTTGTAAACTGATGATTGATTCCATGTGTTTTGCAGAAGCTTTTAAACAAGTTTGAATTATACTCGCCTCCTCTATCTGATCTCTATCTGATCTGAGTATCTTCAAATATTCTCCACTTTGTTTTTCCGCCATGGCTTTAAACTCCTTGAATTTATCAAGTGCTTTCGAATTTTCTTTCAGAATATATACCCAACTTTTACGGCTAAAATCATCGATAAAAGTTAGGTAATACCTGTTCCCTCCAAGTGATAAAATATCAAATGGAACAGCCTTCTAGCTCACCATGATTTTCCAACTGGAAAGCTTTGTCGATGTTGCTTCCCTTTGACACATGCTTCACACAAATGATTCGGTTCTTTGATTTTGGGCAAGCCGTCCACCATCTTTATCTTTGATAATATTTTCAAACCAGTAAATCCAAGATGACCAAATCTCATATGCCATAACCACGAGTCATTTTTAATGACTGATTTCAAGCACTTATGCACCATCGTCTGTATGTCGAGTGTGAATAGACGGTTCTTTGTCATCTTTACATTAGCTATGGATTCTTGAGCTTGATTTTGGATTATGAATGATTTGTCCCTCATTCGTATGTCATATCCTTTTTCCACAAGTTGACCAAGATTGATAATATTACTTTTTAAAGCAGGTATATAATAGACATCATTTATATACTTTTTGTCACCATTCTTTAATATGATCATTATTGAACCTTTCCCTTTCACTTGAATTTTTGATGAGTCACCAAAAGTGACTTCTCCGTTAATGCTATCATTTATTTCTGTGAATAATTCTTTTTCGCCGCACATATGGTTATTGGCGCCCGAGTCAAGATACCAAATATTATGATTGCACTCCTCATTTCCTTTGTATGTGAAGAATATGGCATCTCCATAATCTTTATCTTCGTATAATGTTGTAAAATGATTTCTCTCTTGTACCTTGGGAGTTGATCTACTTTCGTAGCTAAAATGACCAGTCTTGTTGCAATTATAACATTGAAGATGAGACTTGTCACCTCGTGGTTTAAATCCGCCTCTTCCTCGGCCTCTGAATCCTCTGCCACGGCTAGATGATTGAAAGTTTTCATTTTTCTGGCCTTTTTCATAAGTTTGTCTGCCACGTCCGCGTCTACTGTACCTACCTCTATAGCTGTCATAATTTCTTCTTCCTCGTACATAACTATTATTATCTTGATCATCATTAATTGACACCTTACTTTGTAAGGCTTTCTCTAAATTATCAGCGTCATCATATTGGTTTATTCATTGTTCATGGGCTTGTAGAGATCCTATGAGCTCATCAATGGAAATTGTGGACAAGTCTTTCGACTCCTCGATAGACGTTGCAACATAATCAAATTTTTGTGTCAACGAGCGAAGTAGTTTTTAAATCACCCGAATATCATCGAGACTTTCTCCGTTTCTTTTCATTTCGTTTGTTACCGTTTTCAAACGCGTAACATATTCACCGATATTTTCTAAAGTTTTTATTTTGATATTTTCAAACTCTCCACGTAGTACTTGAAGCCGCACTTTTTTAACTTTCTCCACACCTTGGAACGATTTCTGTAAAATTTCCCATGCATCTTTTGCTGTTTTGGCTTCCGATATTTTTTCAAATACTGATTCATCCACACTTTGAAAAATTTCAAACAAGGCCTTTTTGTCTTTTTTTACGATTATCTCTCAACGTCGACTTTTCAACTCTCAAAGAGGGCTGATTTTAGTGGTGAAAAACGTTTTTATATTAAAACCCTAGACACTTATGAGAGCAAGAAAAGAGAGAGAGAAAGAAGCAGTTTTCGGGTGCTAGTACACATCAATCCTTCAAGAAAAGCGTTTGTGTGGATAACGTAGAGTGTAGATCGCGGGAGCGGTATACATGGTGATTGAACAAGCTTTGGATCTCCATTAATTTTCCATTGATGATTTGTTAAAGCGTTTTAAGGTAAAACACTAATCTCCGAATTAAATCTTTTGTTTTTGCATGGATCCTGCGGAGGGGTTTCGAATTTTGGTTTATTTTCACATTTTCCGTTGCGTTTATGTGCTCGAAACCCTTCACGAGCCCTCTTCATCCCTGCAGTTTCTCCTTCTGCGGGCTCGTTGGACTTATTTATAAAGTTCGCGGCTGCAAAAACAAATAAGAAAGAAATAATTAGTATAAGAAAATCTTAGATAAGTAAAAGAAATTAAGGAATGAGAGTTACCCTTGTCTGATATGCTCGATAAGCCGAGAGACTTTAGGAGAAACTCGTCCAGGAACTCCCAAGCCAAGGTGGCATACTTGTCCTTGGTTAGCTCAGCATAGGCACGAGCCTCCTCATCAGTCAGGACTATGTCATTGGGACTACCGTCCGAGACCCTACTAAACGACCTACGGAACAAGGTGCCCCAATCCCCTCCTTCCCAAACCAGATACATGAACTCATTCTTCCATTTTGGGTTGTTATCGGGAATGGATTTAGGGTGAAAAATTGGAGGTGTAGAAGCACGATGGTTGAGATAAACCTAATCAGGAGAAATTGCAGAACTATTCTTAAATTGAAATATTTTTCTAAATAAAGAAACAGAAAGGGAAAAATTGTTTTTTAAACAAAGGACTATGAAACTCATTATTATTCTCCAAGCATTGGGAGGAATTTGGCAAGGATTAATTCTAACATCTGCCAGAAGCTTAGGAATAAACTCGTGGAAAGGAAACCTAAGTCCTGCAACAATGGCGTCCTTGTAAATGCACAGAGCATCAAGACGCCAATGGCAGGAACGATCTCCTGGGCCAGCTCGGACAAGTCTAAGGGGGGACTTAACTCTATACATTTTGTTATAATCCCTAATTTTATCAACTTCATGAAACTTATTACTACAGTCAAAAGAATCTAAGTGAGACACTGAGGGGTATTCATCAACACGTTCACTAATCATATCTTGCAAAGACATATATGAAGAGTGAATAGTGATGGTACCTCTCTTGGAAGCTTGGTTCATTTTTTGAAGGCGTTGAGCTGCACGATCAGCCATCGATATTCAAAATCTTCAAACAAATCCCCAGAAATCTTCAAAACTTCAAAGATGAATCCCAGAAAATGATGAATATGGTCAAAGAAAACTCTCCAGAAATCACCCCACCATAGAGAAACTAGAGAGAAACTAGAGAAAACTAAAGAAATTTTTGAAATTGGAAATAAAAAGTGAAAAGTGAAAAAGAAATCTCACTATTTTATAACTGAAATAGCCGGTCACCCAACCAGTCAAAGGGAAGGGCAACCGTCTACAGCCGGGTCGAGGCCCATAATTGCTTATTGGGCTCCAGAAATAAGGCCCTTATAAATTGAGGCCCAAAAGAAATAAAATAAAGCCCAAAGAAATAGAGGATCAAGAAAAATAGGGCCCTTTAAAATTGAGGCCCAAAAGAAATAAAATAAAGCCCAAAGAATTTGAGGCTCGAAATTTGAGGTCGAAGAAACCCTAGAATGAGGTTGAATGACAGGGGTCGAAAAGATATGCGAAACTGAAGTCGATTTGTTCGACCTAAGACCAATTTGAGGTCGAAATTTGAGGTAGAAGAAACCCTAGACTGAGGTCGAATGACCGAGGTCGAAAAGATATGTGAAACTAAAGTCGATTTGTTCGACCTAAAACCAATTTGAGGTCGAAATTTGAGGTCGAAGAAACCCTAGACTGAGGTCGAATGACCGAGGTCGAAAAGATATGCGAAACTGAAGTCGATTTATTCGACCTAAGACCAATTTGAGGTCGAAATTTGAGGTCGAAGAAACCCTAGACTGAGGTCGAATGACCGAGGTCGAAAAGACATGCAAAACTAAAGTCGATTTGTTCGACCTAAGACCAATTTGAGGTCGAAGAAACCCTAGACTGAGGTCGAATGACTGAGGTCGAAAAGACATGCAAAACTGAGGTCGAACTCTTCGACCTGGGACCAACTGAGGTCGAAGAAACCCTAGATTGAGGTCGAAAGGCTGAGGTCGAAAACACATGCAAAATTGAGGTCAAACTCTTCGACCTGGGACCAACTGAGGTCAAAACTGAGGTCGAAGAAACCCTAGATTGAGGTCGAAAGGCTGAGGTCGAAAACAAATGGAAAACCGAGGTCGAATCATTCGACCTGGAACCAACTGAGGTCGAAGGCTGAGGTCGAAACTGAGGTCGACAATACCTCAAAACTGAGGTCGAAAATACACTTAAAAAAAATTAAATTAAATAAATAAATACATTTATTTATTTAGTGACATGCAAAAATTCTTAAAAGAGAAAGTCGAGGAAAAATGTACAGATCCCAAAGCGAGATCAACAATAACTTCTGTGAAAAACTCGGAAAGATTTTCTCAGAAGTTGGGGGGCAAATGATATGGACAGAAAAGTAAAGGACGTGTATATATATATCTCTTCTTGACAACACCAACTTCTAAAAAAAGGAATAAAGTGAAAGAAAGTGTTTTATTTTATATTAGGATATTGTGTTAAGAAATAATTTCTCTTCATGGAGCAAAAATAAAAAGCCTATGAAAATGTCATATAGTTAGTGGAGGAGCTGCTCGTATATGAACTATTCAATAAATTTATCTCCTATAAATTTCTACTTGTAGACATTTTTAGGGAGAGTAAGACCCCTTTAAAGACCTAAATTTAGGAGCATTTGGCCGAATTGGACACCTTGGAATATGGAGAGCGCTTGGTGTTGCAAAATAAACACACTGCTGGCATAAGTGGAATTCTTGTGGATTAAGGTGGATCGTTTGAAATTTTTGTGGAAAAAACTTTAGTTTTCATAACACAATTACTATAAAAAACTTCAAAGGCTCCACCTCCACCTTAATCCATAAGAAACTGCTCTTCCAGCATGCATAAACTATTTGGCAACGCAAAGAGCTTTCCAGATCCCAAGGTCTCCAATTAGGCCAAATGCTCCTAAATTCATGTCTTTAAAGGATCGACAATTTATTGAATTAATTATTTAATTTAATAAATTCAAAAAAATATTAATTAATTTATTAAATTAAATGATATTTAGATTTATATTATTTTGCATTATAATACTATAGTTGATATGGATATAAAAGTAATTATAGAAATATAATTGCTGATTTTTTGGAAAGGCCAAAAACCCAGATTGTTTATTAATTTCGTAATTAATAAATAAGGAAAATATACAGCTCATAAAAATAGTCCAAAATATGGTAAATTCATCAAAGAAGGATCCGGAATCCCAATTAAAGGCAATTAATGAGTCATAGCCTTTATCAACAAGGAAACGAATTCTCCAGCAAGAAATACAATGTTTATCCATTATCAATAATGAGACTTATTCGCTAAGACTCCTAAACATACCATAAATACAAGGCTCCAGACGCCTATATAAGGACCCTGATCCTACAATCAGAACTACGTTTTGGACACAGCTCCATACGTCCTCTACTACGTTTTGGACACAGCTCCATACGTCATCTACTACGTTTTGGACACAGCTCCATACGTCCTCTACTACGTTTTGGACACAGCTCCATACGTCATCTACTACATTTTGGACACAGCTCCATACGTCCTCTACTACGTTTTGGGCACAGCTCCATACGTCACAATGCCTCGAAGGCGCAACAAGCCACAAAGGCACCCCTAGAACTATGTTTAGACTTCATCCTCGAATAATGACATACAAGTCACTACGTCCTTGGTGTGCCCCTGCCGCCATAGCCCCGAGGGCAACACCAAGAACTACGTCTTTGGCTTGATTCTCAATAACGAATTGAGATACGTAGGCATCTTGTGAGGACCGATTTAGTCTCGAAACACAAATGCAGCCATTAAAGCTCGAAGCTTATTAAATATTAGCATTAAATACACAAGCACGTTTTTTATTCAACAACATTTGGCGCCGTCTGTGGGAAGACAACATCAACCATAGCAAACACACGAAAAACAATTCACGATCCTCAAACTTCTGATGGACTCCCTATTACCTCTGCAACAGAGACTCAGGGGAGCCAACCCCCGCCAATCACTGGCGCTGAAGGGGCAGACGCCCCCATCACCACCACTCAAGGACCGGAAGTCCCAATTACGGCTGAAGGGACGAATCCCCTACAAATGGTCGTTCATGGACGAAATCCACCAGAGACCACTCTCCAACAACCAATCATAACCACTCCACTGCTTGCAAATGCACCACGTGGTCTCCAACTTCACACCACGGATCTCCCCCAGTATATATACTACCCAAACTCTCGGCATGCCAACCTATGGTATGCCACCTCGACCCCCGGCGGGCAGCAGTGGGACTAATCCCATCTACCATGAGGCATACGTGCCCCCTTACATCCAAGGTCTGGGACCCCAAGTTAGGCGAACCCCTTTTCAAGACTACTCAGGTCCATACACCGAGGATGAGAATTACTCAACGGGGGATGAGAGGGACGTTGCCCCAAGAAGGAGACGTTCTTCCCAAACCAGTCGGGAAACTACAAAGGAAAAACTTGTGTCCCTTGAAGCCGAGGCTGCAAGGCTCAAAAAGCTATTGGCGGAAGAGGAGGCGGCAAGGCCACAAAATCGAGAAAGAGTCCCGGTGATCAACCTCGACCCAACACCAAGGAGAAGCAATAGGGCTGAAGCCCCAAGGGGTGATCCCACTATTTTGTTGCCCCTAGGAGATCCTGATGATCCAACTCCGCCCTTCACTCAAGACATCATGAAAGCCAACATCTCCAGAAAATTCAAGATGCTTACGATCAAGGCTTATGATGGAACGGGAGACCCCGCTAATCATGTGAGAACCTTCTCCAACGCACTGCTATTACAGCCAACCAACGATGCGGTCAAGTGTAGGGCGTTTCCACAAACCTTAGCAGGCATGGCACAATGTTGGTACAACCGTTTGCCTCCCAATTCTATTGGATTCTTCAAGGAATTGAGCAAGGCATTCATCAACCAATTCGTAAGTGGGAGAGTGCACGAGAAAAGCTCTGCATCCCTCATGGGAATTAAGCAAGGAAAGAATGAAGCCTTGAGAGATTACATTAACCGATTTACTCGGGAGGCTCTGAAAGTACCGGACTTGGAAGACAAAGTGGCTATGATTGCCCTGACGCAAGGAACTACCGATGATCACTTCAAAAGGTCATTGGCTAAACATCCACCCGAGAGCATGTTAAAGATCCAAGATAGGGCCGACAAGTACATCAAAGCAGAAGAAAGCATGAGGAAATATGAACCCACCACCAAGGGTAGTGGAAACTCAAGAAAAAGGAAGGAAACCCAAGAATATGATGTTAAGGAAAAATTTCCTAGAACGTCAAAAAGCTCTGATTCTCCACCAAAGAGAAGCAATTTTGGGCCAAAGTTTACAGAATATGCAAGATTGAATACTTCCAGGAGTCAAATTCTAATGAAGATAGCAAAGGAAGAGGATCTCAAATGGCCAAAGCCAATGAGGGCTGATTTGTCCAAACGGAACCAAAACCAATTTTGTCGGTTCCACAAAGAAGTTGGTCATGACACCGATGATTGTAGACAACTGAAAGATGAAATTGAGTTTCTGATACGGAGAGGAAAACTCAGCAAATTCACCAAGGATGGAAGTCAAGGAAGTCACAGAGGAAATTATGAAAGGAAGGATTATGACAGAAGGGACAACGACCAAGATCGTAACCCTAAGCCCCGAGGGCCAGTAATCAATATGATATTTGGAGGACCAACTGCTGCGGGGTCCTCCCGAAACTCAAGAAAAGCTTATGCCCGAGAGGTAATGACAGTGGTTGGAGAAGCACCAAAGCGTGCCAGAACAGAAGTGTCAATTGGCTTTGATGATTCCGACTTAGAAGGGGTGAAGTTCCCCCACGATGATCCTTTAGTCATCGTACCTGTGATAGGCAATTCTGAAACAAAGAGAGTCCTAGTTGACAATGGAGCTTCAGTGGATATCTTGTTCCACGATGCCTTTATCAAGATGGGTTATACTGATTCTCAGTTGACACCCTCGAATATGCCCATATATGGGTTCAATGGAGTGGAATCAAAAGTGGAAGGCACTATCCAACTCCCGATGACCATGGGGCAAGGAATGAATACATCTACTCAAATGCTGAACTTTGTAGTCATAAAGGCAACTTCGACCTACAACGCAATCCTTGGAAGGACTGGTCTTCATGCGTTTAAGGCCATTGCCTCATCTTATCATCTGAAAGTCAAGTTCCCAATGAGGAATGGGATTGGAGAAGAGAGGGGAGACCAAAAGATGGCTAGAAGTTGTTATGTAGCCGCGTTAAGGCCTGATGGAATCGGGGGGCAGGTTCTCCCCATTGAAGACATGAATACAAGCGACAATGAGGACAGAAGAGGGAAACCAGCCGAGGACTCGGTCCCAATTCCCTTAGTCCCAGGCGAGCCAGATAAGGTGACTTATGTTGGGGCACTACTGCCCGAACCATTGAAAAGCAAGCTCACGACTTTTCTTCAAGAGAACAATGACGTTTTTGCTTGGACAGCGGCCGACATGCCAGGGATTGATCCCCAATTGATAACTCACAAATTGAATGTGGATCCTGAGAGGAAGACGGTAAAACAAATGAAGAGAAGTTTTGCTCCAGAGAGGCTTGAAGCCATAAAACAAGAAGTTGAAAAGCTTCTGGAAGCCGGGTTCATTGAGGAAATTCAATTCCCAGAATGGTTGGCTAACCCAGTGATGGTCAAAAAAGCTAACCGAAAATGGAGGATGTGCGTCGACTTCACTGACTTGAATGATGCATGTCCTAAGGATTGTTTTCCCTTACCAAGGATTGACGCATTAATAGATGCTACAGCTGGACACGAGATGCTCAGCTTCATGGATGGCTTCAGTGGATATAATCAAATTAAGATGCACAAAGATGACATCTCCAAGGTATCATTCATCACCGACTTTGGTCTTTTCTGTTACTTAGTCATGGCATTTGGGCTTAAGAATGCAGGGGCAACATACCAAAGGTTGGTGAACAAAATTTTTGAACACCTAATTGGAAAAACCATGGAGTTCTACGTAGATGACATGCTAGTCAAGAGCCTCGATAAGGCCAACCACATTGAGCACCTCCGAGAGGCATTTGAAGTGCTAAGGCACCACAAAATGATGTTGAATCCAGCTAAGTGTGCCTTTGGTGTAGGCTCGGGAAAGTTTTTAGGCCTGATGGTTTCCAAGAGAGGAATCGAGGCTAATCCCGACAAAATCAAAGCAATTCTAGACATGGAACCACCACGGACTATTAAGGAAGTCCAGAAGCTAACTGGAAGAGTGGCAGCATTGGGAAGATTCATCTCCAAGTCAGGAGAGAAGTGCTTACCTTTCTTCAAAGCACTTAAGAATGTGAAATTTTTTGAATGGACAGCTGAAAGCCAAGAGGCCTTTGAAGCCTTGAAGAAGTACATGGCTGAGCCACCACTATTGGCCAAACCAAAACCAGGAGAGGTTCTTTATCTATACTTGGCAGTATCCAACACTGCCCTCGGAGCTGTTTTGGTAAAAGAAGAATTGAAGGTTTAGAAACCCATCTACTATGTGAGCAAGATCCTACATGGGGCAGAAATAAACTATTCAACGATTGAGAAGTTTGCCTTAGACTTGATAATGGCCTCAAGAAAGCTACGCCCCTACTTCCAGGCTCACAAGATAGAGGTCTTGACTGATCAACCTCTAAGAAACATCTTGCATAGCCCTCAAGTTAGTGGAAGATTGATCAAATGGGCTATTGAATTGGGCGAATTTGACATCAAGTATAAGCCTCGAATGGCCATAAAAGCTCAGGCACTTGCTGACTTCATGGTTGAATGCACCATTGACAACCAAGAAGTCGGGGGGCAGGAAGTAATAGTGGGAGATGAGAAAGATCAAGAGATGGAGTTCAAAGAATATTGGGTGCTCTATTTTGATGGAGCATCAAAAACAAAATCAAGTGGAGCCGGTTTAGTGATACAAAGTCCTGATGGATTCCTCAAAGAGTATGCACTAAAACTTGACTTCCCAATGACAAACAATGAGGCTGAGTATGAAGCTCTGATAGCTGGCTTAGGGCTGGCTGGAGCCTTGAGAGTTAAAACTCTGAAAGTATGTGGAGATTCGAGGCTAGTGGTTTCCCAAGTAAATGGGGAGTTTAAGGCCAGAGATGAAGTCATGGCCAAGTACTTAAAACTTGTCAAGGCCATCATGACTCAGTTCGACGAATGCTATGTAGAGCACATTCCAAGGGAAGAAAACATGAAGGCTGATGCCTTGTCTAAGTTTGCTTCTTCAGAAATTGAAAACTATGTAGGGAGTGTATACTTTCAAGTCTTGAAGACCCCAAGCATCAATGGAAAGTTGGTAGCACCCATTGATGTTGGCAGTTGTTGGATGGATCTCATCAAAGCTCATCTGAAAACTGGGTGGCTACCCAACGACACTTCAGAAGCACGAAAGCTATATGTGAGAGCACTAAGGTATGCCCTGATTGAGGGAATCCTATACAAGAAGTCTTTCATCATTCCTTATCTGAAATGCTTGAGACCCCAAGAGGCAGAATTGGCCCTAAGGGAAGTACATGAAGGAATTTGTGGGCAGCACTTGGGGGGCAGAGCCCTTGCTCATAAAGTCACTCGTTTAGGTTTCAATTGGCCAAGCATACTTGCTGATGCTAAAAGCTACGTGAAGAAATGTGAACGGTGCCAAAAGCATGCACCAGTGGTTAGACAACCACCAGAGATGATGACATCCATTAACTCACCAATTCCATTTGCCATGTGGGGGATGGATATACTCGGTCCATTTCCAATGGCAATTGCGCAGAGAAAGTTCTTGATAGTAGCAATCGACTACTTCACCAAGTGGATTGAGGCTAAACCTTTAGCCAAGATAACCACCAAACAGGTGATGCACTTCTTCTGGGAAAGTGTAATATGCAGATATGGAATCCCACGAATCCTGGTTACGGACAATGGAACTCAGTTTAACAATGATGAGTTCAAGAGGTATTGTGAAGAGAATGATATCCAATTGCGCTTCACTTCTGTTGCCCATCCTCAAGCAAAAGGGCAAGCTGAAGTTGAAAATCGAATTATCCTAGATGGACTAAAGAAAAGATTTGAACGCTCCAGAAACACTTGGGTAGACGAATTGCTCCCTATACTTTGGGCATATCGTACTACCTGCAAAGTCACCACTGGAGCAACCCCATTTCTGCTGGCATATGGAGCAGAGGCAGTGGTTCCAGTGGAGATTACTCACACGTCTCCAAGAATTGAGGCCTATGAGCCAGAAACAAATGAAGAAGGCTTGAGGCTAGCCTTAGATCTAATTGACGAAGTTAGAGATGAAGCAAACGCCAAGATAGTTGAGCATCAAAAGAAGGCATCTTTCTACTATAACCTAAGGGTTAAAGAAAGGTTCTTTCGACAAGGAGACTTGGTTCTTCGAAAGATTGAGGCATCCAGAATTGGACAAAAAGGCAAGTTAGCCCCAAATTGGGAAGGACCATATCGCGTTAAGAACGTATTTGGTCAAGGCTCATACAAGCTAGAAACCCTCGAAGGGCATGAGGTGCCAAGAACTTGGCATGCTGCAAACTTGAAAGTTTACTATGTTTAAAATGTTTCCTGAATGGACTCACTACTAGAAATAAGGTTTAATAAAACCAAATCCAAGTTTTTAAAACTTGAGTATTATGTAAGGGTTGAAACCCCATAAACCTAGGACATTCAGTCCAAACCCCATCATTCTATATGCTCAATGAAAGGCTTGAAGCCAAAACAAGACGGTATAAGACATAAGAGGCTTATGCAAATGACAAGTTAGCCTCGAATAAGGCAACATCGTCGTAAATGTGTAGGTCGCTCCACACTTTACACCAAGACGATACTCGTGAAACACTAGTGTACATTAAAATCCCCAAAAAAGGGTAGTAAGTCCCAGGTAAGGGATAAAAAGACCCCAAGTCTCGAAAAGGACCGGTATAACTTCTATGAAATCCTAGTACATTATCATAGACGTTGGGAAGCGCGATCAGCCATTTTAAACCCAGAATCTTCAAGAAATCTTTAAATCTTCAAAAGAACCTAGAAACCGGTGAGTTTAAACAGAAAACCTCGCCGGAAAATCGCCTTACTACGGAATAAGAAGAGAGAAATTTTTAGAAAATTGAATGTATGAAGTGAAGAATAAAGTGGAAATCCCACTCTTTTATAATCAAAGTGACTGGAAACCCAACCGGTTAAGGAAGGGCAACCGTCTATAGCTGGTTAAGGCCCACGAATCCATTTATGGATTATAGAAATCGAAGCCCAAACAATTTGGGTCTCAGGCGAATTCGAAGCCCAAAACAATGAGGCCCAATAAGGCCCAAGGCTGGAATAATTTAAGTCCAATTAAAAATTGGGCTAGTTAAGGCCCAAGAAAGAATGAAATTTGGAATGAAACCAAGGCAAAAACAAGGATAAAAGATTTGAGGTCGAAAATACCCTAAAACAAAATAGTACGACCAAGGTCGAAAATACATGAGAAGTCGAGGTCGTATCCATCGACCTCGCTCCCAAATAAAAACAAAAAATTGAAGATTTGAGGTCGAAAAAACCTTAGAACGAAGTCGTACGACCGAAGTCGAAAATATACGAGAAATCGAGGTCGTATCCATCGATTTCGCACCAAAATAAGGCACAAAAATTAAAGATCTAAGGTCGAAAAGACCCTGGATCGAGTTCGAAGGCTCAAGGTCGAAAATGGCCCAGAAAATTAGCTCGAGGCATTCGATCTCGCACCAATTTGAGGTCGAAAGTATAAGGGATCGAGGTCGAATGACCGAGGTCGAAAATGACTGGGAAGTCGAGGTCGAAGCCATCGACCTGGGACCAATTTGAGGTCGAAAATCCTGGTCAAAAAAGGCTAGATCGAGGTCGAACGACCGAGGTCGAAAATGACTGGTAAATCGAGGTCGAAACCATTGACCTGGGACCAATCGAGGTCGAAAAAAGGCTGGATCGAGGTCGAAGGCTCGAGGTCGAAAAAGACTTAAAAATCGAGGTCGAAACCTTCGACCTCACTCCAGTCGAGGTCGAATTCCTGGTCGAAAATGACCTAATTCGAGGTCGAATTACTTGTCGAAAATGACCTAATTCCTGGTCGAATTCCTGGTCGAAAATGACCTAATTCCTGGTCGAATTCCTGGTCGAAAATGACCTAATTTGAGGTCGAAAATGCCCGTAAAAATGGAAAAATTTGAGAAAAACACATTGTAACTTCTACGAAAACCCCAAGGAGATTTTCCCAAAAGTTGGGGGGCAAATGATATGGATAGAAAAGTAATTATAGAAGTTGAGGTCGAAAGGCTGAGGTCGAAAACACATGCAAAATTGAGGTCAAACTCTTCGACCTGGGACCAACTGAGGTCAAAACTGAGGTCGAAGAAACCCTAGATTGAGGTCGAAAGGCTGAGGTTGAAAACAAATGGAAAACCGAGGTCGAATCATTCGACCTGGAACCAACTGAGGTCGAAGGCTGAGGTCGAAACTGAGGTCGACAGTACCTCAAAACTGAGGTCGAAAATACACTTAAAAAAATTAAATTAAATAAATAAATACATTTATTTATTTAGTGACATGCAAAAATTCTTAAAAGAGAAAGTCGAGGAAAAATGTACAGATCCCAAAGCGAGATCAACAATAACTTCTGTGAAAAACTCGAAAAGATTTTCTCAGAAGTTGGGGGGCAAATGATATGGACAGAATAGTAAAGGACGTGTATATATATATCTCTTCTTGACAACACCAACTTCTAAAAAAAGGAATAAAGTGAAAGAAAGTGTTTTATTTTATATTAGGATATTGTGTTAAGAAATAATTTCTCTTCATGGAGCAAAAATAAAAAGCCTATGAAAATGTCATATAGTTAGTGGAGGAGCTGCTCGTATATGAACTATTCAATAAATTTATCTCCTATAAATTTCTACTTGTAGACATTTTTAGGGAGAGTAAGACCCCTTTAAAGACCTAAATTTAGGAGCATTTGGCCGAATTGGACACCTTGGAATATGGAGAGCGCTTGGTGTTGCAAAATAAACACACTGCTGGCATAAATGGAATTCTTGTGGATTAAGGTGGATCGTTTGAAATTTTTGTGGAAAAAACTTTAGTTTTCACAACACAATTACTATAAAAAACTTCAAAGGCTCCACCTCCACCTTAATCCATAAGAAACTGCTCTTCCAGCATGCATAAACTATTTGGCAACACAAAGAGCTTTCCAGATCCCAAGGTCTCCAATTAGGCCAAATGCTCCTAAATTCATGTCTTTAAAGGATCGACAATTTATTGAATTAATTATTTAATTTAATAAATTCAAAAAAATATTAATTAATTTATTAAATTAAATTATATTTATATTTATATTATTTTGCATTATAATACTATAGTTGATATGGATAGAAAAGTAATTATAGAAATATAATTGCTGATTTTTTGGAAAGGCCAAGTATTTAAGGCCAAAACCCAGATTGTTTATTAATTTCGTAATTAATAAATAAGGAAAATATACAGCTCATAAAAAGAGTCCAAAATATGGTAAATTCATCAAAGAAGGATCTGGAATCCCAATTAAAGGCAATTAATGAGTCATAGCCTTTATCAACAAGGAAACGAATTCTCCAGCAAGAAATACAATGTTTATCCATTATCAATAATGAGACTTATTCGCTAAGACTCCTAAACATACCATAAATACAAGGCTCCAGACGCCTATATAAGGACCCTGATCCTACAATCAGAACTACGTTTTGGACACAACTCCATACGTCCTCTACTACGTTTTGGACACAGCTCCATACGTCATCTACTACGTTTTGGACACAGCTCCATACGTCCTCTACTACGTTTTGGACACAGCTCCATACGTCATCTACTACGTTTTGGACACAGCTCCATACGTCCTCTACTACGTTTTGGGCACAGCTCCATACGTCACAATGCCTCGAAGGCGCAACAAGCCACAAAGGCACCCCTAGAACTATGTTTTAGACTTCATCCTCGAATAAGGACATACAAGTCACTACGTCCTTGGTGTGCCCCTGCCGCCATAGCCCCGAGGGCAACACCAAGAACTACGTCTTTAGCTTGATTCTCAATAACGAATTGAGATACGTAGGCATCTTGTGAGGACCGATTTAGTCTCGAAACACAAGTGCAGCCATTAAAGCTCGAAGCTTATTAAATATTAGCATTAAATACACAAGCACGTTTTTTATTCCACAACAATAGTAATATTAAAATCTCAACTTATTTTAATTTAAAATATATTACATTTTTTTATGTAATTAATAACTGATTTTTTACAAAAAAATTACTCAAGAAAACATGATTGTTATCAACAACAATTACTAAGTTTATATTAAAACAAAATTAAAATTACAACAATAATTCTATTATTTTTGGATAAAATAAATATGTAATTATATTCATGGTTGTTTTATATTTTTCAAGCAGCGTAACAAAACATTGTAATAAAAAATAATTATTAATCTCATCCGTTTACACGGTTTAGACATACATGAAAAACAAAAATTAAATACATGATATTGATAGATAGAAACTAAAAGAATAAAAAAAACATAAAATGAATTATACGAACAAAAGAATTTGTTAGAATTAACAAACCAACTTTCCATATTTAGTGTGGGATGTAGAGTTTTTCTTGCTGAGCCTTAGAAGATGGATGGTTGATTGAAAATAGTAAATACATGACTGCCACTCCTTGATGTTATAAATAAATTGTAATAAATTGTAAAGAAAACAACAGACAATAGAAGAAGTCGTAGATAAAGAATAAAAGTGCCTCTGTAGAGATCACATATCACAAGCTCTTAAATAAAAGAATACAAATGTATTATACTTGTAATATATATATAGTAGTTTGATGTCTCAAATATGAAGTCATAATTTATTGTGTGAAAGTTGTTTGTGGTGTAATAATTTTGAAAATATGATAACTATTAAAAGTGAAATATTATATCTTAAACCGTTACATATTAATTTATTTTGAACTCATAATATTTTACTTATTATGATTGTGCAAGTTAAAGTGTAAAATATTAAAAAGTATAAAAAATAATAATTTAATTCACACTTAGTTGTAATATAATATGTTGTAGAATAAAAAACTTACTTGTAAATTTACTGCTAGGGTTTAAGAGCTTTCGAGGTTGTTCTAGTGTTTCATGACTAAATCTGTCCTACCTACGTATCTCAATTTGTAATTGAGAATCAAGTACGTTCTGATAGGATCAGGTCCTTTATATAGGTGTCCTTGTATTTAGGGTATTTTTGGGAGACTTAGCGAATAAGTCTCCTTCTTGACGGTGGATAAGTATTGTATTCCTTGGTGGGCAAGTCTTTTCCTTATTGTAGGATAAGGACTGTGACTAGTTATTTCCTTTGATTGAGATTCTAGATTTTTGTTTGTAGAAGGCAGACTTTTTCGATGATTTTATGAGCGATATATTTTCCCTATTTATTAATTACGAAATTAATAAATAATTAGGGTTTCGGGCCTTGTTTATCTGGCCATATTCTTGGACCAATCTAGGTCTAATTAATACATCATTAATTACAGGTGCATAAGTATTTATCATAAAGTACATTTTTAAACTATTAGTTAATAAGTATACCATGAAATGAATTAAAAAGAGTTAATATGCATCGAGGCATGCAAACCAAATAAGCTTATATAAAGAAATATGTAAACAAAAAAAGTTAGAACCGTAGCATGTGTTGCTAATTTAGTTCAACTTATAGCTAAGTGAAAATACTATAATATTTACCTAGCAAAAAAAATCCATAACATCTACTTTAAAAAAAACTGACCTTATTGTTCTCCTAGCTTAAGTGTAAAAAATTGATGTTAATGTTCTCCTAGCTTAAGCGTGTCAATTGGTGTTTCATGCCTGTTCAATTCCATGGGCCACCAATTAAATTCGGCATATCTTGTTCATCCAAAACATTTGGAATGTGCTCTAGGGACATCAGTTGCATCCTTGTTTCTATATGGGAAGAATTAAAATTAATCACATTCGAGGCAACAATAAAACACCAAAACAACTAAGATTATAAGGGTATAGAGCACTTTAAAAATATTATTAATCAACACCAAACAATGTACATATGAAGAATAATCTAGAGCCCAAAGAAAGGGTGAACTAATAATTTACTATATAGTCTTGTTTTCAAATTGAAATATACGATGTATCACATATAAGACAATAGGCTATGCACCCCAAAAACCAAAGACAGTTATATTATTTAGGGTTTTACAGCTAAATGTTAAAAGATGCAAACTTCCATCACATTAAGCACAAAGATAGATACACACATCAACAAACTATACCCTCACATCAGTAAGTACAAAATATGAGGTTTACAAAATATCTAAACAAAATAATTGAATGCATACAATTGGGTAGGCAAATGTTCAGTGTACACCATTAAACTTAGCACTAAAACTTACGACTAATCGTAGATCATATAGTTTTTATATATGTACCGCAATATATACTGCAAACACATTACATTGCAGTACATATATAAAAATAACCGGTCTACAAGTCTTAAGTTTAAGGATCTACATATAACAAAACCTCAATTGGGTAAATCAAAAAAATAAAAAGTAAAAGACACATAAATTGAGTAAAAGGATGCTTAAAGTAAAGTACTTCACCAAAAGGGTGGGATGGTCTCATGAAAATAATAGGGGTTGAGAAGGAGCTTCTGGGCACCAACCCTGAAGAATTGCTTTCTCTCTCAGTGGAAATGTAAAATGATATGCAATCATGTATGTTGGGGTATGTATTATATAGGAACTGAAAGCAACGCTTGTGCCAACTAGTAGTACAGTTTTGGTAAAATTAAACCAGATATTATGTGCATATTAGTAAGATACTATGTAGATATTTATAAAATAGCTGATATTAATAAGAAAGATTGAAAAGATGAATTTGACTTAAAAATTTTAGTTGATTCTATGTAGATACTTTATCTTTTCTTCCTAAACCAACTTTTATCTTAAAAATGGATTTAAAAATAATAAATATGAATGTACAAATATAGAAATATATTTGTATATAGTTTTGGTAAAATTAAGCCAGGTATTATGTGGATATTAGTAATATTAGTAAGATACCACGTAGATATCTATAAAATAGCACATATCAATAAAAAGATGAATTTGACTTCAAAATTTTAGTTGATTCTATCGATACTTTATCTTTTCTTAGTAAACCAACTTTTATCTTAAAAATGGATATAAAAATAATATACATGAATGTACAAATATAGAAATATTGATAGAGCATATATTTGTATATAGTTTTGGTAAAATTAAGCCAGATATTATGTGGATATTAGTAAGATACTATGTAGATATTTATAAAATAGCGGATATCAATAAAAAAGATTGAAAATATGAATTTGACTTTAAAATATTATTTGATTCTATGTAGATACTCTATCTTTTCTTCCTAAACCAAATTTTATCTTAAAAATTCAATTTAAAAATAATAGATATGAATGTACAACTACAGAAATACTGATAGGGCATATATTTGTATATATTTTATAAGATTTTATTTTTATTTATTGTCTTTTGTAAATAATTAGATATTAACTGATTGAATTTTATTGTTTTATGACTGTAATTGTATGGTTTTACCAAGGGATTTTGAAATTCTGGAATTGTATTATTTTACGAAGGGATTTTGAAATTCTGCTTTTTACAGTATGGGCACGAGCCGTGGTGGGCCTATGTCAAGAGTATTAATAATGGACCAATGTGAAGAGCAATGGGCCTATGTGAAGAGCATTAATAATGGACCCATAATAATTTATCTTGGCAGAAAGAATTTTCTTTTTTGTTAAACAACTTCATGGGTCAATGTGTATAAAACTCAATGTAATGAGCCTTTGTGTGGAAGGCCAAGGTTACAACTTCATGTCTTGTAAAAGCTTATTAGATTTCAAGTCTCTTGTATAGATAAAGAGTACAACTTGTTCCACATCTCTTGGATGTGGGAAAAGTATATGTATTTCACTAATAAATGGATGGTTATTACTAAGCCTCATTATAGAGAAGAATAAGAAAGCTATTTTCGTACCTACCTATGTAGGATGTCCACTCATGTTCGGATTTTAAAAATATTATGAGTGCAAAATAAATTAATATTTAACAGTTTAAGATATAATATTTCACTTTTAATAGTTATCATATTCTCAAAATTATTACACCACAAACAACCTTCACACAGTAAATTATGACTTCATATTTGAGACATCCAACTACTTAACACATTACCTATAGCTATTTCATATTTGAGACATCCAACTACAAAATCTGGCAAATGGATGTCAAGACTACTATCTTAAATGGGAGCGTTGAAGAGGTTGTGTACATGACACAACCTGAAGGTTTTGTAGATCCAAGTTTTGCTAGAATGGTTTATAAGATAAGTCAATCCATTTATGGATTAAAGTAAGCCTCGAGGAGATGGGATATACGTTTTGATGAAATAGTCAAATAGTTTGGCTCTATTCAAAATGAAGATGAACCATGTGTTTACAAGAAGGTTAGTGGGAGCCATGTGGCATTCCTAGTATCATATGTAGATGATATATTACAAATAAGAAATGCCATTCTTTCTCAACAGACTGTTAAGACTTGGTAGAGAAATAGTTTCTTGATGAAAGACTTAGCAGATGTGTCCTATATCTTAGGGATCAGGATCTATAGAGATAGATCACGAAGATTTTTCGGCTTAAGTCAGAGTACATACATTGACAATGTATTGCACCAATTAGGGATGCAAAGAAGCTAAAAGGGAAATGTTCCCATGTCTATGAGATTGTGATCTCAAAATAAATGGTCTAAAATCATTGGATGATATGGACCACATTAGTATAGTTCTATATGCTCCGGAAATTGGTTTCATAATGTATGTGATGATATGTACTCGTCATGATGTCTCATATGCTTTAAGCATGACGAGCAGGTACCAGTCTAATCCAAGTGATGGTCACTTGATTGGAATCAAGAATATTCTTAAGTGCCTGAAGAGGACTAAAGACTCATTCTTGGTATATGGAGGAGATGGGAAGCTGGATGTAAAATGTTACACGGATGTTAGTTTCTAAACAGACAGGACGGTTTTGTGTCTTAGTTTGGATTTGTGTTTTGTCTAAATAGATGTGTTGTAAGCTAGAATAGTTCACAACAAGAACCGTAAATGATTCTACAATCGAGGCTTAGTATATTGATACTAGAGAAGTAGCCAAAGAGGATGTTTTGGGAATTTGCTAAGCCGATATCACCTTATTAATGAGATTAATGATCAAGTTGATATACTTATATGTAAAGTGCATACTATTGATAATATTGCAGAACCAGTGACTAAGGCTTTGTCGCAGCAACAGCATGTAAGTCATAATAGTTCCAAATGTATTGGATACATGGGATATTGGCTCTAGTGCAAGTGGGAGATTGTTAGTATTAGTGCTCTAGAGACAATACTTTTATGTTTTAAAGAAAACATTTTATTATTATAAATTATGTTTTATTGATTATTATTATTATTTTATTATGTCTTTATTTACTGCGTTATAAATGTTAGCATAATAAATGTCCTTGGAATTATGATATGTATTCGATATCTTTAAGTATGTGACTTAAAAATGAGATTATATGAATAATATCTTTATTCCTAAATATCCCTAGTCGAGTGTTATTATTTAAGGACAATAATAATGCATAGAGACTAATATGTTTGTTGACTGATGACCACATCTCATTGGTCATAGGTATGGTGATACTAAAGTCAAAACATAGGTGCATGTAAGAGTACATGACACTGGATTGACTCGCCGTGAGATTACACTTGTTAAAAGTGTCATAAGTAATTCTCACTGTGATAATGGTGTAATGATCCTTAGACTTGAAATCATTATATTTTATACGATAATTAATATACTTTGATTACATTAAAAATTACCTTTGACCGGGTGATGATAAAAGTGGACATTGGGTATATTATGAATCGTATGAGAAATATGAATGATCTAGATGGGATTTAACCCTCCTAATTTTAGGAGCGATATTATTGGCCTCTTCTTTGAGTGAGACTAAGAAATGCACGGTCGTGCTCAAATGTTTATTTGATTTAATAGGCTTCTCATCGATCAAGAAAACTAAGATTAAATTATGAAGAGGATGACACATTACATGCCTTGAGTTTAATATATAATATTAAGGTTAAAGGGATTATATTACATGGAACATTATTCACGAAAGGCTTAATCGAATCACCGATTTAATTATTATTACTTGGGTGGCAATGATGTATTACTAGATGCCGCTCGTTGTTTACAATTTTAATTAGTTATTAAAATTGTTACCAACGTAATAATAACCTACAGGGTCACACACAAAGAACGCTTGAAGGAGAAATAAATTAAATTTTGAATTTAAATTTAAATAAGTAATTTTATCTATTTATAATAATAATTAAGTATGACTTGATTAATTATTTAAATAGAAAATGGAATTACTTAAACTAATTCTGAAATTAGTTATTAATTAATTAAGTGCGACTTAATTAAATAATAAATTGGAATTTCAGATTAGTATTTTATTATAATTGGATTATAATTAGAAAACTTATTTTCCTCTCTATATAAACTCTCAAAGAGGGCTGATTTTAGTGGTGAAAAACGTTTTTATATTAAAACCCTAGCCACTTATGAGAGCAATAAAAGAGAGAGAGAGAGAAAGAAGCAGTTTTCGGGTGCTAGTACACATCAATCCTTCAAGAAAAGCGTTCGTGTAGATCGCGGGAGCGGTATACATGGTGATTGAAAAAGCTTTGGATCTCCATTAATCTTCCATTGATGAATTGTTAAAGCGTTTTAAGGTAAAACACTAATCTCCGAATTAAATCTTTTGTTTTCGCATGGATCCTGCGGAGGGATTTCGAATTTTGGTTTATTTTCACATTTTTCGTTGCGTTTATGTGCTCGAAACCCTTCACGAGCCCTCTTCATCCTTGCAGTTTCTCCTTCTGCGGGCTCGTTGGACTTATTTATAAAGGCCGCGGCTACAAAAACAAATAAGAAAGAAACAATGGGTATAAGAAAATCTTAGATAAGTAAAAGATATTAAGGAATGAGAGTTACCCTTGTCTGATACGCTCGATAAGCCGAGAGACTTTAGGAGAAACTCGTCCAGGAGTTCCCAAGCCAAGGTGGCATAGTTGTCCTTGGTTAGCTCAGCATAGGCACGAGCCTCCTCATCAGTCAAGACTATGTCATTGGGACTACCGTCCGAGACCCTACTAAATGACCTACGGAACAAGGTGCCCCAATCCCCTCCTTCCTAAACCAGATACATGAACTCATTCTTCCATTTTGGGTTGTTATCGGGAATGGATTTAGGGTGAAAAATTTGAGGTGTAGAAGCACGATGGTTGAGATAAACCTAACCAGAAGAAATTGCAGAACTATTCTTAAATTGAAATATTTTTCTAAATAAAGAAACAGAAAGGGGAAAATTGTTTTTTAAACAAAGGACTATGAAACTCATTATTATTCTCCAAGCATTGGGAGGAAGTTGGCAAGGATTAATTCTAACATCTACCAGAAGCTTAGGAATAAACTCGTGGAAAGGAAACCTAAGTCCTGCAACAATGGTGTCCTTGTAAATGCACAGAGCATCAGGACGCCAATGGCAGGAACGATCTCCTGGGCCAGCTCGGACAAGTCTAAGGGGGGACTTAACTCTATACATTTTGTTATAATCCCTAATTTTATCAACTTCATGAAACTTATTACTACAGTCAAAAGAATCTAAGTGAGACACTGAGGGGTATTCATCACCACGGTCGCTAATCATATCTTGCAAAGACATATATGAAGAGTGAATAGTGATGGTACCTCTCTTGGAAGCTTGGTTCATTTTTTGAAGGCGTTGAGCTGCACGATCAACCATCGATATTCAAAATCTTCAAACATATCCCCAGAAATCTTCTAAACTTCAAAGATGAATCCCAGAAAATGATGAATATGGTCAAAGAAAACTCGCCGGAAATCGCCCCACCATAGAGAAACTAGAGAAAACTAAAGAAATTTTTGAAATTGGAAATAAAAAGTGAAGAGTGAAAAAGAAATCTCACTCTTTTATAACTGAAATAGCCGGTCACCCAACCAGTCAAAGGGAAGGGCAACCGTCTACAGCCGGTCGTGGCCCATAATTGCTCATTGGGCTCCAGGAATAAGGCCCTTAGAAATTGAGGCCCAAAAGAAATAAAATAAAGCCCAAAGAAATAGAGGCTCAAGAAAAATAGGGCCCTTTAAAATTGAGGCCCAAAAGAAATAAAATAAAGCACAAAGAATTTGAGGCTCGAAATTTGAGGTCGAAGAAACCCTAGACTGAGGTCGAATGACCGAGGTCGAAAAGATATGCGAAACTGAAGTCGATTTGTTCGACCTAAGACCAATTTGAGGTCGAAATTTGAGGTAGAAGAAACCCTAGACTGAGGTCGAATGACCGAGGTCGAAAAGATATACGAAACTGAAGTCGATTTGTTCGACCTAAGACCAATTTGAGGTCGAAATTTGAGGTAGAAGAAACCCTAGACTGAGGTCGAATGACCGAGGTTGAAAAGATATGCGGAACTGAAGTCGATTTGTTCGACCTAAGACTGATTGGAGGTCGAAATTTGAGGTCGAAGAAACCGTAGACTGAGGTCGAATGACCGAGGTCGAAAAGATATGCGAAACTGAAGTCGAGTTTTTTGACCTAAGACCAATTTGAGGTCGAAATTTGAGGTCGAAGAAACCCTAGACTGAGGTCGAATGATCGAGATCGAAAACACATGCAAAACTGAAGTCGATTTGTTCGATCTAAGACCAATTTGAGGTCGAAATTTGAGGTCAAAGAAACCCTAGACTGAGGTCGAATGACTGAGGTCGAAAAGACATGCAAAAGTGAGGTCGAACTCTTCGACCTGGAACCAACTAAGGTCGAAACTGAGGTCGAAGAAACCCTAGATTGAGGTCGAAAGGCTGAGGTCGAAAACACATGCAAAACTGAGGTCAAACTCTTCGACCTGGGACCAACTGAGGTCGAAACTGAGGTCGAAGAAACCCTAGATTGAGGTCGAAAGGATGAGGTCGAAAACACATGGAAAACCGAGGTCGAATCATTCGACCTGGAACCAACTGAGGTTGGAGGCTGAGGTCGAAACTGAGGTCGACAATACCTCAAAACTGAGGTCGAAAATACCCTTAAAAAAATTAAATTAAATAAATAAATACATTTATTTATTTATTGACATGCAAAAATTCCTAAAAGAGAAAGTCGAGGAAAAATGTACAGATCCCAAAGCGAGATCAACAATAACTTCCGTGAAAAACTCGGAAACATTTTCTCAGAAATTGGGGGGCAAATGATATGGACAGAAAAGTAATCCTAGAAATGTAATTAATGATGTATTAATTATACCTAGATTGGTCCAAGAATATGGCCCGATAAACAAGGCCCAAAACCCTAATTATTTATTAATTTCGTAATTAATAAATAGGGAAAATATATCGCTCATAAAATCATCAAAAAAGTCTTCCTTCTACAAATAAAAATCTAGAATCTCAATCAAAGGAAATAACTAGTCACAGTCGTTATCCTCCGATAAGGAAAAGACTTGCCCACCAAGGAATACAATACTTATCCACCGTCAAGAAGGCCTATATAAAGGACCTGATCCTTCAATAAGAACTACGGTCTCTGGCTTGATTCTCAATTACAAATTGAGATACGTAGGCAGGACAGATTTAGTCATGAAACACGAGAACAACCATTAAAGCTCGAAAGCTCTTAAACCCTAGCAGTAAATTTAAAAGTACGTTTTTTATTCTACAACATATTATATTACAACTAAGTGTGAATTAAATTATTTTTTTTATACTTTTTAATATTTTACACTTTAACTTGCACAATCAAAATAAGTAAAATATTATGAGTTCAAAATAAATTAATATGTAACGGTTTAAGATATAATATTTCACTTTAAATAGTTATCATATTCTCAAAATTATTACACCACAAACAACTTTCACACAATAAATTATGATTTCATATTTGAGACATCCAACTACTATATATATATATATATATATATATATATATTACAAATATAATACATTTGTATTCTTTTATCTAAGAGCTGCTGATATGTGCTCTGTACAGAGGCACTTTTATTCTTTATCTACAACTTCTTCTATTCTCTGTTGTTTTCTTTACAATTTATTACAATGTATTTATAACATCAACGAGTGGCACTCATGTATTTACTATTTTCAATCAACCATCCATCTTCTAAGGCGCAGCAAGAAAAACTCTACATCCCACACTAAATATGGAAAGTTGGTTTGTTAATTCTAACAAATTCTTTTGTTCGTATAATTCATTTTATGTTTTTTTTATTCTTTTAGTTTCTATCTATCAATATCATGTATGTAATTTTTGTTTTTCCTGTATCTCTAAACCGTGTAAACCGATGAGATTAACAAATTATTTTTTATTACAATGTTTTGTTACGCTGCTTAAAAAATATAAAACACCCATGAATATAATTACATAATTATTTTATACAAAAATAATAGAATTATTGTTGTAATTTTAATTTTCTTTTAATATAAACTTAGTAATTGCTGTGGATAACAATCATGTTTTCTTGAGTAAAATTTTTGTAAAAAATCAGTTATTAATTACATAAAAAAATGTAATATATTTTAAATTAAAATAAGTCGAGTTTTTAATATTACTATAGTATTATAATGCAAAATAATATAAATTTAAACACCATTTACTTTAATAAATTAATTAATATTTTTTTGAATTTATAAAATTAAATAATTAATTCAATAAATTGTCTATCCTTTAAAGACATGAATTTAGGAGCATTTGGCCTAATTAGAGACCTTGGGATCTGGAAAGCTCTTTGCGTTGCCAAATAATTTTCCATGCTGGAAGAGCAGTTTCTTATGGATTAAGGTGGAGGTGGAGCCTTTGAAGTTTTTTATAGTAATTCTGTTGTGAAAACTAAAGTTTTTTCCACAAAAATTTCAAACGATCCACCTTAATCCACAAGAATTCCAGTTATGCCAGCAGTGTGTTTATTTGGCAACACCAAGCGCTCTCCATATTCCAAGGTGTCCAATTCCGCCAAATGCTCCTAAATTTAGGTCTTTAAAGACGTCCTACTCTCCCTAAAAATGTTTACAAGTAGAAATTTATAGGAGATAAATTTATTGAATAGTTCATATACGAGCAGCTCCTCCACTAACTATAAGACATTTTCATAGGCTTTTTATTTTTGCACTATGAAGAGAAATTATTTCTTAACACAATATCCTAATATAAAATAAAACACTTTCTTTCACTTTATTCCTTTTTTTAGAAGTTGGTGTTGTCAAGAAGAGATATATATACACGTCCTTACGTGCCACCAATTAAATTCGGCATATCTTGTTCATCCAAAACATTTGGAATGTGCTCTAGGGACATCAGTTGCATCCTTGTTTCTATATGGGAAGAATTAAAATTAATCACATTCTAGGCAACAACAAAACACCAAAACAGCTGAGATTATAAGGGTATAGAGCACTTTAAAAATATTATTAATCAACACCAAACAATGCACATATGAAGAATAATCTAGAGGCCAAAGAAAGGGTGAACTAATAATTTACTATATAGTATTGTTTTCAAATTGAAATATACCATGTATCACATATAAGACAATACGCTATGCACCCCAAAAACCAAAGACAATAATATTATTTAGGGTTTTACAGCTAAATGTTAAAAGATGCAAACTTCCTTCACATTAAGCACAAAGATAGATACACACATCAACAAACTATACCCTCACATCACATCAGTAAGTACAAAATATGAGGTTTACAAAATATCTAAACAAAATAATTGAATGCATACAATTGGGTAGGCAAATGTTCAGTGTACACCCTTAAACTTAGCACTAAAACTTACGACTAATCGTAGATCATATAGTTTTTATATATGTACCGCAATATATACTGCAAACACATTACATTGCAGTACATATATAAAAATAACCCGTCTACAAGTCCTAAGTTTAAGGATCTACATATAACAAAACCTCAATTGGGTAAATCAAAAAAATCAAAAGTAAAAGACACATAAATTGAGTAAAAGGATGCTTAAAGTAAAGTACTTCACCAAAAGGGTGGGATGGTCTCATGAAAATAATAGGGGTTGAGAAGGAGCTTCTGGGACCAACCCTGAAGAATTGCTTTCTCTCTCAGTGGAAATGTAAAATGATATGCAATCATGTATGTTGGGGTATGTATTATATAGGAACTGAAAGCAACGCTTGTGCCAACTAGTAGTACAGTTTTGGTAAAATTAAACCAGATATTATGTGCATATTAGTAAGATACTATGTAGATATTTATAAAATAGCTGATATCAATAAGAAAGATTGAAAAGATGAATTTGACTTAAAAATTTTAGTTGATTCTATGTAGATACTTTATCTTTTCTTCCTAAACCAACTTTTATCTTAAAAAATGGAGTTAAAAATAATAAATATGAATGTACAATAATAGAAATATATTTGTGTATAGTTTTGGTAAAATTAAGCCAGATATTATGTGGATATTAGTAAGATACCATGTAGATATCTATAAAATAGCACATATCAATAAAAAGATGAATTTGACTTCAAAATTTTAGTTGATTCTGTGGATACTTTATCTTTTCTTAGTAAACCAACTTTTATCTTAAAAATGGATATAAAAATAATATACATGAATGTACAAATATAGAAATATTGATAGAGCATATATTTGTATATAGTTTTGGTAAAATTAAGCCAGATATTATGTGGATATTAGTAAGATACCATGTAGATATTTATAAAATAGCGGATATTAATAAAAAAGATTGAAAATATGAATTTGACTTAAAAATATTAGTTGATTCTATGTAGATACTCTATCTTTTCTTCCTAAACCAAATTTTATCTTAAAAAATCAATTTAAAAATAATAGATATGAATGTACAACTACAGAAATACTGATAGGGCATATATTTGTATATATTTTATAAGATTTTATTCTTATTTATTGTCTTTTGTAAATAATTAGATATTAACTGTTTGAATTTTATTGTTTTATGACTGTAATTGTATTGTTTTACCAAGGGATTTTGAAATTCTGGAATTGTATTATTTTACGAAGGGATTTTGAAATTCTGCTTTTTGGTTGGCCTATGTCAAGAGTATTAATAATGGACCAATGTGAAGAGAAATGGGCGTATATGAAGAGCATTAATAATGGACCAATAATAATTTATCTTGGCAGAAAGAATTTTCTTTTTTGTTAAACAACTTCATGGGTCAATGTGTATAAAACCCAATGTAATGAGCCTATGTGTGGAAGGCCAAGGTTACAACTTCATGTCTAGTAAAAACTTATTAGATTTCAAGTGTTTTGTATAGATAAAAGAGTACAACTTGTTCCACATCTCTTGGACGTGGGAAAAGTATATGTATTTCACTAATAAATGGATGGTTACTAAGGCTCATTATAGTGAAGAATAAGAAAGCTATTTTCGTACCTATGTACGATGTCCACTCATGTTCGGATGTTAAAATTATTTTTTTGTTGGAAAAACCCGAGCTTCTCATGAATTATTTTTAAGGTTGAAAAATATAAAAATTGATCATACTACCGAAATTGGACATTGAGGCATGCAAGGCTCTTAGTAAAGCTTAAAAGAAGTCATGAACTCCGAGTTTTACTATTTTACTTAAAAATTTAAGAGTTTCAAACCCGTCATTAGATAAGCATGGGACCTCGTATCAAACAAACTTCCTCGAGACCCTGTATATAGAGAAATCAAGGCACTTTGTTTCAAATCATATCGATGTGGGACAAAGTGAGATATGGGAAAATACATGAAAAGTAGGGATGCATTTCAAAATCGGATTTTAATTCGGTCAAACCAAAATCGAATTAGACCAAAAATGGCTGCCGAAAACCGAATCGATATTAATTCGGTTATAAAACCGAACTGAATTTTATTTTCGGTTATTATCGAAAACCGAAATAAAAAATTGAAATTTTTCTAGAAGTATAAAAAATTGCAAAAAAATCTTTAGTATACTTAATGGTGAAGCCTATTTATGACGTCATAAGTCTTAACACGTAAACCTACATCAAACAACGCACACTACATCTAAATTGATACTTGTCACCAATAACTATTACACACACTTTTACCTGTCCAAAGTGACACACTCAACTATTTAACCCCTACACCAATACCCTTCACCAATAACTATTACACACACTTTTCATTAAAACACAGCACTTAGAGAGACGCATCCTAACAAATATGTAACACCTTTTGTGTATAAAGTTTTTAACATTTTTTTGTAAAACTTTGAACACGCTTTTTAAATTTAAAACACATAATTTCACTTAAAATATGAAATTTTTTGACAATTAGAAATCATGATTTTATCAACAATCTACCTCGAACTATTTAACATCTTCTCACTTAATAAATTCTAATTTTTTAATACGAGATGTGTGTGAGTTTCTAATAAATAGTGTTAACTAATTTTTACCCCTAAACTAAACCTAAGAAATATAGTTATCACTTTTACTACTATAAGATTATAATTTTATATTTTGTAAAGTTTACCTACTAACATCTTAAAGCTAATATTTTCTAATCATAAAATTCTTCTAACTCTTTAAGACAAGTAAAGCTAAAAAAACTTATGTAATCAATTAAAATATCTAATAATAAAAATTTATAAAATTATATTCTGATAAAGTACAACATTTATTATAATTTTATACTAAATAATAGAATGTTAACCCTCAAATTACAAATATTGAAAAATTTACCTGCATATATCTTAAATACAAACTACTTAATATTTTGAAAAGTCTAATTAAAAAAATTTAGAGTAACTATTGCACAACAATTTTACTTACAAACTTAAATTTTAAAATTTCACCAATCCCTGGCTACTTTTCATAAAAAAAAAATCTACAAAAAAAGTACTATACAGACAAAAATGACTATACTATTGTATTACAACTAAGTGTGAATTAAATTATATTTTTTTACACTTTTTAATATTTTACGCTTTAACTTGCACAATCATAATAAGTAAAATATTATGAGTGCAAAATAAATTAATATTTAACGGTTTAAGATATAATATTTCACTTTTAATAGTTATCATATTCTCAAAATTATTACACCACAAACAACTTTCACACAGTAAATTATGACTTCATATTTGAGACATCCAACTACTTAACACATACCTATAGTTATTTCATATTTGAGACATCCAACTACAAAATCTGGCAAATGGATGTCAAGACTACTTTGTTAAATGGGAGCGTTGAAGAGGTTGTGTACATGAAACAACCTGAAGGTTTTGTAGATCCAAGTTTTGCTAGAATGGTTTATAAGATAAGTCGATCCATTTATGGATTAAAGTAAGCCTCGAGGAGATGGAATATACCTTTTGATGAAACAGTCAAATAGTTTGGTTCTATTCAAAATGAAGATGAACCATGTGTTTACAAGAAGGTTAGTGGGAGCCATGTGGCATTCCTAGTATCATATGTAGATGATATATTACAAATAAGGAATGACATTTATTCTCAATAGACTGTTAAGACTTGGTAGAGAAATAGTTTCTTGATGAAAGACTTAGCAGATGTGTCCTATATCTTAGAGATCAGGATCTATAGAGATAGATCACGAAGATTTTTCGGCTTAAGTCAGAGTACATACATTGACAATGTATTGCACCAATTAGGGATGCAAAGAGGCTAAAAGTGAAATGTTCCCATGTCTATGAGATTGTGATCTCAAAATAAATGGTCTAAAATCATTGGATGATATGGACCACATTAGTATAGTTCTATATGCTTTGGAAATTGGTTTCATAATGTATGTGATGATATGTACTCGTCATGATGTCTCATATGCTTTAAGCATGACGAGCAGGTACCAGTCTAATCCAAGTGATGGTCACTTGATTGGAATCAAGAAAATTCTTAAGTGCTTGAAGAAGACTAAAGTTCTTGGTATATGGAGGAGATCGGAAGCTGGATGTAAAATGTTACACGGATGTTAGTTTCTAAACAGACAGGACGGTTTTGTGTCTTAGTCTGGATGTGTTGTAAGCTAGAATAGTTCACAACAAGAACCATAAATGATTCTACAATCGAGGCATGATTCTACAATCGAGGCTTAGTATATTGATACTATAGAAGTAGCCAAAGAGGATGTTTTGGGAATTTACTAACGCGATATCACCTTATTAATGAGATTAATGATCAAGGAGATATACTTATATGTAAAGTGCATACTATTGATAATATTGCATAACCACTGATTAAGGCTTGTATTAGTGCTCGACAATACTTTTATGTTTTAAAGAAAACATTTTATTATTATAAATTATGTTTTATTGATAATTATTATTATTTTATTATGTCTTTATTTACTGTAACGCCTTAGAATTTTTGACGTGTAAATTATTACCAGTATGTGAATACGATTAATTTTATTTTTATATATGTGCGTGATAATTGTTTAATAGGCTCTTTGTGCTAATTAGATTAACCTTGAATTTATTTTGTTAATAAGAATTGTTTAAAATTATTTTACATTTATTGCTAGTAAAAACAATTGCGATTTTATTCTTGATATTTTATTTAGCAGTTATGATCTTGGTATAATGTGATTTATGTGTAAGCTCATATTTAGTTATAATTATTTAAGATAAAAATATTTCTTTGATATAGTCCTATAATTTTGAAATTTCTTTATGTGCAATAATTATTACGTGCTTAAAATGTGAATTATGTGCCCGGTGAATAATTAGTTAATTGTGAAGGTGGTTTCTAAATTTTATTTAAATGCTCTCAGAATTTACTTGAGTCAGAAAATATTTATATTAGATTTGGAGTATGCTTGAATTATTTATTCAGCAGCATAAAATATTTCTTAGCATTATTTTATTTTATTTTTAAACTTATGATTTAAATTTTACAAATCATTCATTTATTTTAATTATCTATTTTGAGAGATGCTGCACCTTTAAAATATTTATTCACGATGAGCATTTTATTTATTTATTCAAGTAAGTTGTTAATTTCTTCTTATAACTATTTTGAGGTAAAAATGCATTTTATTTGATTATTTTCTGTAAAAGCAATTTTATTTATTTAAGCTACAAAACTTATTTGTAAAATATTATTTTACTTGGTCTAGAAGTGAGATTATGAAATTACATCATAGTCCATGTTTTTGTTACTTTAGCATTCTTATTAGTTGGGCAATTTTGTAATTCCATGATTTAGCTTTAAATTATTTTTTTTAGATAATATTTTCTTCCTATAAATACACTCTCCACACACTTCTAGTCAATTCTCAAGCCCACCCAACCCCTTTTCTCTCTAAATCTCTCTCGGCTATCTCTCCCCCTCCACCTTCTCTTCTTCATTTTCCCGAAGACCCACCCCCCTCTTTTTCTTCTTCTTCTTAATTTCATCTCCCTCAAAGCTTGTTTCTAAACACCACTTCCATATTGTAAGCATATACATATATATATGTATATTTTCTTGAGATTGAATTCTTGTGGGTTGTTTATAATCTAAACTTGAAGTATTCATGTTTTAGTGGCATGCAAAGCTTGTTAGTGTGAGAAAGAGTGTCTTCTTGATGAGACCCGCAAATTTGGGCTCACCGGAGAAGAACTCGACCTCGGCAATGACTTATATGGAGCCGAGGGTCTTGAATTCTTACATGCAAATCCTATTTCCATTAGATCTTAAGTATTTGGTAGTTATAAATCATTGCATGTTAGAAATACTTATGATTCTTAGTGGGTTTTAGTTTTATGGTGTTTAAAGATTGTTTAGTTGGAGTTTTTGTGTTACATGTCATTTTTATGAATAGATTTAGTAAGATTGATTTATAAAAGTTATTGCATGTAAGGTGTTATTGTGATTTTGCCATATTTCTCTTTGAAGGGCAAGAGTTTTGAATTTGATAGAGATTAGTTCGTATTACTATTGCATGTTAAAGATTTGTAAAATAGAGATAGTAATTTCTTTGAGTTTTAAATTCTATGTGATTAATTTTGTGATATGGATAAGTATAGTTGGAGTGCTGGCATTGGATTAATGGTTGGAGTTAAGATGGATGGGATTAAAAGAAAGAGGTTATGGTCAAATTTAGGGATTAAAGTGAAAAGGAAGGAAAAATATAATTGAGAGTTGAAGATGTGATGATGAAAACTTGTGTGAGATATGTGTTTGTGTGATTAGTGTGTGAATTGTGTAGGGTGGGTAAAGTATTGTTGTAATTACGTAAGTCCATAGTCTCTCAAATTTCTGCAGCAGAACTGCTCTGTTTCGAGCAGCTCAAGGTCACCCTTGGGTTGCAATTCTCTGAGATTCATGAGCTCCTCAGAATCTAGTGTAAGCAGGCGAAAATTTGGAAGCTATCCGATTTTTGAGCTATTTATTATGATTATTTTGGTACTGTACGCGCAGAGTATAAAACTGTTACGGTTTCTGATTTTCTAAGCTACGATTTAATTGTATAAGCTTTGAATTTCAAGTTGAAACTTTTTATGTAGGAAGGCAGTAGGTTTGTGAAGGTCTCATAAAAATTTCAAATAGATATTATGAACTTTTGATTTATTAAAAATGGTGGTGTGTTGGTAACGCGGTTTTATAAAAATTCTGTTTTGATATTTTATTGGTAAATTGGGATTTTTCAAGTCTAACCCGCTAGAGTGGACTTTAAAACTTGTATGGAGGTTAAGTATATAGATTGTAAGAGTTATATAGGTCTTTATATTAATGGTAGAGTAACTAATTATTAAAGGTATTCTTTTCTGTGATCGTACTAACTAGGACTTTGTGTCGAATCTGAGAACTATTATGTGTTAGTTGCATCAAGAACACACACTAATGTTTCACCTTAGCCATTTGAGATTATGTTATATGTTGACAAAATATTATGTGTTATGTGGCAACGTGCTATATTATAATGTGGTATATGCGTGTAAATAAATATCGTTGGGGTACATTATGGGTTAATAGGCTAACGTAAACAAGCTGAGGTACTAATAGGGTATTATACCTTTATATAGGTACAAATAGGAGGTCCATGTACGTAAAGTTGGAGTTGTGAGATACAAGTTATTGAGTTAGTTTATCGGCTTTTGAGGCAAGTGTCTATTCCCTCCACTTATTATCCAAGTGGTAGTTTCTCTTAAATTTTGATGCGAATGTTTTCCCTAACCAGAATTATTTCTTTTACCTTTCCTTTCATATAATACCTTTGAACATTTTTTTCCATCTTGCAGCTATATTTTTGTAAACCTATCCTACTTTGTCTTAAACCCATTTATTTCCATGCTTACTTATAACTTGATTATTGTCTAATACCTTTGCTTGACCCTATAGCATGATCTTTCTACTTTTCTTTTTCATTTGAATCCCTGAAGCGTTAACATGAATTGAAATATGTGAAACTGAAACAAGTTGTTCCTATAGACTTGATTTATAATTGAAATCTTGACACCCTTATTCGTTGCGAATAATCTGAAATTTTATTCAACCCTGGAATTGGAAATTTGTTTTTGACGGTGACGCCGGTCTGGTTTATGAATTATTTAAGGCCAATATGTTGCCTATGGATCCAGTGTGTGTTTGGAATCACATTAAATATGTGATCCGGAGCTAATGCGTTGGCTGATCACCTAGCTTAGCTGGTAGCGTGTGGTTCCAATTCCAATCCGTTTATTTATTGATTCCTATTATGAAACTCTGTTTATTTATCAGACATCCTGATTCATATGATGAAACTCTGTTTATTTATCAGACATCCCGATTCATATGATGAAACTCTGTTTATTTATCAGACATCCTGATTCATTTCTTATATCCTGTTCAATGCTTGTTGGCTATTATTATACACTTGTTGAGCATTGTTGGCTCACTATTGCTGTTTTTCCCTAACCTTTCAGTTAAAAACGAAGTTAGCTATCTTCGAGTAACCGCTAAGGAGACCGTGAGGAGGCCTGAATCAAGGAGTAGGTTCTAGTTGTCGGGCAGATAGAGTTCATTTTAGATCTCACCTATGGTTAGTTGATGGCAAACGGTTTGTGATAGAACTGAAGTAGATGTTGTAATAACTTTAATATTTTAGTTTCTTGTTTCATACCATAACCTGTGATCGATCCTTAGCTGAAGGGTCGTTTGTATAATTATGTTTTATTCAGAATGATAGTGGCACCAAATCCTGACCACGGATTTGGGGGCGTCACATTTACAGCGTTATAAATGTTAGCATAATAAATGTCCTTGGAATTATGATATGTATTTGATATCTTTAAGTATGTGACTTAAAAATGAGATTATATGAATAATATCTTTATTCCTAAATATCCCTAGTCGAGTGTTATTATTTAAGGACAATAATAATGCACAGAGACTACTATGTTTGTTGACTGATGACCACATCTCATTGGTCATAGGTATGGTGATACTAAAGTCAAAACATAGGTGCATGTAAGAGTACATGACACTGGATTGACTCGCCGTGAGATTACACATGTTAAAAGTGTCATAAGTAATTCTCACTGTGATAATCGTGTAATGATCCTTAGACCTGAAATCATTATATTTTATACGAGAATGAATATACTTTGATTACATTAAAAATTACCTTTGACCGGGTGATGATAAAAGTGGACATTGGGTATATTATGAATCGTATGAGAAATATGAATGACCTAGATGAGATTTAACCCTCCTAATTTTAGGAGCGATATTATTGGCCTCTTGTTTGAGTGAGACTAAGAAATGCACGGTCGTGCTCAAATATTTATTTGATTTAATAGTCTTCTCATCGATCAAAAAAACTAAGATTAAATTATGAAGAGGATGACACATTACATGCCTTGAGTTTAATCTATAATATTAAGGTTAAAGGGATTATATTACATGGAACATTATTCACGAAAGGCTTAATCGAATCACCGATTTAATTATTATTACTTGGGTGGCAATGATGTATTACTAGATGTCGCTCTTGTTTTCAATTTTAATTAGTTATTAAAATTGTTACCAACGTAATAATAACCTACATGGTCACACACAAAGAACGCTTGAAGGAGAAATAAATTAAATTTTGAATTTAAATTTAAATAAGAAATTTTTTCTATTTATAATATTAATTAAGTATGTCTTGATTAATTATTTAAATAGAAAATGGAATTACTTAAACTAATTCTAAAATTAGTTATTAATTAATTAAGTGCGACTTAATTAAATAATAAATTGGAATTTCAGATTAGTATTTTATTATAATTGGATTATAATTAGAAAACTTATTTTCCTCTCTATATAAACTCTCAAAGAGGGCTGATTTTAGTGGTGAAAAACGTTTGTATATTAAAACCCTAGCCACTTATGAGAGCAAGAAAAGAGAGAGAGAAAGAAGCAGTTTTCGGGTGCTAGTACACATCAATCCTTCAAGAAAAGTGTTCGTGTGGATAACGTAGAGTGTAGATCATGGGAGCGGGATATATGGTGATTGAACAAGCTTTGGATCTCCATTAATCTTCCATTGATGAATTGTTAAAGCGTTTTAAGGTAAAACACTAATCTCCGAATTAAATCTTTTGTTTTCGCATGAATCCTGCGGAGGGGTTTCGAATTTTGGTTTATTTTCACATTTCCTTTGCGTTTATGTGCTCGAAACCCTTCACGAGCCCTCTTCATCCTTGCAGTTTCTCCTTCTGCGGGCTCGATGGACTTATTTATAAAGGCCGCAGCTACAAAAACAAATAAGAAAGAAACAATGCGTATAAGAAAATCTTAGATAAGTAAAAGAAATTAAGGAATGAGAGTTACCCTTGTCTGATACGCTCGATAAGCCGAGAGACTTTAGGAGAAACTCGTCCAGGAGCTCCCAAGCCAAGGTGGCATAGTTGTCCTTGGTTAGCTCAACATAGGCACGAGCCTCCTCATCAGTCAGGACTATGTCATTGGGACTCACTACACCATATATTGCATATTGCAACAACGAAAATACATTGCCTTATGACCTATATTTGTTGCAGTAGAGTCTATGGCAATGATTTTGCAAAAATTGACCGTTGCATCCGCCCCCGCTGCAATAGAGCCATGTAGCAATGTTTTTGACACCATACAGCACACTAGTACAGAATGGGCCAATAGCGTCGGTCAAAAAGAGCTATAGCGTCGGTTAAAAGGCGTAGTATATGTAGGGGACGCTATAGGTATATACCTATAGCGTCGGTCAAAACAGCGTCGCTTAAAATTCATTAGCGTTGGTTAAACAACCAACGCAGAATGTACAATAACCGACGCTATAGTTACCTACAATAGCGTCGGTTGTTTAGACAACCGACGCTATAAATATTGATTCTAGCGTCGGTTAAATGGAATGTCGACGCTATAAGTACCGAAAAATAGCGTCGGTCGCATGGAATGCCGACGCTATAAGTGTTGACAAATAGCGTTGGTTGCCTGGAATGCCGACGCATTAGGTGCTGATCTTTAGTGTCGCTTACCCTTATAACCGACACCTAAAGTTTTAAAAAAATTAAAAAAATTTCAAAATATTCTGATCATTTTTCTTCGATATTTTATCCTGATTTATATATATATTTGATCCTGTCAACAAACATGAACTACAAAAAATAAAAATATAACACAAATTTGATTGAAATAAATTTAAAGGATTTTTGCTAGCATACACTTGGAATAAACCGTACATTAATGTTCAAAATACTAATAGAAGAATTTCTAGTTTCATATTACAAAATCAAGTTCTTCAATTTTGCTTCTGATTTTGACATTTTGACATTTTCCTTAATTCAGACTGCCACCTGCTTTGTTTGGCTCTTTTCTTGGTGTTGGTCAGGGGAATGACACTGCAACAATGAGTGCGAAGCAATCAAAAACCTTATATATCATGTTGCTTAATTTATAGAAATACTGAAGCATTTAACATTCACGTGTATCTTGAACTATAACTTCTAAATGCAAAAAAAAAGAACTATAACTTCTAAATGCAAAAACTAACCAGGTAAATTTTTTTTAAGATGAAAGGTAATTAAATAACTTTCAAAACATTTACCTTTTTTGTTGAAGTTCCATCATTCACAAAATGATGATCAGTGAAGTCTTCAACAATTTCAAACTTTTTAAATTGTTCGAACTTTTTGAGGATCTCACTGCTGTCAACACTGAACTCGTATCCATTGACCGGGAATGCTTTAGACGCATTATGCACATGAGAACCTGATAGAAAACTATCAAACTAATTATAATGAAAAACTAATTATGTCAAAATGATGTTGGTAACTTGGTATAAAATCTAGTGCTTACAATATTATTAAAATATCACACATAGTAAATGTAATGTACCTGAAGGTGGTGTGGCTGACGAACACAATAAGAAACGGAAATCACAGGCATGTAAAGGAAAAGGTAGTCTGTGTTTGTAATTCTAATTATTCGTTGGTCTTTAAAAGGACTTATGGCAACTGTTCTACTGAAGTATAGGCATAGCACAGAAGGGTGTACTGTCCAGCTAACTTCAAAACAGACAGAAGAAAGACAGCAAATTATACATTAATTCTAAACACAATGGTAGCCTTGCAAAAACCAAACACCTGAAAATGTGATCCTGCTCCAAGCTGGAGAATAATAAAGATCAATTATCAACGAAATATTCAACATTTAAACGCTGGCATTACAAAAAGAAAAACTCTACAATTTAGATTATCATAACCAAATAAATTATAAGAAGTCATGGGCAAACAAATTTAAGTATACTCAACTGAGAACTTTAGCAAAACCATGAACATGCACACATATTACAGATCACATAAATGTTGTATCTCAGGCTGTCGGTACATTTTTCTCGTCCGACAGATGAAATCAACACAGAGCTTCATATACTCCATCCGAAGTTTCGAAGTGCACTTTGTAGATTCACAAGTCATCCTGTATATTCCTATATAACACTCCTCCAAAATAAAAGGGCAAAGAGGCAAAACAGATTATATATTTCTAATGTATGCACTTTCGACTATTTTATTTAAAGATAAAGGTCATTCATTTAAAATAAGAATGTGCATTATTATAATAAGTAATACAATACAAAATAAAAAAAAAATTAACCTTAGATGAAACCAGATCCAGTAGTCCACAAGCGGCTCTCTAGTATTGATCAGCATCCAAAAAAACAGCACCTCAAATTAAAAGGGTCCGGAGCAGATAGCAAGTGGATCATGATTTCCTAAACTGACAGAAAGTTTTGGGAGCAGGAAAATCAGATCCTCATGATATATTGAGCATGTTCGAACAGAGAAGTATACTTCTTATTGTAAATATTAGTCCTGGTGTCGCAGGAAATGAGCTGGTTGTTGCTTTGATTCTTTTAGCAAAATTTATGGTACGGGTAGCCCTGTAGCTGCATCATGCTAAGAATAAGTTGTTCCAAGAAGAAAGGAGAAGGTTCTCCTGAGAGAGACGTGCAGGCTGCAGCCTTAGTTGCACCTAGCCACCCACATGATCAGAGTTTAGCTGCACCCTGGTGCAAGATTTACGTACACATATGATCTCGCACCACATACTCAACGATATACGCTTATGCAAGGACTGCACCGTTACGAAACTCTTCGTGCACGATTTATGTATATTACATTTAGCATTCAGGAGTCAGGATTGTGGATGACAATAATGCTAATACAGTAATACTCTTCAGCAAAAAATAAAAAAATGCAACAGAAGGAAGAAGCAAACTGAATATAAGTCTGGAAACAGAAGGAAATAATTAAGTACACCCTGTTTATCACAAAGGAAGAAGCAAACTGAATATAAGTCTGGAAACAGAAGGAAATAATTTGCAGCAACCCTCACTCTGCTAGAAATAGGGAAGCTTAATTAATTTGGCTCACTTTGACGAGTGGCAGCATGCTGGAATGGATGATGATTATGAAGCTAAAGATCAATGGCCTCTGGAAGTTCACCGTGCACGTGTAGTAACAGCTGTGGATTATATTCAGGTATTATCATATTAGAGAAATTGAACAAGTTATGCTGCACTATCCACTGTAATCTCCTGTAACTTTTTAACAAGTTAGTACTTTGTATGGGAGAAAGAGGATGTGAAGGGTGTAGGCTGTTTTTTCCAGAATATATTGGTGCAGAGGATTATAAATGTATAGTATGGTATTCTTTTACACATAAATATCTGCTTGGTATGTAACATACTGATAATAACAAATTACTAGAATTATTAACAAACTCACGTTTATCTCCACAAGTCAGGTTGTACAGAAGAGAACCACTCAGCATGTCCTATGCTAAAATTAGACAACTAATATTGGCAAAGAAAACAATATAGATGTTGGTTCTCCTGTCAAAAAATTGGCTAGACCATTCACTACTACAAATTTGTTACAGATTTTATGACTAAAATTGTATGACTTGAATTTGACCAATTTTTTTCATAAAAACGTCAAATGAATTCAAAGGTGACAAGATCATTATTTGAGACATCTCTATTTACCATCAAAACTTCTCTGAGACACAAGGTCAACCTCAGCACAATCCGACTTCCGTTTTCCAGTATTAAACCCCACCTTCTGTCAAAACAAAAATTGCAGCAGAATAGTGAAGAAAGTAACTTAAAATTGCAGCCTTAAGAGAAATTAAAATGCATTTTAGACCACAAACCATAGATACCAACCTGTGATTTCCATTAATATCAGAAGGTAATGATCGCTAACCTTTAGCCTCGTCACGACATCACTTGGTACGTCTATAATACTAGCAGGACATAATAATAGTATATGATACAGAAGATAATACACAGAACTTGTACCTGCATATTTATTTTTGATCAGGCATCTTACTTACTTTGCTTCCAGGAAGCAAGAACTGTGTAATATACGAGCTTTTCTTGTCAAGAACATATTTTGCAATTAAGTACACCCTGTTTATCACAAAGGAAGAAGCAAACTGAATATAAGTCTGGAAATAGAAGGAAATAATTTGCAGCAACCCTCACTCTGCTAGAAATAGGAAGCTTCATTAATTTGATAATGATAAGCAAACAAAAAATATAAGGCCTTAAGGTACGCAAAGATAAACAAAAATGAGAAGTGCTTGCCTATAAAGTACTAGAGCATCTTGTTTTGTAGAATTATATCTATACCTGAACTCGGTGATATTCATTGGTCCTACCTGCAGCCAATTGAACTTTCGATTATACTACGGTTAGGAAGAGAGCATGTTCAAATCTTACACATAACTGTTTAAGCAGCATACAAGTCCACATAATTGTTTATATTTGAGATTACACAGCCTTAAATATAAGTTTTAATATCAGTTCGCGTAATTTTAACAAAGGATTGAACCAAAATTGAATGAAAACTTACAAGAACAGTCTCAAATTCATTACACTTGTGTATCTTGAGCACATAAAATCTCCCAGGCATTTTTTCGCTGTTGAAATCAATATAGATAAGGTTACAATTTGGAAAATAGGCATAATTCATATTCAATTCAGTGATAATATGAATAAAAAATGCATACACTTGAACTGTATTTGACAATGTAACATAAATTAAACATAAACAAGAACACAAAAGAAAACCCATTAGTCACAAAAATACACACATGAACAAAAATATACAAACAAAAATTACAAGAAAAATATACATGTATGTATATCTATATATAACACAAAAAATGAAGAAAAACTTACTTTATAGATGACCCAAGGTGAAAAATCAGCCAATATGTTAGAAAGAAAATTATTGAAAACGAAAATTTGAAAAGAAATTGGAAAACCACATACTAATTCGAGTAGATTCGAGCTAGCTATTAGAGAGAATAGAGTAATGGAAAATTTCTCTTCACCTAATTGACACAAATTGACCGATTGAAGCACAAACAAAAGCTAGGGTTCGTGTAATTGAAAGCTAGGGTTTACCTTTTTTCGATTTAGAGCTATGATGTTAAGGTTTCGAATTAGGACATATACAGTTTTGAATTAGGGTTCTGAGGTTAAGGAGAGACGGGTCGAGAGTGATAGTAAGAGGGAGATATGGGTTGAGTGAAGTGAGAGAGAGTCGCGGGAGAGGGGGAGTATTGAGAAGTGGGGAATATTTGGGGGAGGCTGGGAATAAATACATTGTCTATAGCGTCGGTTTTACCGGACCGACACCAAAAATGTGCTCTACAGCGTCGGTTCCCCAAAGGCCGACACTAAAAATTAACTCTATAGCGTCGGTTTCATAACAACGACACTAAAAAGTGTACTTAATGCGTCGGTGTTACAACGACCGACGCTAGAAGTCCTCTACTGCGTCGGCATTCATAGAACCGACGCATAAAAGTGTTAAAAGTGTCGGTTAATGTGGACAACCGACGCCTTAGATCAAGGAAAACTGACAATAGGCGTCGGTTATGCTAGCAACCGACGCATAAAGCATGTAAAGGCGTCGCTTGCCTCTAGAACCGACGCTAAAAGTGCGACGTTGTAGATGCAATTTGTACTAGTGGCAGCACAATTAAATCATTGCAATAAGCTTTAGAAGCAACAATTTAGGCTCTATAACAACGACTAAAAACCATTGCAGTAGCATAAATGTGTAGTGAATTGACAATTTAAGGCAACACTTCTTAGACCAATTGCAATGATTTTTTATAAATTAATGCAACATTTTTTGGCCCTATTGTAACATTTTTTCAAAAAAAAAACAGTAGGTTCATGTTGGAAATACAATAAACCAAGGCAATTTATTGCCAAAAATCCAAGCATCATCATTTCATAAACCAAGGCAACTTGATGTCAAATATCTAACTACATTTGTTTGTTCAAATATCTACCGTCCGAGACCCTACTAAACGACCTACAGAACAAGGTGCCCCAATCCCCTCCTTCCCAACCCAGATACATGAACTCATTCTTCCATTTTGGGTTGTTATCGGGAATGGATTTAGGGTGAAAAATTGGAGGTGTAGAAGCACGATGGTTGAGATAAACCTAACCAGGAGAAATTGCAGAACTATTCTTAAATTGAAATATTTTTCTAAATAAAGAAACAGAAAAGGGGAAAATTATTTTTTAAACAAAGGACTATGAAACTCATTATTATTCTCCAAGCATTGGGAGGAAGTTGGCAAGGATTAATTCTAACATCTGCCAGAAGCTTAGGAATAAACTCGTGGAAAGGAAACCTAAGTCCTGCAACAATGGCGTCCTTGTAAATGCACAGAGCATCAGGACGCCAATGGCATGAACGATCTCCTGGGCCAGCTCGGACAAGTCTAAAGGGGGACTTAACTCTATACATTTTGTTATAATCCCTAATTTTATCAACTTCATGATACTTATTACTACAGTCAAAAGAATCTAAGTGAGACACTGAGGGGTATTCATCACCACGTTCGCTAATCATATCTTGCAAAGACATATATGAAGAGTGAATAGTGATGGTACCTCTCTTGGAAGCTTGGTTCATTTTTTGAAGGCGTTGAGCTGCACGATCAGCCATCGATATTCAAACTCTTCAAATAAATCCCCAGAAATCTTCAAAACTTCAAAGATGAATCCCAGAAAATGATGAATATGGTCAAAGAAAACTCGCCGGAAATCGCCCCACCATAGAGAAACTAGAGAGAAATTAGAGAAAACTAAAGAAATTTTTGAAATTGGAAATAAAAAGTGAAGAGTGAAAAAGAAATCTCACTATTTTATAACTGAAATAGACGGTCACCCAACCAGTCAAAGGGAAGGGCAACCGTCTACAACCAGTTGAGGCCCATAATTGCTCATTGGGCTCCAGGAATAAGGCCCTTAGAAATTGAAGCCCAAAAGAAATAAAATAAAGCCCAAAGAAATAGAGGCTCAAGAAAAATAGGGCCCTTTAAAATTGGGCTGCAGGAATAAGGCCCTAGACTGAGGTCGAATGATCGAGGTCGAAAAGATATGCGAAACTGAAGTCGATTTATTCGACCTAAGACCAATTTGAGGTCGAAATTTGAGGTAGAAGAAACCCTAGACTGAGGTCGAAAAGATATGTGAAACTGAAGTCGATTTGTTCGACCTAAGACCAATTTGAGGTCGAAATTTGAGGTAGAAGAAACCCTAGACTGAGGTCGAATGATCGAGGTCGAAAAGATATGCGGAACTGAAGTCGATTTGTTCGACCTAAGACCAATTGGAGGTCGAAATTTGAGGTCGAAGAAACCCTAGACTGAGGTCGAATGACCGAGGTCCAAAAGATATGCGAAACTGAAGTCGAGTTATTCGACCTAAGAACAATTTGAGGTCGAAATTTGAGGTCGAAGAAACCCTAGACTGAGGTCGAATGATCGAGGTCGAAAACAGATGCAAAACTGAAGTCGATTTGTTCGACTTAAGACCAATTTGAGGTCAAAATTTGAGGTCAAAGAAACCCTAGACTGAGGTCAAATGACTAAGGTCGAAAAGACATGCAAAACTGAGGTCGAACTCTTCGACCTGGGACCAACTAAGTTCGAAACTGAGGTCGAAGAAACACTAGATTGAGGTCGAAAGGCTGTGGTCGAAAACACATGCAAAACTGAGGTCAAACTTTTCGACCTGGGACCAAATGAGGTTGAAACTGAGGTCGAAGAAACCCTAGATTGAGGTCGAAAGGCTGAGGTTAAAAACACATGGAAAACCGAGGTCAAATCATTCGGACTGGAACCAACTGAGGTCGACAGTACCTCAAAACTGAGGTCGAAAATACCCTTAAAAAATTAAATTAAATAAATAAATACATTTAGTTATTTATTGACATGCAAAAATTCCTAAAAGAGAAAGTCGAGGAAAAATGTACAGATCCCAAAGCGAGATCAACAATAACTTCTGTGAAAAACTCGGAAACATTTTCTCAGAAGTTGGGGGGCAAATGATATGGACAGAAAAGTAATCCTAGAAATGTAATTAATGATGTATTAATTAGACCTAGATTGGTCCAAGAATATGACCCGATAAACAAGGCCTGAAACCCAAATTATTTTTTAATTTCGTAATTTAATAAATAGGAAAAATATACCGCTCATAAAATCATCGAAAAAGTCTGCCTTCTACAAAGAAAAATCTAGAATCTCAATCAAAGGAAATAACTAGTCACAGTCCTTATTCTACGATAAGGAAAAGACTTGCCCACCAAGGAATACAATACTTATCCACCGTCAAGAAGGAGACTTATTTGCTAAGTCTCCCAAAAATACCCTAAATACAAGGCTCCTGACGCCTATATAAAGGACCTGATCCTTCAATCAGAACTACGTTCTCTGGCTTGATTCTCAATTACAAATTGAGATACGTAGGAAGGACACACTACAAGAATAATTGAATCAGACAAGGCTTTTTGCCCGTTGTCTGATGCCCTAGAAAACCGTGGTCTATTGAGATGCCGTCTGTTACGCAGCTCAGACAACGGACGCGTCCGTTGTCTGATTCCCTACAGACAACGGTTTTGGTCTTAGAAAACGTTGTCTGAAACGCGTGAACAACAACGGTTGTTGTAGAAACCATTGTCTGACAAATAAATCAACAATTGTTTATTAACTAGAAAATGTTGTTATTTTAATTTTCAGACAAGGCTTTATTTTCCAAAAGAGTGTTGTGTGATCTAAATATTTATGACGGTTTTAGTAGAACAACCCCATTGTCTTAATAGTTTAACACAATGGTTTCCTTTCTAAAAACTGTTGTCTATTCTTGACTTGCATAATTGTTTTCTTTAAATACCTGTTGTCTGAAAGCTGTTAGGCAAAGGTTTAAAAAGATAAACATGTTTGAACATTAGCAGAACCACAACAGTTTTTGTTTCTAAAACACTTGTTTCTGATTTTGATAGACAACGGTATTGGACAAAAAACTGTTGTCTGAAGTGTTTACGACAATATAAAGAAACCAAACTGACAATATAAAGAAGCCAAACTAAAACCAAAACAAACAGTCATTCCATTCCATCGTGTTCAATAAACCATTACAACCAACACATCCAACCAAGTAAAATTCACGAACTAATTAAGTTAAATATGTTCAACAACATCAGATTTTCGGATGCACATACTCCAAAAGTAGAGACTGAAACCTTCACTTAAGTTAAATAGTTACGCCATTACATGTCCATAGCATATCAGTTAGCCTCTTCTTCGTCTTGGACAGTTTGGGAGACCTGTCATGTTCTCGGTGGCCAGGAAGATGGTCACCTTCTTTAGTTCAACTTTAGGAGGAGGTTCTTTATAGAAACTTGGCATAGGAGTGGCTTTAAATTTCAAGCTCTTCCTTAATCTTTTAATTTCTGCCTCCTGGCTTTCCTACAATGAAACACACAAAATGAATCAATAACTTGAAAACTGACAGAGTATTGAAATGAAAGTATTTAAAGTAGCAAGTGTTGAGCCATTTATAGTTGCTTCGGAATAGCCTTCTGGTCGATGCCTAGATGTTATCAGGTAGGTCACAGGTCCAAATTATAACAACAGCCTCTTTACACCAATAGAGGATAAAGCTGTGTAAGATATCAGACATTTCCCTGTTGCGTAACCTATAGCTTTTGCACTTACTAACGCTTACTGATATAGACTGCAACATTAATCAATGCAGGTTAAGCTAAAAGGGGTGACAATCTCACCATGTAAATTGTTTTTTCACATTAAATTGGACCCATATCAGAAACAACCTGTGCAGTTTACATTATTAAAAAAAATCTGCTGAGGAGGTTATGATGATTGATTCCTGGCAAGTTGCGGATGACAACAAAAAACATCATGTTTACAAGGTGATAAACAATTAGCAGGCGCTAAGAGTCAGAAAGAGGAATACAAAGTAGAGGTAAGTACAACACTAAATGGCATGAGAAAGGTAGGAGTGAGTGGCATTTATGAGACAAAAGTAGTCAACATTGGACATACCAGTTTATATTTCACTGCTAGAAATTAAAGATACAAATTCTAGGAACTGGAATTAAAAGAATTATAATTGCTAGCGTGCACCCTAAGACCTGTAGTACACGTTTGTAATAAATCAAACACTTAAATATTCCACAAACTTGTACTATATTTTAACTAATTATTTTTATAAATCAGACACTAGAATACTTCACAAACTTTCACGTGTTTACAAATTTTATCTGAGCCTGCTGCTTGCCAATGAGCTAAATAAGACTACTTCTAGTTACACCTAGAAAACACAAAACTTGTCTATGGTCATCTTTGTTCTGTGCAATATATGCATACTGCAGAGCACAAGTCAGTCTACCAAACTAATATATAAATAGTAAAATCATAAATCTAATAAGAACATACCGGATCATATACTACCGTCTGGTTACGCCAATATTCTAAGGTCGGAAGAAGTATTCTCCCTACAAAGACAAATTAAGCAGAACGATAAAGGCCACGAGAAAAATGAAGTGAAGTATTTAAAATCGAAGGTAATGCTGAAAACACCCATATAACATATATAACTTGCTCAAAGTCAAATTCACCTATTTGTTTTGTTCTTAACTTGCACTAAAATGGAATCGGAAAAAGCAGTGGGAAAGGAGCTGATCTTAACCTGGAACAAACTAACCTGATCTGGATCTTTTTACACTCGACAATCCTGGTGAAGTAAAAGATGTTACCACAACAGCTTTCGGAGTCACCGGACTTCCCTAGATCAGCAAGAGAAAATAATAGGAGATTAAGGAGAAGATAGCAAGAATGACAATAGAAATTCAGCAAGTAAAAGATGTTACCACATCAGCTTTCAGAGTCACCGGACTTCCCTAGATCAGCAAGAGAAAATAAAAGGAGATTAAGGAGAAGAAAGCAAGAATGACAATAAAATTCAGCAAGTCACCAATGGCAATAATTTTGGATAAGTTCATGAATGAAAACAGGAGCACAACATAAACAAAAAAGAAACAGGTCATCACAGAAGTGCTTCATATTTTGTAAGATATTCAGTGAAATCTCCTCGCACACAAATGGGCACCCCAGGTAACAAACTTTATACATTTACATGAACCCTCTGGTAGTATGATATCTATGTATCATGTCCATTTGCAGAGTGAGAACAGTGCTGAAACTAGTCAACTACACCCATCAATTTACATGGAGTTGTAAAGAAAATTACACATTAGTCTAAAAGAGAGTAACCAATCAATTACATATATCTACTGATTTATACAAGTATCTTCTGATGCTAATCCTATTCAAACACCTCTTGTTAATAAATACAAGTGCCATAACAGATAACCAAGATTACATATATCTATAAGATCAGAAAAACCCTGTATACACATGCTCATTGAAATCCCCTTACTTGAACAATTAACACCCAAGAAAATGACAATAAAAGCAAGAAAATAGAAGCCAACAAATGTATTCAACAGATTGTACATTCAGTAAAAGTCCTATAAACACACACACGCATTCAAATACTCATTAGTAATTCATCTACTTCATAAAAAAGATCATTAAAGCCCACATAATAAAATCACTTAATTACATCATCATGATTATCAAGAAACAAAAAATACAAAAAAATCAACACACAAGTTCATGCAGAACGCACAAAAATTCACACATAAGTACATATATTTACACCCCTAATTCTTCAAAACTCCCACTAATTAACAAAACCAACATAAATTACAACAAGAAATTCAATAGAGAAAAGAATTGGTAATACCTGTAATTCAACAAGACCCAGTAAATCCTATAGATGATTACAAACAAAACCCAGAAGTTGAATTTAGGAAGAGAGAAGACCTGCTAGGGTTTTGAGATGAGATGTTGAGGGAAGGGGATAAAGTGAGGCGGAGAGTGTTAGACATGAATGTTATGAGGCGGATAAAATTAGAATGAGAGGGAATGAGAAGAGGTTGAAATTTTTGTTAAGGGGGGGAACAAATTATTAGAAAAAAGGGGGAAAATGAGGGAGAACAGAGAGGGGGAAATAAAATTTGTTAGGCGGCTGTTGAAAAATAAGGGGATGCAGAAGGGGAAATGAAATGATGGGGAAGAGGGAAAGGAAATTTTCATTAAGGGGGAAATGAATTATTGGTTATTTTTAATTAGTTCTAGAAGCAAATAATTATTCAATTTTTAATAATTTTTGAAAAGATGCGGCACAACCGGGCCTTGTTATTTTTTGATTATTTTTTTCCAACACTAGAATGAGTACTGATTAACATCCGTACGGTTGGATCGTCGAAGAAATCATTTAAAAAAAATATTCAGTGAATCTGACACGTGTCCCGTTCCCAAAAGTAGTGTTCCAACGTTTTTGAAAAGATGCGGCACAACCGGGCCTTGTTATTTTTTGATTATTTTTTCCCAACACTAGAATGAGTACTGATTAACATCCGTACGGTTGGATCGTCGAAGAAATCATTTAAAAAAAATATTCAGTGAATCTGACACATGTCCTGTTCCCAAAAGTAGTAGTGTTCCAACGTTTTTGAAAAGATGCGGCACAACCGGGCCTTGTTATTTTTTGATTATTTTTTCCCAACACTAGAATGAGTACTGATTAACATCCGTACGGTTGGATCGTCGAAGAAATCATTTAAAAAAAATATTCAGTGAATCTGACACGTGTCCCGTTCCCAAAAGTAGTAGTGTTCCAACGTTTTTGAAAAGATGCGGCACAACCGGGCCTTGTTATTTTTTGATTATTTTTTCCCAACACTAGAATGAGTACTGATTAACATCCGTACGGTTGGATCGTCGAAGAAATCATTTAAAAAAAATATTCAGTGAATCTGACACGTGTCTCGTTCCCAAAAGTAGTAGTGTTCCAACGTTTTTGAAAAGATGCGGCACAACCGGGCCTTGTTATTTTTTGATTATTTTTTCCCAACACTAGAATGAGTACTGATTAACATCCGTACGGTTGGATCGTCGAAGAAATCATTTAAAAAAAATATTCATTGAATCTGACACGTGTCTCGTTCCCAAAAGTAGTAGTGTTCCAACGTTTTTGAAAAGATGCGGCACAACCGGACCTTGTACGTTTTTGTCAAGTTCAATGTAGCGGCGTCTGTGTACAAGCCGATACAATGATTGTGGAGGGTAATGATAAAAATATTGAGCATGCTTCACAACTATTTTATGGTTTTTTTTTATTTTTTTAACTATGTTGTTAAGTATAATAACGAGGATAATACGAAAGTCTTAATATGATAAGAGAACTACAAACTATGATATCCGGCTTAATTAAGAATATTATCCTATAATTAAGTGTGTCAATTAAACATAAACTTTATTATTCAAACAAAGTTCACAATTAAAGTTTGTCACGAACGAGAAATTCAAAAAAAAAAAAAAAAGTCACACAACTGTTTTTAAGTTGTAAAACCGTTGTAGTAAAATCATTCAGACAACAGTTTATAAATAAAAAACCGTTGTGGTAATAACACAACGGTTTCTACAAAAAAACCGTCGTGGAAAGTAAAGTACAACAAAGGTTTATTCTTAAAAAAACCGTTGTGTGTTTTTTTTATAAAAATTTTGTTAATACCTTTGCCTAACTTATTTTTTACACTTCTTTGAATATACCGAACATGTTATTGATTGAAAATTTTATAAAATAATACTTATAATAATAGATTGTGCTTAGGGTTTTGTGGTTTAGGGGTTACGATTTAGGGGTTACGACTTAGGGGTTATGTTAGTTTACACACGAAATTATGTAAGTCATGTATAAGCGAGACTGTACGCCATTCCCGACTTGTATGTTTAGTAAATTGTGTGGTGTCCTTGGTCCGACAAAGAAAAATATGTACATTTTATATGTTGTTAAGTATAATAACGAGGATAATACGAAAGTCTTAATATGATAAGAGAACTACAAACTATGATATCCGGCTTAATTAAGAATATTATCCTATAATTAAGTGTGTCAATTAAACATAAACTTTATTATTCAAACAAAGTTCACAATTAAAGTTTGTCACGAACGAGAAATTCAAAAAAAAAAAAACGTCACACAACTGTTTTTAAGTTGTAAAACCGTTGTGTGTTTTTTTTATAAAATTTTTTATAATAATTGTCCGAATCTTTGTCCCCCCTCATTAACTCCTCCAAAATAATTGTCCCCCCCTAAGATTTCAATTGGACAACGGTATGCAGAAACTGTTGTGTGAATTAAGTATAGTCCACATACAAGTAAAACACTTGTCTGATTCTAACAACGGTTTACAAAACCATTGTCTGAAGTTTCTTCAGACAATGGTTTTGTAAACCGTTGTTAGAATCAGACAAGTGTTTATTCAAACTGTTGTGTGACATCCATTTAAGTAACAAAAAAAAAAAAACACTTGTCTGTTTTTAACAACGGTTTATGAAACACTTGTCTGACCTTTCTTCAGACAACGGTTTTATAATTCCGTTGTGTAAAGCCTCTGCTTTACTCCTTCTAATAGACAATGGTTTTAGAAACCGTTGTGGAAGGTCTTTCAGACAACAGACAGATTTTGCAAAAACAAAAACCGTTGTGTGAAAATTTCAAACAATGCTTTTACTGCCGACCGTTGTCTGATAAGTGTCGTCTGTTTCAGTTTTTCTTGTAGTGACAGATTTAGTCACGAAACACGAGAACAACCATTAAAGCTCGAAAACTCTTAAACCCTAGCAGTAAATTTACAAGTACTTTTTTTATTCTACAACATATTATATTACAACTAAGTGTGAATTAAATTATTTTTTTTATACTTTTTAATATTTTACACTTTAACTTGCACAATCATGATAAGTAAAATATTATGAGTTCAAAATAAATTAATATGTAACGATTTAAGATATAATATTTCACTTTTAATAGTTATCATATTCTCAAAATTATTACACCACAAACAACTTTCACACAATAAATTATGACTTCATATTTGAGACATCCAACTACTATATATATATATATATATATATATATATATATATATATATATATATATTACAAGTATAATACATTTGTATTCTTTTATTTAAGAGTTGCTGATATGTATTGTCTGTTGTTTTCTTTACAATTTATTACAATGTATTTATAACATCAAGGAGTGGAAAAAACTCTACATCCCACACTAAATATGGAAAGTTGGTTTGTTAATTCTAACAAATTCTTTTGTTCGTATAATTCATTTTATGTTTTTTTTATTCTTTTAGTTTCTATCTATCAATATCATGTATGTAATTTTTGTTTTTCATGTATCTCTAAACGGTGTAAACGGATGAGATTAACAAATTATTTTTTATTACAATGTTTTGTTATGCTGCTTAAAAAATATAAAACACCCATGAATATAATTACATAATTATTTTATACAAAAATAATAGAATTATTGTTGTAATTTTAATTTTCTTTTAATATAAACTTAGTAATTGCTGTGGATAACAATCATGTTTTCTTGAGTAAAAGTTTTGTAAAAAATCAGTTATTAATTACATAAAAAAATGTAATATATTTTAAATTAAAATAAGTCGAGTTTTTAATATTACTATAGTATTATAATGCAAAATAATATAAATATAAACACCATTTAATTTAATAAATTAATTAATATTTTTTTGAATTTATTAAATTAAATAATTAATTCAATAAATTGTCTATCCTTTAAAGACATGAATTTAGGAGCATTTGGCCTAATTGGAGACCTTGGGATGTGGAAAGCTCTTTGAGTTGCCAAATAATTTTCCATGCTGGAAGAGCAGTTTCTTATGGATTAAGGTGGAGGTGGAGCCTTTGACGTTTTTTATAGTAATTTTGTTGTGAAAACTAAAGTTTTTTCCACAAAAATTTCAAACGATCCACCTTAATCCACAAGAATTCCAGTTATGCCAGCAGTGTGTTTATTTGGCAACACCAAGCGCTCTCCATATTCCAAGGTGTAAATGCTCCTAAATTTAGGTCTTTAAAGGCGTCCTACTCTCCCTAAAAATATTTACAAGTAAAAATTCATAGGAGATAAATTTATTGAATAGTTCATATACGAGCAGCTCCTCCACTAACTATAAGACATTTTCATAGGCATTTTATTTTTGCTCCATGAAGAGAAATTATTTCTTAACACAATATCCTAATATAAAATAAAACACTTTCTTTCACTTTATTCCTTTTTTTAGAAGTTGGTGTTGTCAAGAAGAGATATGTATACACGTCCTTACGTGCATAAGTATTTATCATAACGTACCTTTTTAAACTATTAGTTAATAAGTATACCATGAAATGAATTAAAAAGAGTTAATATGCATCGAGGCATGCAGACAAAATAAGCTTATATAAAGAAATATGTAAACAATAAAAGTTAGAACTGTAGCATGTGTAGCTAATTTAGTTCAACTTATAGCTAAGTGAAAATACTATAATATTTACCTAGCAAAAAAAAAAAATCCATAACATCTACTTTAAAGAAAAACCGACCTTATTGTTCTCCTAGCTTAAGTGAAAAAAATTGATCTTAATGTTCTCCTAGCTTAAGCGCGTCAGTTGGTGTTTCATGCCTGTTCAATTCCATGGGCCACCAATTAAATTCGGCATATCTTGTTCATCCAAAACATTTCGAATGTGCTCTAGGGACATCAGTTGCATCCTTGTTTCTATATGGGAAGAATTAAAATTAATCACATTCGAGGCAACAACAAAACACCAAAACAGCTAAGATTATAAGGGTATAGAGCACTTTAAAAATATTATTAATCAACACCAAACAATGCACATATGAAGAATAATCTACAGGCCAAAGAAAGGGTGAACTAATAATTTACTATATAGTCTTGTTTTCAAATTGAAATATACGATGTATCACATATAAGACAATAGGCCATGCACCCCAAAAACCAAAGACAATAATATTATTTAGGGTTTTACGGCTAAATGTTAAAAGATGCAAACTTCCATCACATTAAGCACAAAGATATATACACACATCAACAAACTATACCCTCACATCACTAAGTACAAAATATGAGGTTTACAAAATATCTAAACAAAATAATTGAATGCATACAATTGGGTAGGCAAATGTTCAGTGTAGACTCTTAAACTTAGCACTAAAACTTACTACTAATCGTAGACCATATAGTTTTTATATATGTACCGCAATATATTCTGCAAACACATTACATTGCAGTACATATATAAAAATAACCGGTCTACAAGTCCTAAGTTTAAGGATCTACATATAACAAAACCTCAATTGGGTAAATCAAAAAAATAAAAAGTAAAAGACACATAAATTGAGTAAAAGGATGCTTAAAGTAAAGTACTTCACCAAAAGGGTGGGATGGTCTCATGAAAATAATGAAAATAATAGGGGTTGAGAAGGAGCTTCTGGGCACCAACCCTGAAGAATTGCTTTCTCTCTCAGTGGAAATGTAAAATGATATGCAATCATGTATGTTGGGGTATGTATTATATAGGAACCGAAAGCAACGCTTGTGCCAACTAGTAGTACAGTTTTGGTAAAATTAAACCAGATATTATGTGCATATTAGTAAGATACTATGTAGATATTTATAAAATAGCTGATATCAATAAGAAAGATTGAAAAGATGAATTTGACTTAAAAATTTTAGTTGATTCTATGTAGATACTTTATCTTTTCTTCCTAAACCAACTTTTATCTTAAAAATTTATTTAAAAATAATAAATATAAATGTACAAATATAGAAATATATTTTTATATAGTTTTGGTAAAATTAAGCTAGATATTATGTGGATATTAGTAATATTAGTAAGATACCATGTAGATATCTGTAAAATAGCACATATCAATAAAAAGATGAATTTGACTTCAAAATTTTAGTTGATTCTATGGATACTTTATCTTTTCTTAGTAAACCAACTTTTATCTTAAAAATGGATATAAAAATAATATACATGAATGTACAAATATAGAAATATTGATAGAGCATATATTTGTATATAGTTTTGGTAAAATTAAGCCAGATATTATGTGGATATTAGTAAGATACCATGTAGATATTTATAAAATAGCGGATATCAATAAAAAAGATTGAAAATATGAATTTGACTTAAAAATATTAGTTGATTCTATGTAGATACTCTATCTTTTCTTCCTAAACCAAATTTTATCTTAAAAATTCAATTTAAAAATAATAGATATGAATGTACAACTACAGAAATACTGATAGGGCATATATTTGTATATATTTTATAAGATTTTATTTTTATTTATTGTCTTTTGTAAATAATTAGATATTAACTGATTGAATTTTATTGTTTTATGACTGTAATTTTATTGTTTTACCAAGGGATTTTGAAATTCTGGAATTGTATTATTTTACGAAGGGATTTTGAAATTCTGCTTTTTGCATTATGGGCACAAGCCGTGGTGGGCCTATGTCAAGAGTATTAATAATGGACCAATGTGAAGAGCAATGGGCCTATGTGAAGAGCATTAATAATGGACCAATAATAATTTATCTTGGCAGAAAGAATTTTCATTTTTTGTTAAACAACTTCATGGGTCAATGTGTATAAAACCCAATGTAATGAGCCTATGTGTGGAAGGCCAAGGTTACAACTTCATGTCTTGTAAAAACTTATTAGATTTCAAGTCTCTTGTATAGATAAAAGAGTACAACTTGTTCCACATCTCTTGGATGTGGGAAAAGTATATGTATTTCACTAATAAATGGATGGTTATTACTAAGCTTCATTATAGAGAAGAATAAGAAAGCTATTTTCATACCTACCTATGTAGGATGTCCACTCATGTTCGGATGTTAAAAATATTATGAGTACAAAATAAATTAATATTTAACGGTTTAAGATATAATATTTCACTTTTAATAGTTATCATATTCTCAAAATTATTACACGACAAACAACATTCACACAGTAAATTATGACTTCATATTTGAGACATCCAACTACTTAACACATTACCTATAGCTATTTCATATTTGAGACATCCAACTACAAAATCTGGCAAATGGATGTCAAGACTACTTTCTTAAATGGGAGCGTTGAAGAGGTTGTGTACATGACACAACCTGAAGGTTTTGTAGATCCAAGTTTTGCTAGAATGGTTTATAAGATAAGTCGATCCATTTATGGATTAAAGTAAGTCTCGAGGAGATGGAATATACGTTTTGATGAAACAGTCAAATAGTTTGGCTCTATTCAAAATGAAGATGAACCATGTGTTTACAAGAAGGTTAGTGGGAGCCATGTGGCATTCCTAGTATCATATGTAGATGTTATATTACAAATAAGGAATGCCATTCTTTCTCAACAGACTGTTAAGACTTGGTAGAGAAATAGTTTCTTGATGGAAGACTTAGCAGATGTGTCCTATATCTTAGGGATCAGGATCTATAGAGTTAGATCACGAAGATTTTTCGGCTTAAGTCAGAGTACATACATTGACAATGTATTGCACCAATTAGGGATGCAAAGAGGCTAAAAGGGAAATGTTCCCATGTCTATGAGATTGTGATCTCAAAATAAATGGTCTAAAATCATTAGATGATATGGACCACATTAGTATAGTTCTATATGCTCCGGAAATTGGTTTCATAATTTATGTGATGATATGTACTCGTCATGATGTCTCATATGCTTTAAGCATGATGAGCAGGTACCAGTCTAATCCAAGTGATGGTCACTTGATTGGAATCAATAATATTCTTAAGTGCCTGAAGAGGACTAAAGACTCATTCTTGGTATATGGAGGAGATGGGAAGCTGGATGTAAAATGTTACACGGATGTTAGTTTCTAAACAGACAGGACGGTTTTGTGTCTTAGTCTGGATTTGTGTTTTGTCTAAATAGATGTGTTGTAAGCTAGAATAGTTCACAACAAGAACCGTAAATGCTTCTACAATCGAGGCTTAGTATATTGATACTAGAGAAGTAGCCAAAGAGGATGTTTTGGGAATTTACTAAGGCGATATCACCTTATTAGTGAGATTAATGATCAAGTAGATATACTTATATGTAAAGTGCATACTATTGATAATATTGCAGAACCAGTGACTAAGGCTTTGTCGCAGCAGCACCATGTAAGTCACAATAGTTCCAAATGTATTGGATACATGGGATATTGGCTCTAGTGCAAGTGGGAGATTGTTAGTATCAGTGCTCTAGAGACAATACTTTTATGTTTTAAAGAAAACAATTTATTATTATAAATTATGTTTTATTGATTATTAATATTATTTTATTATGTCTTTATTTACTGCGTTATAAATGTTAGCATAATAAATGTCCTTGGAATTATGATATGTATTCGATATCTTTAAGTATGTGACTTAAAAATGAGATTATATGAATAATATCTTTATTCCTAAATATCCCTAGTCGAGTGTTATTATTTAAGGACAATAATAATGCACAGAGACTAGTATGTTTGTTGACTGATGACCACATCTCATTGGTCATAGGTATGGTGATACTAAAGTCAAAACATAGGTGCATGTAAGAGTACATGACACTGGATTGACTCGCCGTGAGATTACACATGTTAAAAGTGTCATAAGTAATTCTCACTGTGATAATCGTGTAATGATCCTTAGACCTGAAATCATTATATTTTATACGAGAATTAATATACTTTGATTACATTAAAAATTACCTTTGACCGGGTGATGATAAAAGTGGACATTGGGTATATTATGAATCGTATGAGAAATATGAATGATCTAGATGAGATTTAACTCTCCTAATTTTAGGAGCGATATTATTGGCCTCTTCTTTGAGTGAGACTAAGAATTGCACGGTCGTGCTCAAATGTTTATTTGATTTAATAGGCTTCTCATCGATCAAGAAAACTAAGATTAAATTATGAAGAGGATGACACATTACATGCCTTGAGTTTAATCTATAATATTAAGGTTAAAGGGGTTATATTACATGGAACATTATTCACGAAAGGCTTAATCGAATCACCGATTTAATTATTATTACTTGGGTGGCAATGATGTATTACTAGATGCCGCTCATTGTTTACAATTTTAATTAGTTATTAAAATTGTTACCAACGTAATAATAACCTACAGGGTCACACACAAAGAACGCTTGAAGGAGAAATAAATTAAATTTTGAATTTAAATTTAAATAAAAAAAAATTTCTATTTATAATATTAATTAAGTATGACTTGATTAATTATTTAAATAGAAAATGGAATTACTTAAACTAATTCTGAAAGTAGTTATTAATTAATTAAGTGCGACTTAATTAAATAATAAATTGGAATTTCATATTAGTATTTTATTATAATTGTATTATAATTAGAAAACTTATTTTCCTCTCTATATAAACTCTCAAAGAGGGCTGATTTTAGTGGTGAAAAACGTTTTTATATTAAAACCCTAGCCACTTATGAGAGCAAGAAAAGAGAGAGAGAAAGAAGCAGTTTTCGGGTGCTAGTACACATCAATCCTTCAAGAAAAGCGTTCGTGTGGATAACGTAGAGTGTAGATCGCGGGAGAAGGATACATGGTGATTGAACAAGCTTTGGATCTCCATTAATCTTCCATTGATGAATTGTTAAAGCGTTTTAAGGTAAAACACTAATCTCCGAATTAAATCTTTTGTTTTCGCATGGATCCTGCGGAGGGATTTCGAATTTTGGTTTATTTTCACATTTTTCGTTGCGTTTATGTGCTCGAAACCCTTCACGAGCCCTCTTCATCCTTGCAGTTTCTCCTTCTGCGGGCTCGTTGGACTTATTTATAAAGGTCGCGGCTACAAAAACAAATAAGAAAGAAACAATGGGCATAAGAAAATCTTAGATAAGTAAAAGAAATTAAGGAATGAGAGTTACCCTTGTCTGATACGCTCGATAAGCCGAGAGACTTTAGGAGAAACTCGTCAAGGAGCTCCCAAGCCAAGGTGGCATAGTTGTCCTTGGTTAGCTCAGCATAGGCACGAGCCTCCTCATCAGTCAAGACTATGTCATTGGGACTACCGTCCGAGACCCCACTAAACGACCTACGGAACAAGGTGCCCCAATCCCCTCCTTCCCAAACCAGATACATGAACTCATTCTTGCATTTTGGGTTGTTATCGGGAATGGATTTAGGGTGAAAAATTGGAGGTATAGAAGCACGATGGTTGAGATAAACCTAACCAGGAGAAATTGCAGAACTATTCTTAAATTGAAATATTTTTCTAAATAAAGAAACAGAAAGGGGAAAATTGTTTTTTAAACAAAGGACTATGAAACTCATTATTATTCTCCAAGCATTGGGAGGAAGTTTGCAAGGATTAATTCTAACATCTGCCAGAAGCTTAGGAATAAACTCGTGAAAAGGAAACCTAAGTCCTGCAACAATGGCGTCCTTGTAAATGCACAGAGCATCAGGACGCCAATGGCAGGAACGATCTCCTGGGCCAGCTCGGACAAGTCTAAGGGGGGACTTAACTCTATACATTTTGTTATAATCCCTAATTTTATCAACTTCATGAAACTTATTACTACAGTCAAAAGAATCTAAGTGAGACACTGAGGGGTATTCATCACCACGGTCACTAATCATATCTTGCAAAGACATATATGAAGAGTGAATAGTGATGGTATTGGAAGCTTGGTTCATTTTTTGAAGGCGTTGAGCTGCACGATCAACCATCGATATTCAAAATCTTCAAACAAATCCCCAGAAATCTTCTAAACTTCAAAGATGAATCCCAGAAAATGATGAATATGGTCAAAGAAAACTCGCCAGAAATCGCCCCACCATAGAGAAACTAGAGAAAACTAAAGAAATTTTTGAAATTGGAAATAAAAAGTGAAGAGTGAAAAAGAAATCTCACTCTTTTATAACTGAAATATCCGGTCACCCAACCAGTCAAAGGGAAGGGCAACCGTCTACAGCCGGTCGAGGCCCATAATTGCTCATTGGGCTCCAGGAATAAGGCCCTTAGAAATTGAGGCCCAAAAGAAATAAAATAAAGCCCAAAGAAATAGAGGCTCAAGAAAAATAGGGCCCTTTAAAATTGAGGCCCAAAAGAAATAAAATAAAGCCCAAAGAATTTGAGGCTCAAAATTTGAGGTCGAAGAAACCCTAGACTGAGGTCGAATGACCGAGGTCGAAAAGATATACGAAACTGAAGTCGATTTGTTCGACCTAAGACCAATTTGAGGTCGAAATTTGAGGTAGAAGAAACCCTAGACTGAGGTCGAATGACCGAGGTCGAAAAGATATGCGAAACTGAAGTCGATTTGTTCGACCTAAGACCAATTTGAGGTCGAAATTTGAGGTAGAAGAAACCCTAGACTGAGGTCGAATGACCGAGGTCGAAAAGATATGTGGAACTGAAGTCGATTTGTTCGACCTAAGACCGATTGGAGGTCGAAATTTGAGGTCGAAGAAACCCTAGACTGAGGTCGAATGACCGAGGTCGAAAAGATATGCGAAACTGAAGTCGAGTTATTCGAGCTAAGACCAATTTGAGGTCGAAATTTGAGGTCGAAGAAACCCTAGACTGAGGTCGAATGATCGAGGTCGAAAACACATGCAAAACTGAAGTCGATTTGTTCGACCTAAGACCAATTTGAGGTCGAAATTTGAGGTCGAAGAAACCCTAGACTGAGGTCGAATGACTGAGGTCGAAAAGACATGCAAAACTGAGGTCGAACTCTTCGACCTGGGACCAACTAAGGTCGAAACTGAGCTCGAAGAAACCCTAGATTGAGGTCGAAAGGCTGAGGTCGAAAACACATGCAAAACTGAGGTCAAACTCTTCGACCTGGGACCAACTGAGGTCGAAACTGAGGTCGAAGAAACCCTAGATTGAGGTCGAAAGGCTGAGGTCGAAAACACATGGAAAACCGAAGTCGAATCATTCGACCTGGAACCAACTGAGGTCGGAGGCTGAGGTCGAAACTGAGGTCGACAATACCTCAAAACTAAGGTCGAAAATACCCTTAAAAAAATTAAATTAAATAAATAAATACATTTATTTATTTATTGACATGCAAAAATTCCTAAAAGAGAAAGTCGAGGAAAAATGTACAGATCCCAAAGCGAGATAAACAATAACTTCTGTGAAAAACTCGGAAACATTTTCTCAGAAGTTGGGGGGCAAATGATATGGACAGAAAAGTAATCCTAGAAATGTAATTAATGATGTATTAATTAGACCTAGATTGGTCCATGAATATGGCCCGATAAACAAGACCCGAAACCCTAATTATTTATTAATTTCGTAATTAATAAATAGGGAAAATATACCGCTCATAAAATTATCGAAAAAGTCTGCCTTCTACAAAGAAAAATCTAGAATCTCAATCAAAGGAAATAACTAGTCACAGTCCTTATCCTCCGATAAGAAAAAGACTTGCCCACCAAGGAATACAATACTTATCCACCGTCAAGAAGGAGACTTATTCGCTAAGTCTCCCAAAAATACCCTAAATACAAGGCTCTTGACGCCTATATAAAGGACCTGATCCTTCAATCAGAACTACCTTCTCTGGCTTGATTCTCAATTACAAATTGAGATACGGAGGCAAGACAGATTTAGTCACGAAACACGAGAACAACCATTAAAGCTCGAAAGCTCTTAAACCCTAGCAGTAAATTTACAAGTACGTTTTTTATTCTACAACATATTATATTACAACTAAGTGTGAATTAAATTATTTTTTTTATACTTTTTAATATTTTACACTTTAACTTGCACAATCATAATAAGTAAAATATTATGAGTTCAAAATAAATTAATATGTAACGGTTTAAGATATAATATTTCACTTTTAATAGTTATCATATTCTCAAAATTATTACACCACAAACAACTTTCACACAATAAGTTATGATTTCATATTTGAGACATCCAACTACTATATATATATATATTACAAGTATAATACATTTGTATTCTTTTATTTAAGAGCTGCTGATATGTGCTCTCTACAGAGGCACTTTTATTCTTTATCTACAACTTCTTCTATTGTCTGTTGTTTTCTTTATAATTTATTACAATGTATTTATAACATCAAGGAGTGGCACTCGTGTATTTACTATTTTCAATCAACCATCCATCTTCTAAGGCGCAGCAAGAAAAACTCTACATCCCACACTAAATATTGAAAGTTGGTTTGTTAATTCTAACAAATTCTTTTGTTCGTATAATTCATTTTATGTTTTTTTTATTCTTTTAGTTTCTATCTATCAATATCATGTATGTAATTTTTGTTTTTCCTGTATCTCTAAACCGTGTAAACCGATGAGATTAACAAATTATTTTTTATTACAATGTTTTGTTACGCTGCTTAAAAAATATAAAACACCCATGAATATAATTACATAATTATTTTATACAAAAATAATAGAATTATTGTTGTAATTTTAATTTTCTTTTAATATAAACTTAGTAATTGCTGTGGATAACAATCATGTTTTCTTGAGTAAAATTTTTGTAAAAAATCAGTTATTAATTACATAAAAAATGTAATATATTTTAAATTAAAATAAGTCGAGTTTTTAATATTACTATAGTATTATAATGCAAAATAATATAAATCTAAACACCATGTAATTTAATAAATTAATTAATATTTTTTTGAATTTATTAAATTAAATAATTAATTCAATAAATTGTCTATCCTTTAAAGACATGAATTTAGGAGCATTTGGCCTAATTGGAGACCTTGGGATCTGGAAAGCTCTTTGTGTTGCCAAATAATTTTCCATGCTGGAAGAGCAGTTTCTTATGGATTAAGGTGGAGGTGGAGCCTTTGAAGTTTTTTATAGTAATTCTGTTGTGAAAACTAAAGTTTTTTCCACAAAAATTTCAAACGATCCACCTTAATCCACAAGAATTCCAGTTATGCCAGCAGTGTGTTTATTTGGCAACACCAAGCGCTCTCCATATTCCAAGGTGTCCAATTCGGCCAAATGCTCCTAAATTTAGGTCTTTAAAGGCGTCCTACTCTCCCTAAAAATGTTTACAAGTAGAAATTTATCTACGAGCAGCTCCTCCACTAACTATAAGACATTTTCATAGGCTTTTTATTTTTGCTCCATGAAGAGAAATTATTTCTTAACACAATATCCTAATATAAAATAAAACACTTTCTTTCACTTTATTCCTTTTTTTAGAAGTTGGTGTTGTCAAGAAGAGATATATATACACGTCCTTACCTGCATAAGTATTTATCATAAAGTACCGTTTTAAACTATTAGTTAATAAGTATACCATGAAATGAATTAAAAAGAGTTAATATGCATCGAGGCATGCAGACAAAATAAGCTTATATAAAGAAATATGTAAACAAAAAAAGTTAGAACTGTAGCATGTGTAGCTAATTTAGTTCAACTTATAGCTAAGTGAAAATACTATAATATTTAACTAGAAAAAAAAAAATCCATAACATCTACTTTAAAAAAAAACCGACCTTATTGTTCTCCTAGCTTAAGTGAAAAAAATTGATCTTAATGTTCTCCTAGATTAAGCGTGTCAGTTGGTATTTCATGCCTGTTCAATTCCATGGGCCACCAATTAAATTCGGCATATCCTGTTCATCCAAAACATTTGGAATGTGCTCTAGGGACATCAGTTGCATCCTTGTTTCTATATGTGAAGAATTAAAATTAATCACATTCTAGGCAACAACAAAACACCAAAACAGCTAAGATTATAAGGGTATAGAGAACTTTAAAAATATTATTAATCAACACCAAACAATGCACATATGAAGAATAATGTAGAGGCCAAACAAAGGGTGAACTAATAATTTACTATATAGTCTTGTTTTCAAATTGAAATATACGATGTATCACATATAAGACAATAGGCTATGCACCCCAAAAACCAAAGACAATAATATTATTTAGGGTTTTACAGCTAAATGTTAAAAGATGCAAACTTCCTTCACATTAAGCACAAAGATAGATACACACATCAACAAACTATACCCTCACAGTAAGTACAAAATATGAGGTTTACAAAATATCTAAACAAAATAATTGAATGCATACAATTGGGTAGGCAAATGTTCAGTGTAGACTATTAAACTTAGCACTAAAACTTACGACTAATCGTAGACCATATAGTTTTTATATATGTACGGCAATATATACTGCAAACACATTACATTGCAGTACATATATAAAAATAACCCGTCTACAAGTCCTAAGTTTAAGGATCTACATATAACAAAACCTCAATTCGGTAAATCAAAAAAGTAAAAAGTAAAAGACACATAAATTGAGTAAAAGGATGCTTAAAGTAAAGTACTTCACCAAAAGGGTGGGATGGTCTCATGAAAATAATAGGGGTTGAGAAGGAGCTTCTGGGCACCAACCCTGAAGAATTGCTTTCTCTCTCAGTGGAAATGTAAAATGATATGCAATCATGTATGTTGGGGTATGTATTATATAGGAACTGAAAGCAACGCTTGTGCCAACTAGTAGTACAATTTTGGTAAAATTAAACCAGATATTATGTGCATATTAGTAAGATACTATGTAGATATTTATAAAATAGCTGATATCAATAAAAAAGACTGAAAAGATGAATTTGACTTAAAAATTTTAGTTGATTCTATGTAGATACTTTATCTTTTCTTCCTAAACCAACTTTATCTTAAAAAATGGATTTAAAAATAATAAATATGAATGTACAATAATAGAAATATATTTGTGTATAGTTTTGGTAAAATTAAGCCATATATTATGGGGATATTAGTAAGATACCATGTAGATATCTATAAAATAGCACATATCAATAAAAAGATGAATTTGACTTCAAAATTTTAGTTGATTATGTGGATACTTTATCTTTTCTTAGTAAACCAACTTTTATCTTAAAAATGGATATAAAAATAATATACATAAATGTACAAATATAGAAATATTGATAGAGCATATATTTGTATATAGTTTTGGTAAAATTAAGCCAGATATTATGTGGATATTAGTAACATACCATGTAGATATTTATAAAATAGCGGATATCAATAAAAAAAATTGAAAATATGAATTTGACTTAAAAATATTAGTTGATTCTATGTAGATACTCTATCTTTTCTTCCTAAACCAAATTTTATCTTAAAAAATCAATTTAAAAATAATATATATGAATGTACAACTACAGAAATACTGATAGGGCATATATTTGTATATATTTTATAAGATTTTATTCTTATTTATGTCTTTTGTAAATAATTAGATATTAACTGATTGAATTTTATTGTTTTATGACTGTAATTGTATTGTTTTACCAAGGGATTTTGAAATTCTGGAATTGTATTATTTTATCAAGGGATTTTGAAATTCTGCTTTTTGGTTGGCCTATGTCAAGAGTATTAATAATGGACCAATGTGAAGAGCAATGGGCCTATGTGAAGAGCATTAATAATGGACCAATAATAATTTATCTTGGAAGAAAGAATTTTCTTTTTTGTTAAACAACTTCATGGGTCAATGTGTATAAAACCCAATGTAATGAGCCTATGTGTGGAAGGCCAAGGTTACAACTTCATGTCTTGTAAAAAATTATTAGATTTCAAGTCTTTTGTACAGATAAAAGAGTACAACTTGTTCCACATCTCTTGGATGTGGGAAAAGTATATGTATTTCACTAATAAATGGATGGTTATTACTAAGCCTCATTATAGAGAAGAATAAGAAAGCTATTTTCGTACCTATGTAGGATGTCCACTCATGTTCGGATGTTAAAATTATTTTTTTGTTGGAAAAACCCGAGCTTCTCATGAATTATTTTTAAGGTTGAAAAATATAAAAATTGATCATACTACCGAAATTGGACATTGAGGCATGCAAGGCTTTTAGTAAAGCTTAAAAGAAGTCATGAACTCCGAGTTTTACTATTTTACTTAAAAATTTAAGAGTTTCAAACCCGTCATTAGATAAGTATGGGACCTCGTATCAAACAAACTTCCTCAAGACCCTGTATATAGAGAAATCAAGGCACTTTGTTTCAAATCATATCGATGTGGGACAAAGTGAGATATGGGAAAATAAATGAAAAGTAGGGATGCATTTCAAAATCGGATTTTAATTCGGTCAAACCAAAATCGAATTAGACCAAAAATGGCTGCCGAAAACCGAATCGATATTAATTCGGTTATAAAACCGAACTGAATTTTATTTTCGGTTATTATCGAAAACCGAAATAAAAAATTGAAATTTTTCTAGAAGTATAGAAAATTGCAAAAAAATCTTTAGTATACTTAATGGTGAAGCCTATTTATGACGTCATAAGTCTTAACACGTAAACCTACATCAAACAAGGCACACTACATCTAAATTGATACGTGTCCAAACTGACACACTCAACTATTTAACCCCTACACCAATACCCTTCACCAATAACTATTACACACACTTTTACCTGTCCAAAGTGACACACTCAACTATTTAACCCCTACACCAATACCCTTCACCAATAACTATTACACACACTTTTCATTAAAACACAGCACTTAGAGAGACACATCCTAACAAATATGTAACACCTTTTGTGTATAAAGTTTTTAACATTTTTTTGTAAAACTTTGAACACCCTTTTTAAATTTAAAACACATAATTTCACCTAAAATATGAAATTTTTTGACAATTAGAAATCATGATTTTATCAACAATCTACCTCGAACTATTTAACATCTTCTCACTTAATAAATTCTAATTTTTTAATACGAGATGTGTGTGAGTTTCTAATAAATAGTGTTAACTAATTTTTACCCCTAAACTAAACCTAAGAAATATAGTTATCACTTTTACTACTATAAGATTATAATTTTATATTTTGTAAAGTTTACCTACTAACATCTTAAAGCTAATATTTTCTAATCATAAAATTCTTCTAACTTTTTAAGACAAGTAAAGCTAAAAAAACTTATGTAATCAATTAAAATATCTAATAATAAAAATGTATAAAATTATATTCTGATAAAGTATAACATTTATTATAATTTTATACTAAATAATAGATTGTTAATCCTCAAATTACAAATATTGAAAAATTTACCTGCATATATCTTAAATACAAACTACTTAATATTTTGAAAAGTCTAATTAAAAAAATTTAGAGTAACTATTGCACAACAATTTTACTTACAAACTTAAATTTTAAAATTTCACCAATCCCTGGCTACTTTTCATAAAAAAAAATATACAAACAAAAGTACTATACACACAAAAATGACTATACTATTGTATTACAACTAAGTGTGAATTAAATTATATTTTTTTACACTTTTTAATATTTTACACTTTAACTTGCACAATCATAATAAGTAAAATATTATGAGTGCAAAATAAATTAATATTTAACGGTTTAAGATATAATATTTCACTTTTAATAGTTATCATATTCTCAAAATTATTACACCACAAACAACTTTAACACAGTAAATTATGACTTCATATTTGAGACATCCAACTACTTAACACATACCTATAGCTATTTCATATTTGTGACATCTAACTACAAAATCTCGCAAATGGATGTCAAGACTACTTTCTTAAATGGGAGCGTTGAAGTGGTTGTGTACATGACACAACCTGAAGGTTTTGTAGATCCAAGTTTTGCTAGAATGGTTTATAAGATAAGTCGATCCATTTATGGATTAAAGTAAGCCTCGAGGAGATGGAATATACCTTTTGATGAAACAGTCAAATAGTTTGGTTCTATTCAAAATGAAGATGAACCATGTGTTTACAAGAAGGTTAGTGGGAGCCATCTGGCATTCCTAGTATCATATGTAGATGATATATTACAAATAAGGAATGACATTTATTCTCAATAGACTGTTAAGACTTGGTAGATAAATAGTTTCTTGATGAAAGACTTAGCAGATGTGTCCTATATCTTAGAGATCAGGATCTATAGAGATAGATCACGAAGATTTTCCGGCTTAAGTCAGAGTACATACATTGACAATATATTGCACCAATTAGGGATGCAAAGAAGCTAAAAGTGAAATGTTCCCATGTCTATGAGATTGTGATCTCAAAATAAATGGTCTAAAATCATTGGATGATATGGACCACATTAGTATAGTTCTATATGCTTCGGAAATTGGTTTCATAATGTATGTGATGATATGTACTCGTCATGATGTCTCATATGCTTTAAGTTAAGCATGACGAGCAGGTACCAGTCTAATCCAAGTGATGGTCACTTGATTGGAATCAAGAAAATTCTTAAGTGCCTGAAGAAGACTAAAGACTCATTCTTGGTATATGGGGGAGATCGGAAGCTGGATGTAAAATGTTACACGGATGTTAGTTTCTAAACAGACAGGACGGTTTTGTGTCTTAGTCTGGATTTGTGTTTTGTCTAAATAGATGTGTTGTAAGCTAGAATAGTTCACAACAAGAACCGTAAATGATTCTACAATCGAGGCTTAGTATATTGATACTATAGAAGTAGCCAAAGAGGATGTTTTGGGAATTTACTAACGCGATATCACCTTATTAATGAGATTAATGATCAAGGAGATATACTTATATGTAAAGTGCATACTATTGATAATATTGCATAACCACTGACTGAGGCTTGTATTCGTGCTCTAGAGACAATACTTTTATGTTTTAAAGAAAACATTTTATTATTATAAATTATGTTTTATTGATAATTATTATTATTTTATTATGTCTTTATTTACTGTAACGCCTTAGAATTTTTGACGTGTAAATTATTACCAGTATGTGAATACGATTAATTTTATTTTTATATATGTGCGTGATAATTGTTTAATAGGCTCTTTGTGCTAAATAGATTAGCCTTAAATTTATTTTGTTAATAAGAATTGTTTAAAATTATTTTACATTTATTGCTAGTAATAACAATTGGGATGGTTGAGATAAACCTAACCAGGAGAAATTACAGAACTATTCTTAAATTGAAATATTTTTCTAAATAAAGAAACAGAAAAGGGGAAAATTGTTTTTTCAACAAAGGACTATGAAACTCATTATTATTCTCCAAGCATTGGGAGGAAGTTGGCAAGGATTAATTCTAACATCTGCCAGAAGCTTAGGAATAAACTCGTGGAAAGGAAACCTAAGTCCTGCAACAATGGCGTCCTTGTAAATGCACAGAGCATCAGGACGCCAATGGCATGAACGATCTCCTGGGCCAGCTCGGACAAGTCTAAGGGGGGACTTAACTCTATACATTTTGTTATAATCCCTAATTTTATCAACTTCATGAAACTTATTACTACAGTCGAAAGAATCTAAGTGAGACACTGAGGGGTATTCATCACCACGTTCGCTAATCATATCTTGCAAAGACATATATGAAGAGTGAATAGTGATGGTACCTCTCTTGGAAGCTTGGTTCATTTTTTGAAGGCGTTGAGCTGCACGATCAGCCATCGATATTCAAAATCTTCAAACAAATCCCCAGAAATCTTCAAAACTTCAAAGATGAATCCCAGAAAATGATGAATATGGTCAAAGAAAACTCGCCGGAAATCGCCCCACCATAGAGAAACTAGAGAGAAACTAGAAAAAACTAAAGAAATTTTTGAAATTGGAAATAAAAAGTGAAGAGTGAAAAATAAATCTCACTCTTCTATAACTGAAATAGCCGGTCACCCAACCAGTCAAAAGGAAGGGCAACCGTCTACAACCAGTTGAGGCCCATAATTGCTCATTGGGCTCCAGGAATAAGGCCCTTAGAAATTGAAGCCCAAAAGAAATAAAATAAAGCCCAAAGAAATAGAGGCTCAAGAAAAATAGGGCCCTTTAAAATTGAGGCCCAAAAGAAATAAAATAAAGCCCAAAGAATTTGAGGCTCAAAATTTGACGTCGAAGAAACCCTAGACTGAGGTCGAATGATCCAGGTCAAAAAGATATGCGAAACTGAAGTCCATTTGTTTGACCTAAGACCAATTTGAGGTCGAAATTTGAGGTAGAAGAAACCCTAGACTGAGGTTGAAAAGATATGTGAAACTGAAGTCGATTTGTTCGACCTAAGACCAATTTGAGGTAGAAGAAACCCTAGACTGAGGTCGAATGACCGAGGTCGAAAAGATATGCGGAACTGAAGTCGATTTGTTCGACCTAAGACCAATTGGAGGTCGAAGAAACCCTAGACTGAGGTCGAATGACCGAGGTCGAAAAGATATGTGAAATTGAAGTCGAGTTATTCGACCTAAGACCAATTTGAGGTCGAAATATGAGGTCGAAGAAACCCTAGACTGAGGTCGAATGATCGAGGTCGAAAACACATGCAAAACTGAAGTCGATTTGTTCGACTTAAGACCAATTTGAGGTCAAAATTTGAGGTCGAAGAAACCCTAGACTGAGGTCGAATGACTGAGGTCGAAAAGACATGCAAAACTGAGGTTGAACTCTTCGACCTGGGACCAACTAAGTTCGAAACTGAGGTCGAAGAAACCCTAGATTGAGGTCGAAAGGCTGAGGTCGAAAACACATGCAAAACTGAGGTCAAACTCTTCGACCTAGGACCAAATGAGGTCGAAACTGAGGTCAAAGAAACCCTAGATTGAGGTCGAAGGGCTGAGGTCGAAAACACATGGAAAACCGAGGTCGAATCATTCGACCTGGAACCAACTGAGGTCGGAGGCTGAGGTCGAAACTGAGGTCGACAATACCTCAAAACTGAGGTCGAAAATACCCTTAAAAAAATTAAATTAAATAAATAAATACATTTATTTATTTATTGACATGCAAAAATTCCTAAAAGAGAAAGTCGAGGAAAAATGTACAGATCCCAAAGCGAGATCAACAATAACTTCTGTGAAAAACTCGGAAACATTTTCTCAGAAGTTGGGGGGCAAATGATATGGACAGAAAAGTAATCCTAGAAATGTAATTAATGATGTATTAATTAGACCTAGATTGGTCAAAGAATATGGCCCGATAAACAAGGCCCGAAACCCTAATTATTTTTTAATTTCGTAATTTAATAAATAGGGAAAATATACCGCTCATAAAATCATCGAAAAAGTCTGCCTTCTACAAAGAAAAATCTAGAATCTCAATCAAAGGAAATAACTAGTCACAGTCCTTATTCTACGATAAGGAAAAGACTTGCCCACCAAGGAATACAATACTTATCCACCGTCAAGAAGGAGACTTATTCGCTAAGTCTCCCAAAAATACCTTAAATACAAGGCTCCTGACGCCTATATAAAGGACCTGATCCTTCAATCAGAACTACGTTCTCTGGCTTGATTCTCAATTACAAATTGAGATACGTAGGCAGGACAGATTTAGTCACGAAACACGAGAACAACCATTAAAGCTCGAAACCTCTTAAACCCTAGCAGTAAATTTACAAGTACATTTTTTATTCTACAACATATTATATTACAACTAAGTGTGAATTAAATTATTTTTTTTTATACTTTTTAATATTTTACACTTTAACTTGCACAATCATAATAAGTAAAATATTATGAGTTCAAAATAAATTAATATGTAACAGTTTAAGATATAATATTTCACTTATAATAGTTATCATATTCTCAAAATTATTACACCACAAACAACTTTCACACAATAAATTATGACTTCATATTTGAGACATCCAACTACTATATATATATATTACAAGTATAATACATTTGTATTCTTTTATTTAAGAGCTGCTGATATGTGCTCTCTACAGAGGCACTTTTATCCATCTTCTAAGGCGCAGCAAGAAAAATACTACATCCCACACTAAATATGAAAAGTTGGTTTGTTAATTCTAACAAATTCTTTTGTTCGTATAATTCATTTTATGTTTTTTTTATTCTTTTAGTTTCTATCTATCAATATCATGTAAGTAATATTTGTTTTTCCTGTATCTCTAAACCGTGTAAACCGATGAGATTAACAAATTATTTTTTATTACAATGTTTTGTTATGCTGCTTAAAAAATATAAAACACCCATGAATATAATTACATAACTATTTTATACAAAAATAATAGAATTATTGTTGTAATTTTAATTTTCTTTTAATATAAACTTAGTAATTGATGTGGATAACAATCATGTTTTCTTGAGTAAAATTTTTGTAAAAAATCAGTTATTAATTACATAAAAAAATGTAATATATTTTAAATTAAAATAAGTCGAGTTTTTAATATTACTATAGTATTATAATGCAAAATAATATAAATATAAACACCATTTAATTTAATAAATAAATTAATTTTTTTTGAATTTATTAAATTAAATAATTAATTCAATAAATTGTCTACCCTTTAAAGACATGAATTTAGGAGCATTTGGCCTAATTGGAGACATGGGATCTGGAAAGCTCTTTGAGTTGCCAAATAATTTTCCATGCTGGAAGAGCAGTTTCTTATGGATTAAGGTGGAGGTGGAGTCTTTGAAGTTTTTTATAGTAATTCTGTTGTGAAAACTAAAGTTTTTTCCACAAAAATTTCAAACGATCCACCTTAATCCACAAGAATTCCAGTTATGCCAGCAGTGTGTTTATTTGGCAACACCAAGCGCTCTCCATATTCCAAGGTGTCCAATTCGGCCAAATGCTCCTAAATTTAGGTCTTTAAAGGCGTCCTACTCTCCCTAAAAATATTTACAAGTAGAAATTAATAGGAGATAAATTTATTGAATAGTTCATATACGAGCAGCTCCTCCACTAACTATAAGACATTTTCATAGGGATTTTATTTTTGCTCCATGAAGAGAAATTATTTCTTAACACAATATCCTAATATAAAATAAAACACTTTCTTTCACTTTATTCCTTTTTTTAGAAGTTGGTGTTGTCAAGAAGAGATATATATACACGTCCTTACGTGCATAAGTATTTATCATAACGTACCTTTTTAAACTATTAGTTGATAAGTATACCATGAAATGAATTAAAAAGAGTTAATATGCATCGAGGCATGCAGACAAAATAAGCTTATATAAAGAAATATGTAAACAAAAAAAGTTAGAACTGTAGCATGTGTAGCTAATTTAGTTCAACTTATAGCTAAGTGAAAATACTATAATATTTACCTAGCAAAAAAAAAATCCATAACATCTACTTTAAAAAAAACCGACCTTATTGTTCTCCTAGCTTAAGTGAAAAAAATTGATCTTAATGTTCTCCTAGCTTAAGCGTGTCAGTTGGTGTTTCATGCCTGTTCAATTCCATGGGCCACCAATTAAATTCGGCATATCTTGTTCATCCAAAACATTTGGAATGTGCTCTAGGGACATCAGTTGCATCCTTGTTTCTATATGGGAAGAATTAAAATTAATCACATTCGAGGCAACAACAAAACACCAAAACAGCTAAGATTATATGGGTATAGAGCACTTTAAAAATATTATTAATCAACACCAAACAATGCACATATGAAGAATAATCTACAGGCCAAAGAAAGGGTGAACTAATAATTTACTATATAGTCTTGTTTTCAAATTGAAATATACGATGTATCACATATAAGACAATAGGCTATGCACCCCAAAAACCAAAGACAATAATATTATTTAGGGTTTTACAGCTAAATGTTAAAAGATGCAAACTTCCATCACATTAAGCACAAAGATAGATACACACATCAACAAACTATACCCTCACATCACATTAGTAAGTACAAAATATGAGGTTTACAAAATATCTAAACAAAATAATTGAATGCATACAATTGGGTATGCAAATGTTCAGTGTAACTCTTAAACTTAGCACTAAAACTTATGACTAATCGTAGACCATATAGTTTTTATATATGTACCGCAATATATACTGCAAACACATTACATTACAATACATATATAAAAATAACCCGTCTACAAGTCCTAAGTTTAAGGATCTACATATAACAAAACCTCAATTAGGTAAATCAAAAAAATAAAAAGTAAAAGACACATAAATTGAGTAAAAGGATGCTTAAAGTAAAGTACTTCACCAAAAGGGTGGGATGGTCTCATGAAAATAAAAGGGGTTGAGAAGGAGCTTCTGGGCACCAACCCTCAAGAATTGCTTTCTCTCTCAGTGGAAATGTAAAATGATATGCAATCATGTATGTTGGGGTATGTATTATATAGACGCTTGTGCCAACTAGTAGACAGTTTTGGTAAAATTAAACCAGATATTATGTGCATATTAGTAAGATACTATGTAGATATTTATAAAATAGCTGATATCAATAAGAAAGATTGAAAAGATGAATTGGACTTAAAAATTTTAGTTGATTCTATGTAGATACTTTATCTTTTCTTCCTAAACCAACTTTTATCTTAAAATTTTATTTAAAAATAATAAATATAAATGTAAAAATATAGAAATATATTTGTATATAGTTTTGGTAAAATTAAGCCAGATATTATGTGGATATTAGTAATATTAGTAAGATACCATGTAGATATCTATAAAATAGCACATATCAATAAAAATATGAATTTGACTTCAAAATTTTACTTGATTCTATGTATACTTTATCTTTTCTTAGTAAACCAACTTTTATCTTAAAAATGGATATAATAATAATATACATGAATGTACAAATATAGAAATATTGATAGACCATATATTTGTATATAGTTTTGGTAAAATTAAGCCAGATATTATGCGGATATTAGTAAGATACCATGTAGATATTTATAAAATAGCCGATATCAGTAAAAAAGATTGAAAATATGAATTTGACTTAAAAATATTAGTTGATTCTATGTAGATACTCTATCTTTTCTTCCTAAACCAAATTTTATCTTAAAAATTCAATTTAAAAATAATAGATATGAATGTACAACTATAGAAATACTGATAGGGCATATATTTGTATATATTTTATAAGATTTTATTTTTATTTATTGTCTTTTGTAAATAATTAGATATTAACTGATTGAATTTTATTATTTTATGACTGTAATTGTATTGTTTTACCAAGGGATTTTGAAATTCTGGAATTGTATTATTTTACGAAGGGATTTTGAAATTATACTTTTTGCAGTATGGGCACGAGCCGTGGTGGGCCTATCGACCAATGTGAAGAGCAATGGGCCTATGTGAAGAGCATTAATAATGGACCAATAATAATTTATCTTGGTAGAAAGAATTTTCTTTTTTCTTAAACAACTTCATGGGTCAATGTGTATAAAACCCAATGCAATGAGCCTATGTGTGGAAGGCCAAGGTTACAACTTCATGTCTTGTAAAAACTTATTAGATTTCAAGTCTCTTGTATAGATAAAAGAGTACAACTTGTTCCACATCTCTTGGATGTGGGAAAAGTATATGTATTTCACTAATAAATGGATGGTTATTACTAAGCTTCATTATAGAGAAGAATAAGAAAGCTATTTTCGTACCTACCTATGTAGGATGTCCACTCATGTTCGGATGTTAAAAATATTATGAGTGTAAAATAAATTAATATTTAACGGTTTAAGATATAATATTTCACTTTTAATAGTTATCATATTCTCAAAATTATTACACCACAAACAACCTTCACACAGTAAATTATGACTTCATATTTGAGACATCCAACTACTTAACACATTACCTATAGCTATTTCATATTTGAGACATCCAACTACAAAATCTGGCAAATGGATGTCAACACTACTTTCTTAAATGGGAGCGTTGAAGAGGTTGTGTACATGACACAACCTGAAGGTTTTGTAGATCCAAGTTTTGCTAGAATGGTTTATAAGATAAGTCGATCCATTTATGGATTAAAGTAAGCCTCGAGGAGATGGAATATACGTTTTGATGAAACAGTCAAATAGTTTGGCTCTATTCAAAATGAAGATGAACCATGTGTTTACAAGAAGGTTAGTGGGAGTCATGTGGCATTCCTAGTATCATATGTAGATGATATATTACAAATAAGGAATGCCATTCTTTCTCAACAGACTGTTAAGACTTGGTAGAGAAATAGTTTCTTGATGAAAGACTTAACAGATGTGTCCTATATCTTAGGGATCAGGATCTATAGAGATAGATCACGAAGATTTTTCGGCTTAAGTCAGAGTACATACATTGACAATGTATTGCACCAATTAGGGATGCAAAGAGGCTAAAAGGGAAATGTTCCCATGTCTATGAGATTGTGATCTCAAAATAAATGGTCTAAAATCATTGGATGATATGGACCACATTAGTATAGTTCTATATGCTCCGGAAATTGGTTTCAGAATGTATGTGATGATATGTACTCGTCATGATGTCTCATATGCTTTAAGCATGACGAGCAGGTACCAGTCTAATCCAAGTGATGGTCACTTGATTGGAATCAAGAATATTCTTAAGTGCCTGAAGAGGACTAAAGACTCATTCTTGGTATATGGAGGAGATGGGAAGCTGGATGTAAAATGTTACATGGATGTTAGTTTCTAAATAGACAGGACGGTTTTGTGTCTTAGTATGGATTTGTGTTTTGTCTAAATAGATGTGTTGTAAGCTAGAATAGTTCACAACAAGAACCATAAATGATTCTACAATCGAGGCTTAGTATATTGATACTAGAGAAGTAGCCAAAGAGGATGTTTTGGGAATTTACTAAGGCGATATCACCTTATTAATGAGATTAATGATCAAGTAGATATAATTATATGTAAAGTGCATACTATTGATAATATTGCAGAACCAGTGACTAAGGCTTTGTCGCAGCAGCAGCATGTAAGTCACAATAGTTCTAAATGTATTGGATACATGGGATATTGGCTCTAGTGCAAGTGGGAGATTGTTAGTATTAGTGCTCTAGAGACAATACTTTTATGTTTTAAAGAAAACATTTTATTATTATAAATTATGTTTTATTGATTATTATTATTATTTTATTATGTCTTTATTTACTGCGTTATAAAAGTTAGCATAATAAATGTCCTTGGAATTATGATATGTATTCGATATCTTTAAGTATGTGACTTAAAAATGAGATTATATGAATAATATCTTTACACTAGTACAGAATTAACCTACAGCGTCGCACCTATAGCGTCGGTTCTTTGGAGATTCGTCGCTTTTTCATGTTTTTGGCGTCGATTTCCAACTTAACCGACGCTGTAGGTGTTTGTGAAAGACTTTTGGCGTCGGTCTTTTACTTAACCGACGCTAATACATGACCTTTGGCGTCGGTCTTTTACTTAACCGATGCTAAAACATGACTTTTGGTGTCGGTCTTTTGAATGCCGACGCTAGTACATGACTTTTGGCGTCGGTCTTTTGAATGCCGACACTTATAATGACTTATAGTGTCGGTCCTTGGTGGAACCGACACTGTTAAAAGTGCTCTTATGCGTCGGTCAAATAGAACCGACGCCTATATTGAGTTTTAGTGTCGCCCTTTTATTTTAAGCGACGCTCAACATTTTTTTTTTACCTGTATATTAGTAGCTGAAGCTTTTTTTTAAATTGTGTAATTATTTTTATATATCAAAAATTAAATACATGGTTATTGATGTTGTACTATGGACTAAATTTTTATTTATTTTTAGTCATACAATTAATATTTTTATAATAGATTTAATTATCAAAAAGTATAATTTTTGTTGAAACTTTTTATGATTTTACAAAATTTCAAAAATATTTATGAAAATACGATTTGCAACTAAAATCAATTAAATGCAAAAAAAAAAAAAAGATTACTACTTAACCAAATGCAACCTGATTCCACTTTTTTCAACAAAAAGTGAGGTTACTTTTCTTTTTTTCATTTTTTTACTCATGAGATTACTTTTTTGGTTGTATTAAAGTTAAAATTTTGATGGGTTTACTTGTATTGTGTAAAACTGTATTTTTGTAAAAAGTTCATAAAATTATATACTTACAAATATTTAAAAAAAAACATGCTTTTGTAAAAAAAAGACCAAACTGTATTTTTGAAAAATCCGTATTTTTTTATTAATTTTATCTTCACACTAGATTTAAATTTAAAAAATATATAATATGAACAAGAAATCCTAATGATTAACAATTTAATTTTATATAATATATGTTTATAAATTTACTTGCATGTCAAATACAAAAAGAATAATATTTAAATGAATTGGTAATCAGTAATATTTATTATTATTATTATTATTATTTTCATAATTAATTTCATTTATTTATTTATATTTGTTGGGTACTTACAACTTAGAATTTAAAGCTATTCAGATAACAGGGAATATAAATCATCTCTCTCTGCCTCCATCTCTGCACTTCTCTGGACGCACTGCCAGTCTGCCACTCTTGTCTAACTCAAAACTCCGCCTCTCTCCCACGGGGACTTTTGAATTTCTATAATTAATCTGTTTCCACATGTCCTAATTGATGTTAGAAAATGGAAAGTTTGAGGCATATTTTAAATATGTTCTTAATGGAATTTCCGGAAACTAACGATTGGAGGTTGTTCCTTGTTACGAGGACTTAAACTTTCATGTTTGGATCTAAGACATTTTCTTAGTGTAATCCATAAATAAATTGAGTTGAAATAGGTTGCTTGAAATGAGTTATGTGGGTTGGTTATAATAAAATAACTTGTATCCCACATAGCATTGGTAATGAGAGGTTGGTGGGTTTATATAGAAACATGTGCAAGAGTAGTGCACAACTACTAAGGCATGTGGGTGTGCATGGTGTTAGTATGTGCCTCGCGCGCACACACACACACGCGCGCCGCCGCCGCCCGCCTCGCCTCGCCCCGCCACGTCACGACTCGACTCGACTCGGGTCGAAGGGCGATTTGGGCGAATGTCTCGGCGTCTCGCGTACGCGAGGCGACCTGGGCGAGGAATTTTATTACCTGTTTATTTAATATTATTTATTGATTTAATTTAACAGTATCAGTATTTATTTATAACAACTAAACGAACTGGGTCAGGATTTATATTAAATCCTGATGGACCAGTTCTTGGATCAAATCCTGATGGCCTGGTCAGTACTTGGAGTGAAATCTTGATGACTACTGATCCTGATGGCCTGTGTCAGTATTTGAATCCTGATGATGGTCCAGTCCTGACGAAATCCTGATGGTCGATCAAGTCCTGATGGCTTGGAGTACTGATGATGATCAAATCCTGATGGACCAGGAAATCCTGATGACTACTGTTATGGTAATTAAATCAGAATAATTAGTATTAAATGTCATATCTTCAGTTACAATATTTGGTCTGTTTACGTTTTATTTTGTATTTTATATAGATACAAAACATAACGTTTGATAGAGAGACATAGACGTAACTCTGAAAACCCTAGCAACTATCATCTTCTCTGTTTTCTCTCAACACATACAGAATACATAGTTCTTGGGCGAAGTGAGGTGCTGGTCGCTGTTGATCATTCCGACTACTGTGAGTGGATTGATCTGTGCTGTTTTATCCTTGGAGTGATATTGCTGCAACCCAACACAGCGTAAGTGGGGCAATAATCTCTTCAAGAACAGTCAAGACTTCTCGAAGGCTTGGCGACTCAGCTTTTTTATTTATCTATCAGTATTTGCTAAAGCTCCTGAGAGATAAGTGTTATTTCTTGTCTTGTTATTTTCAGTCTCTGATTATACTTCTGTTTCGACCTTTGTGTTTGTTTCGTTATTTGGTATTTTTGTCTGTTCTTGTTAATACAAAATATATATAACTGCCCTATTGTTGCTGTGTAGTTAGTAATTATACCCAAAAATCTTGAAGAGATTATTCTGTGTTATATATTGTTAATTAACAAGATGGTTAACGGAACTGTAACTCTTGATGGTGCTAATACTTCTGGTTCTGGTGTTACTGTACCCACCATAGATTGGACAACGTACCGTTTCCCACAGCCTATTGATTTGTCAGGAATGCCTGATAAATTCGGTGGGGGTGTTGGTTTTTCTCGTTGGCAGAAAAAGATGAAACTGTGGCTTACGGTAAAGGGTCTATGGCCAGTGGTTCAGTATGAGAAACCGGTTATTGATCAGGAAAAGGCTGAAACTCTTAAGGCCTATGCTATGTGGGAGGAAAAAGATGGGGTGGCTAGGGCTGCTATACTGGCAGCTTTAGCGAACACTCTATTCGATGTTTATTCATCTGACTCCTTCACTGCTAAGCTATTATGGGAGAAGCCGGACCAGACACGCAATACTGACTCGCAAGTGTTAGAGAAGTATTCTGTGGCTAGGTTTCTTGATTTTAAACTGGTGGATACAAAGTCCATGACTGAGCAGGCACATGAGTTTGAGATGTTGGTGCATTCTTTGAAGGAGTCCGGAATGGACCTTCCTGAAAAGTTTCAGGTTATGGCTGTGATTGAAAAGCTCCCTAAGTCTTGGGAAGAGTTTGCTCTCTCCCTGAAAAGACAGAAAGGAGAGATCACTTGGACAAACCTGATGTTGGACATCTCTGTGCAGGAACAACACAAGTCCAAACAGGGACATGTGATGCCTGCTGAACATGGGAGTTCAAAGGTTAATGTAGTGACTGTTGGACAGAAAAGAAAGGCTGTCACTAAGAAGGATAACACTAAACCTAAAAATGACAAGAACAAGGCTAAGAAACCAAAGACAAACAAACCTTGTTGGTCTTGTGGACAGGTTGGTCATTGGAGCAAGGACTGTCCTGCAAAGAAAGCTAAGAAAGCTGTTGTGGGAGCACAAGCTAATACTGTGCTTGCAACCACTGATGGGCCTAAGGTGAACATGGTTGTTGGTGAGGTTGTTGCCTCTGGAACCAATGACGGGTATGTTACCTACAACCCTGTACTTCTATCCACTTATCTGTCTCATGAGTGGTTGATTAATACTGGAGCTAATGTACATATTTGTACTGATATTAGTTTATTTGTATCTTATCAACAGAGTCATGGAGTGACAGTGACGATGGGGAATGCTAGTGCTGCTCAAGTTCTTGGAATAGGAAACGTGGACCTGAAGTTTACTTCTGGGCGTGTTCTATCCCTCACTAGAGTGCACCATGTTCCTGATATTCGTAGAAATATTATAAGTGGAAGTTGTTTAGTTAAAAATGGTTTTGAACTTTCTTTGAAATGTAATAAAGTAGTTATTACACATACTGGTACATTCTTTGGCAAAGGTTATTTTTCTGATGGTTTATTTTTGATAAATGTTGAGCCTGTTTTGGGCAGTTTTATTAATGATAGTGTTGCACCTTCTGTTAATTGTGTTGAATCATCTGATTTATGGCATGCTAGACTTGGTCATTTAAATTTTGGTGCTCTAAAGACTATGATGAACTTAGAGTTTATTCCAAAATATGCTATTGAAAAGAAATCTAAATGTCAAGTATGTGTGACTGCTAAACAAACTAGGAAACCCTTTCATAATGTTGTTAGGGATTCAGGAGTATTGGATTTAGTACACACTGACATATGTGAATTTGGTGGCATGTTGACTAAAGATAATAAACGATATTTTATTACCTTTATAGATGATTGTAGTAGATACTGTTATGTTTATTTACTTAGACATAAGGATGAAGCACTAGAAAAATTCATTATGTTCAAAACTGAAGCTGAAACACAAACTGGTAAAGTACTTAAACGTTTGAGATCTGATAGAGGTGGTGAGTATACTAATACCTCGTTTACTGAATTTTGCGCAAGCAATGGTATAGTTCATGAGGTAACTCCACCATACACACCTGAGTCTAATGGGGTGGCTGAACGAAAGAACAGAACTTTTAAAGATATGATTAACAGCATGCTTATTAATTCTGGGTTGCCTAAGTACATGTGGGGAGAAGCTTTGAATACGGCTTGCCATATTCTGAATAGAGTTCCTCTGAAACATATGGACAAGACACCTTATGAATTATGGAAAAGTAGAAAGACAAGTTTGAAGTATCTTCGTGTGTGGGGGTGCCTTGCTAAGGTGCTTGTCCCTGAACACAAGAGAAAGAAACTAGGTCCGAAAACTGTTGATTGCATCTTTCTGGGCTATATTGAAACCACTACGGCTATGAGATTTTTAGTGTTAAAATCTGACATAGACGGTATAGTGGCAAACACTATAGTTGAGTTTCGTGATGCAACATTCTTTGAGGATGTGTTCCCTATGAAGACTGGCATACCTCATGATATTTCAAATGATGATCCTACTCACACATCGAGTTCTATTCCTGATCATGTGGAAAAGATGACAAATGTGGGGGCAGATCCTGACAGTAGTTCTACTTCTGACGAAGTAGATGAACCGAGAAGGAGTAAGCGTGCAAAGGTAGTCAAGGACTTTGGAAGTGATTTTGTCACTTACAATGTCGAGGATGAACCTTTAACTTTCCGACAGGCCATGGATTCTTCGGAGTCAAGGCACTGGAAAGGTGCTGTAAAGAGTGAGATCGACTCTATTGTTTCTAATGGAACATGGGAGTTGGTTGATCTTCCTCCTGGGTGTACTACTATAGGATGTAAGTGGATTTTCAAAAGGAAGATGAATCCTGATGGCTCAATAGATAAGTATAAAGCTAGGTTGGTAGCTAAGGGTTTTAGGCAAAAGGAAGGCATTGATCAGTTGGTGTTTCATGCATGTTCAATTCCATGGGCCACCAATTAAATTCGGCATATCTTGTTCATCCAAAACATTTGGAATGTGCTCTAGGGACATCAGTTGCATCCTTGTTTCTATATGGGAAGAATTAAAATTAATCACATTCGAGGCAACAACAAAACACCAAAACAGCTAAGATTATAAGGGTATAGAGCACTTTAAAAATATTATTAATCAACACCAAACAATGCACATATGAAGAATAATCTACAGGCCAAAGAAAGGGTGAACTAATAATTTACTATATAGTCTTGTTTTCAAATTGAAATATACGATGTATCACATATAAGACAATAGGCCATGCACCCCAAAAACCAAAGACAATAATATTATTTAGGGTTTTACGGCTAAATGTTAAAAGATGCAAACTTCCATCACATTAAGCACAAAGATAGATACACACATCAACAAACTATACCCTCACATCACTAAGTACAAAATATGAGGTTTACAAAATATCTAAACAAAATAATTGAATGCATACAATTGGGTAGGCAAATGTTCAGTGTAGACTCTTAAACTTAGCACTAAAACTTACTACTAATCGTAGACCATATAGTTTTTATATATGTACCGCAATATATTCTGCAAACACATTACATTGCAGTACATATATAAAAATAACCTGTCTACAAGTCCTAAGTTTAAGGATCTACATATAACAAAACCTCAATTGGGTAAATCAAAAAAATAAAAAGTAAAAGACACATAAATTGAGTAAAAGGATGCTTAAAGTAAAGTACTTCACCAAAAGGGTGGGATGGTCTCATGAAAATAATGAAAATAATAGGGGTTGAGAAGGAGCTTCTGGGCACCAACCCTGAAGAATTGCTTTCTCTCTCAGTGGAAATGTAAAATGATATGCAATCATGTATGTTGGGGTATGTATTATATAGGAACCGAAAGCAACGCTTGTGCCAACTAGTAGTACAGTTTTGATAAAATTAAACCAGATATTATGTGCATATTAGTAAGATACTATGTAGATATTTATAAAATAGCTGATATCAATAAGAAAGATTGAAAAGATGAATTTGACTTAAAAATTTTAGTTGATTCTATGTAGATACTTTATCTTTTCTTCCTAAACCAACTTTTATCTTAAAAATTTATTTAAAAATAATAAATATAAATGTACAAATATAGAAATATATTTTTATATAGTTTTGGTAAAATTAAGCCAGATATTATGTGGATATTAGTAATATTAGTAAGATACCATGTAGATATCTGTAAAATAGCACATATCAATAAAAAGATGAATTTGACTTCAAAATTTTAGTTGATTCTATGGATACTTTATCTTTTCTTAGTAAACCAACTTTTATCTTAAAAATGGATATAAAAATAATATACATGAATGTACAAATATAGAAATATTGATAGAGCATATATTTGTATATAGTTTTGGTAAAATTAAGCCAGATATTATGTGGATATTAGTAAGATACCATGTAGATATTTATAAAATAGCGGATATCAATAAAAAAGATTGAAAATATGAATTTGACTTAAAAATATTAGTTGATTCTATGTAGATACTCTATCTTTTCTTCCTAAACCAAATTTTATCTTAAAAATTCAATTTAAAAATAATAGATATGAATGTACAACTACAGAAATACTGATAGGGCATATATTTGTATATATTTTATAAGATTTTATTTTTATTTATTGTCTTTTGTAAATAATTAGATATTAACTGATTGAATTCTATTGTTTTATGACTGTAATTTTATTGTTTTACCAAGGGATTTTGAAATTCTGGAATTGTATTATTTTACGAAGGGATTTTGAAATTCTGCTTTTTGCATTATGGGCACAAGCCGTGGTGGGCCTATGTCAAGAGTATTAATAATGGACCAATGTGAAGAGCAATGGGCCTATGTGAAGAGCATTAATAATGGACCAATAATAATTTATCTTGGCAGAAAGAATTTTCATTTTTTGTTAAACAACTTCATGGGTCAATGTGTATAAAACCCAATGTAATGAGCCTATCTGTGGAAGGCCAAGGTTACAACTTCATGTCTTGTAAAAACTTATTAGATTTCAAGTCTCTTGTATAGATAAAAGAGTACAACTTGTTCCACATCTCTTGGATGTGGGAAAAGTATATGTATTTCACTAATAAATGGATGGTTATTACTAAGCTTCATTATAGAGAAGAATAAGAAAGCTATTTTCATACCTACCTATGTAGGATGTCCACTCATGTTCGGATGTTAAAAATATTATGAGTACAAAATAAATTAATATTTAACGGTTTAAGATATAATATTTCACTTTTAATAGTTATCATATTCTCAAAATTATTACACGACAAACAACATTCACACAGTAAATTATGACTTCATATTTGAGACATCCAACTACTTAACACATTACCTATAGCTATTTCATATTTGAGACATCCAACTACAAAATCTGGCAAATGGATGTCAAGACTACTTTCTTAAATGGGAGCGTTGAAGAGGTTGTGTACATGACACAACCTGAAGGTTTTGTAGATCCAAGTTTTGCTAGAATGGTTTATAAGATAAGTCGATCCATTTATGGATTAAAGTAAGCCTCGAGGAGATGGAATATACGTTTTGATGAAACAGTCAAATAGTTTGGCTCTATTCAAAATGAAGATGAACCATGTGTTTACAAGAAGGTTAGTGGGAGCCATGTGGCATTCCTAGTATCATATGTAGATGTTATATTACAAATAAGGAATGCCATTCTTTCTCAACAGACTGTTAAGACTTGGTAGAGAAATTGTTTCTTGATGGAAGACTTAGCAGATGTGTCCTATATCTTAGGGATCAGGATCTATAGAGTTAGATCACGAAGATTTTTCGGCTTAAGTCAGAGTACATACATTGACAATGTATTGCACCAATTAGGGATGCAAAGAGGCTAAAAGGGAAATGTTCCCATGTCTATGAGATTGTGATCTCAAAATAAATGGTCTAAAATCATTAGATGATATGGACCACATTAGTATAGTTCTATATGCTCCGGAAATTGGTTTCATAATTTATGTGATGATATGTACTCGTCATGATGTCTCATATGCTTTAAGCATGATGAGCAGGTACCAGTCTAATCCAAGTGATGGTCACTTGATTGGAATCAATAATATTCTTAAGTGCCTGAAGAGGACTAAAGACTCATTCTTGGTATATGGAGGAGATGGGAAGCTGGATGTAAAATGTTACACGGATGTTAGTTTCTAAACAGACAGGACGGTTTTGTGTCTTAGTCTGGATTTGTGTTTTGTCTAAATAGATGTGTTGTAAGCTAGAATAGTTCACAACAAGAACCGTAAATGCTTCTACAATCGAGGCTTAGTATATTGATACTAGAGAAGTAGCCAAAGAGGATGTTTTGGGAATTTACTAAGGCGATATCACCTTATTAGTGAGATTAATGATCAAGTAGATATACTTATATGTAAAGTGCATACTATTGATAATATTGCAGAACCAGTGACTAAGGCTTTGTCGCAGCAGCACCATGTAAGTCACAATAGTTCCAAATGTATTGGATACATGGGATATTGGCTCTAGTGCAAGTGGGAGATTGTTAGTATCAGTGCTCTAGAGACAATACTTTTATGTTTTAAAGAAAACAATTTATTATTATAAATTATGTTTTATTGATTATTAATATTATTTTATTATGTCTTTATTTACTGCGTTATAAATGTTAGCATAATAAATGTCCTTGGAATTATGATATGTATTCGATATCTTTAAGTATGTGACTTAAAAATGAGATTATATGAATAATATCTTTATTCCTAAATATCCCTAGTCGAGTGTTATTATTTAAGGACAATAATAATGCACAGAGACTAGTATGTTTGTTGACTGATGACCACATCTCATTGGTCATAGGTATGGTGATACTAAAGTCAAAACATAGGTGCATGTAAGAGTACATGACACTGGATTGACTCGCCGTGAGATTACACATGTTAAAAGTGTCATAAGTAATTCTCACTGTGATAATCGTGTAATGATCCTTAGACCTGAAATCATTATATTTTATACGAGAATTAATATACTTTGATTACATTAAAAATTACCTTTGACCGGGTGATGATAAAAGTGGACATTGGGTATATTATGAATCGTATGAGAAATATGAATGATCTAGATGAGATTTAAGTCTCCTAATTTTAGGAGCGATATTATTGGCCTCTTCTTTGAGTGAGACTAAGAATTGCACGGTCGTGCTCAAATGTTTATTTGATTTAATAGGCTTCTCATCGATCAAGAAAACTAAGATTAAATTATGAAGAGGATGACACATTACATGCCTTGAGTTTAATCTATAATATTAAGGTTAAAGGGGTTATATTACATGGAACATTATTCACGAAAGGCTTAATCGAATCACCGATTTAATTATTATTACTTGGGTGGCAATGATGTATTACTAGATGCCGCTCATTGTTTACAATTTTAATTAGTTATTAAAATTGTTACCAACGTAATAATAACCTACAGGGTCACACACAAAGAACGCTTGAAGGAGAAATAAATTAAATTTTGAATTTAAATTTAAATAAAAAAAAATTTCTATTTATAATATTAATTAAGTATGACTTGATTAATTATTTAAATAGAAAATGGAATTACTTAAACTAATTCTGAAAGTAGTTATTAATTAATTAAGTGCGACTTAATTAAATAATAAATTGGAATTTCATATTAGTATTTTATTATAATTGTATTATAATTAGAAAACTTATTTTCCTCTCTATATAAACTCTCAAAGAGGGCTGATTTTAGTGGTGAAAAACGTTTTTATATTAAAACCCTAGCCACTTATGAGAGCAAGAAAAGAGAGAGAGAAAGAAGCAGTTTTCGGGTGCTAGTACACATCAATCCTTCAAGAAAAGCGTTCGTGTGGATAACGTAGAGTGTAGATCGCGGGAGAAGGATACATGGTGATTGAACAAGCTTTGGATCTCCATTAATCTTCCATTGATGAATTGTTAAAGCGTTTTAAGGTAAAACACTAATCTCCGAATTAAATCTTTTGTTTTCGCATGGATCCTGCGGAGGGATTTCGAATTTTGGTTTATTTTCACATTTTTCGTTGCGTTTATGTGCTCGAAACCCTTCACGAGCCCTCTTCATCCTTGCAGTTTCTCCTTCTGCGGGCTCGTTGGACTTATTTATAAAGGTCGCGGCTACAAAAACAAATAAGAAAGAAACAATGGGCATAAGAAAATCTTAGATAAGTAAAAGAAATTAAGGAATGAGAGTTACCCTTGTCTGATACGCTCGATAAGCCGAGAGACTTTAGGAGAAACTCGTCAAGGAGCTCCCAAGCCAAGGTGGCATAGTTGTCCTTGGTTAGCTCAGCATAGGCACGAGCCTCCTCATCAGTCAAGACTATATCATTGGGACTACCGTCCGAGACCCCACTAAACGACCTACGGAACAAGGTGCCCCAATCCCCTCCTTCCCAAACCAGATACATGAACTCATTCTTGCATTTTGGGTTGTTATCGGGAATGGATTTAGGGTGAAAAATTGGAGGTATAGAAGCACGATGGTTGAGATAAACCTAACCAGGAGAAATTGCAGAACTATTCTTAAATTGAAATATTTTTCTAAATAAAGAAACAGAAAGGGGAAAATTGTTTTTTAAACAAAGGACTATGAAACTCATTATTATTCTCCAAGCATTGGGAGGAAGTTTGCAAGGATTAATTCTAACATCTGCCAGAAGCTTAGGAATAAACTCGTGAAAAGGAAACCTAAGTCCTGCAACAATGGCGTCCTTGTAAATGCACAGAGCATCAGGACGCCAATGGCAGGAACGATCTCCTGGGCCAGCTCGGACAAGTCTAAGGGGGGACTTAACTCTATACATTTTGTTATAATCCCTAATTTTATCAACTTCATGAAACTTATTACTACAGTCAAAAGAATCTAAGTGAGACACTGAGGGGTATTCATCACCACGGTCGCTAATCATATCTTGCAAAGACATATATGAAGAGTGAATAGTGATGGTATTGGAAGCTTGGTTCATTTTTTGAAGGCGTTGAGCTGCACGATCAACCATCGATATTCAAAATCTTCAAACAAATCCCCAGAAATCTTCTAAACTTCAAAGATGAATCCCAGAAAATGATGAATATGGTCAAAGAAAACTCGCCAGAAATCGCCCCACCATAGAGAAACTAGAGAAAACTAAAGAAATTTTTGAAATTGGAAATAAAAAGTGAAGAGTGAAAAAGAAATCTCACTCTTTTATAACTGAAATATCCGGTCACTCAACCAGTCAAAGGGAAGGGCAACCGTCTACAGCCGGTCGAGGCCCATAATTGCTCATTGGGCTCCAGGAATAAGGCCCTTAGAAATTGAGGCCCAAAAGAAATAAAATAAAGCCCAAAGAAATAGAGGCTCAAGAAAAATAGGGCCCTTTAAAATTGAGGCCCAAAAGAAATAAAATAAAGCCCAAAGAATTTGAGGCTCAAAATTTGAGGTCGAAGAAACCCTAGACTGAGGTCGAATGACCGAGGTCGAAAAGATATGCGAAACTGAAGTCGATTTGTTCGACCTAAGACCAATTTGAGGTCGAAATTTGAGGTAGAAGAAACCCTAGACTGAGGTCGAATGACCGAGGTCGAAAAGATATGCGAAACTGAAGTCGATTTGTTCGACCTAAGACCAATTTGAGGTCGAAATTTGAGGTAGAAGAAACCCTAGACTGAGGTCGAATGACCGAGGTCGAAAAGATATGTGGAACTGAAGTCGATTTGTTCGACCTAAGACCGATTGGAGGTCGAAATTTGAGGTCGAAGAAACCCTAGACTGAGGTCGAATGACCGAGGTCGAAAAGATATGCGAAACTGAAGTCGAGTTATTCAACCTAAGACCAATTTGAGGTCGAAATTTGAGGTCGAAGAAACCCTAGACTGAGGTCGAATGATCGAGGTCGAAAACACATGCAAAACTGAAGTCGATTTGTTCGACCTAAGACCAATTTGAGGTCGAAATTTGAGGTCGAAGAAACCCTAGACTGAGGTCGAATGACTGAGGTCGAAAAGACATGCAAAACTGAGGTCGAACTCTTTGACCTGGGACCAACTAAGGTCGAAACTGAGCTCGAAGAAACCCTAGATTGAGGTCGAAAGGCTGAGGTCGAAAACACATGCAAAACTGAGGTCAAACTCTTCGACCTGGGACCAACTGAGGTCGAAACTGAGGTCTAAGAAACCCTAGATTGAGGTCGAAAGGCTGAGGTCGAAAACACATGGAAAACCGAAGTCGAATCATTCGACCTGGAACCAACTGAGGTCGGAGGCTGAGGTCGAAACTGAGGTCGACAATACCTCAGAACTAAGGTCGAAAATACCCTTAAAAAAATTAAATTAAATAAATAAATACATTTATTTATTTATTGACATGCAAAAATTCCTAAAAGAGAAAGTCGAGGAAAAATGTACAGATCCCAAAGCGAGATAAACAATAACTTCTGTGAAAAACTCGGAAACATTTTCTCAGAAGTTGGGGGGCAAATGATATGGACAGAAAAGTAATCCTAGAAATGTAATTAATGATGTATTAATTAGACCTAGATTGGTCCAAGAATATGGCCCGATAAACAAGACCCGAAACCCTAATTATTTATTAATTTCGTAATTAATAAATAGGGAAAATATACCGCTCATAAAATTATCGAAAAAGTCTGCCTTCTACAAAGAAAAATCTAGAATCTCAATCAAAGGAAATAACTAGTAACAGTCCTTATCCTCCGATAAGGAAAAGACTTGCCCACCAAGGAATACAATACTTATCCACCGTCAAGAAGGAGACTTATTCGCTAAGTCTCCCAAAAATACCCTAAATACAAGGCTCTTGACGCCTATATAAAGGACCTGATCCTTCAATCAGAACTACGTTCTCTGGCTTGATTCTCAATTACAAATTGAGATACGGAGGCAAGACAGATTTAGTCACGAAACACGAGAACAACCATTAAAGCTCGAAAGCTCTTAAACCCTAGCAGTAAATTTACAAGTACGTTTTTTATTCTACAACATATTATATTACAACTAAGTGTGAATTAAATTATTTTATTTATACTTTTTAATATTTTACACTTTAACTTGCACAATCATAATAAGTAAAATATTATGAGTTCAAAATAAATTAATATGTAACGGTTTAAGATATAATATTTCACTTTTAATAGTTATCATATTCTCAAAATTATTACACCACAAACAATTTTCACACAATAAGTTATGATTTCATATTTGAGACATCCAACTACTATATATATATATATTACAAGTATAATACCTTTGTATTCTTTTATTTAAGAGCTGCTGATATGTGCTCTCTACAGAGGCACTTTTATTCTTTATCTACAACTTCTTCTATTGTCTGTTGTTTTCTTTATAATTTATTACAATGTATTTATAACATCAAGGAGTGGCACTCGTGTATTTACTATTTTCAATCAACCATCCATCTTCTAAGGCGCAGCAAGAAAAACTCTACATCCCACACTAAATATGGAAAGTTGGTTTGTTAATTCTAACAAATTCTTTTGTTCGTATAATTCATTTTATATTTTTTTTATTCTTTTAGTTTCTATCTATCAATATCATGTATGTAATTTTTGTTTTTCCTGTATCTCTAAACAGTGTAAACCGATGAGATTAACAAATTATTTTTTATTACAATGTTTTGTTACGCTGCTTAAAAAATATAAAACACCCATGAATATAATTACATAATTATTTTATACAAAAATAATAGAATTATTGTTGTAATTTTAATTTTCTTTTAATATAAACTTAGTAATTGCTGTGGATAACAATCATGTTTTCTTCAGTAAATTTTTTGTAAAAAATCAGTTATTAATTACATAAAAAAATGTAATATATTTTAAATTAAAATAAGTCGAGTTTTTAATATTAATATAGTATTATAATGCAAAATAATATAAATCTAAACACCATGTAATTTAATAAATTAATTAATATTTTTTTGAATTTATTAAATTAAATAATTAATTCAATAAATTGTCTATCCTTTAAAGACATGAATTTAGGAGCATTTGGCCTAATTGGAGACCTTGGGATCTGGAAAGCTATTTGTGTTGCCAAATAATTTTCCATGCTGGAAGAGCAGTTTCTTATGGATTAAGGTGGAGGTGGAGCCTTTGAAGTTTTTTATAGTAATTCTGTTGTGAAAACTAAAGTTTTTTCCACAAAAATTTCAAACTATCCACCTTAATCCACAAGAATTCCAGTTATGCCAGCAGTGTGTTTATTTGGCAACACCAAGCGCTCTCCATATTCCAAGGTGTCCAATTCCGCCAAATGCTCCTAAATTTAGGTCTTTAAAGGCGTCCTACTCTCCCTAAAAATGTTTACAAGTAGAAATTTATCTACGAGCAGCTCCTCCACTAACTATAAGACATTTTCATAGGCTTTTTATTTTATTTCTTAACACAATATCCTAATATAAAATAAAACACTTTCTTTCACTTTATTCCTTTTTTTAGAAGTTGGTGTTGTCAAGAAGAGATATATATACACGTCCTTACGTGCATAAGTATTTATCATAAAGTACCGTTTTAAACTATTAGTTAATAAGTATACCATGAAATGAATTAAAAAGAGTTAATATGCATCGAGGCATGCAGACAAAATAAGCTTATATAAAGAAATATGTAAACAAAAAAAGTTAGAACTGTAGCAGCATGTGTAGCTAATTTAGTTCAACTTATAGCTAAGTGAAAATACTATAATATTTAACTAGCAAAAAAAAAATCCATAACATCTACTTTAAAAAAAAACCGACCTTATTGTTCTCCTAGCTTAAGTGAAAAAAATTGATCTTAATGTTCTCCTAGCTTAAGCGTGTCAGTTGGTATTTCATGCCTGTTCAATTCCATGGGCCACCAATTAAATTCGGCATATCCTGTTCATCCAAAACATTTGGAATGTGCTCTAGGGACATCAGTTGCATCCTTGTTTCTATATGTGAAGAATTAAAATTAATCACATTCTAGGCAACAACAAAACGCCAAAACAGCTAAGATTATAAGGGTATAGAGAACTTTAAAAATATTATTAATCAACACCAAACAATGCACATATGAAGAATAATCTAGAGGCCAAAGAAAGGGTGAACTAATAATTTACTATATAGTCTTGTTTTCAAATTGAAATATACGATGTATCACATATAAGACAATAGGCTATGCACCCCAAAAACCAAAGACAATAATATTATTTAGGGTTTTACAGCTAAATGTTAAAAGATGCAAACTTCCATCACATTAAGCACAAAGATAGATACACACATCAACAAACTATTGTAAGATCCGGGAAAATTACGTGTTATTATATGATGTGAAATGAAATTTTAATTTCATATTAAGAGTTATTAAATGTTTTATCTGTTTAAACGTGTTAAATTATTCGTTAAATGATTAAATATGTGACAATGTGATGCTATGTGATATGTGTGGGGAATTTGAAACTATTTTGAAAAGGGTGTTATACTATTTTATTTTATTTTAATTATTGAAAAGAAAATTTGGATCGTTCCCAAATTATTCGGGCAATTGGTATATCGTTCGTACCAATATTTCATTCGTTAAAGTGAAACGTATTCGAAAATATTCGTAATAGAAGTATTTTGGTTCGTATATCTATTATTAAACGATACTTGTAGTCATCTGTACTTTATGGATGACTATCGTCTCGTAAAACGTGTATTCTGCTTTATTAAAGATTTAAACTGTTTTATCTGTTAAATTGTATTTAAAACGATCTATCGGATCAGTATCGATTCAAAAATGTCGTTTGGGGTATTATTTTCCGTTTAATATAAAAAGGCAAATCGTACTTTGTTTTCGTATAATCAAGCTTAATTACAGTTAAAAATCCGAAAAACCCTAGAACGTGTTCTTCGTGTTCTTGAGAATCAAACCAACTTTTGAAAGCGTTATCGGATTCCGATTTCGATGTTCTTGTAACCAAAATGAATCTCTCATCATCCTCTACCTAAATCCACCATCAAAATTCATGTGGGTATGATTTTCTGATTTTTCCGATTTTTAATCTATTTATTTATTTCGAATTTATTGATTTAATTTGGGGTTTTCTTTGTTATTGATTGTTCTTGGTAATTGATGATATGATTAGATTGTGTGTGTTGTGCTGAGTGTTTTGATGATTTTTATTTGATTTTTAGAGCTTTAATTCGAGCTAATCGGAAATTTGAAGCTCGCCGGTTTTCTTTAAGTTTTGGCCGGACTTTTGATCCGTTGATGGGTTCTTGATTGTGTTCTAGCGGTTAGATAGATCGTAGGAAGGGGAATCGAATCATGTATTTAGTTTGATGTTTGGTCGAGGTTTTGTGGTTGGCCGGAAAAACGACGGTGCGACCGCCGGCCGAAGTTCTTGCCGATTCCGGGCAGATGCCGTGTTTTCTGTGTTTGATTTAGCAGCGTTTTCGTATGGCCTGTGATTCCATACGTTTTTATGGAAAGCCCCGTGTTTTGGAATGGGTTGGAGTCGATTCCGGTGGCCGGAATCTGGGGAAGGTGGCCGGAAACTGGGTGGTGTTCTTGGTGACCCACCCATGTTCTTGGCGACCCGTTTACCCGGTTCCTGACCCGGTTTTGATCCTCCAAACCCTAATTGCATTCCTAAAAACCGTTTCTGGATTTTTATTTTAAAAATAATTCAAAATTTGTTTTAAAAATTCTAAAAATCATATCTTTAATTTAAAAATACATTTTATTATTCCGAAAATTTTATAAATTCATAAATACTTATTTAAATTCGAAAATTGATTAAATTTAATTATTTTAATTATTTTTGATTAATAATTAATTAATTTAATTAATTGATTAATTCTTTTAATCAGTTAATTCTTAATAATTAATTATTAATTAGATTTAATTAATTAAAATTAAGTTTAATTATTTTATAGCTTGGTTTATTTATTTAAAAATAGTTTGAGCATTTAAAGAGTGTCAATTAATTTTATTAATTGATTTATTTGCATTTAAAATACTTATATTGGGTTTAAAAATCCGATTTTTGATTTAAAAATTGTTTGTGGCTTATTTAAATTCAAATAAGTTTCGTGTGATGTTTTAAAAATAGTTATAAGTGCTATATGGTTTGTATGAGTTGTGTAATGTGTTTTATAGTCCGTATATGCCCGTACTAGGGCTAGTGTCTGAGTTTTTAATATCGTAAATTAGACCGGGCGTCCGATACGTAACCGGTTACTTGTTTAAATGTATTATGTGAATGATGTGAATTATCTGTTGTTGAGTCATGCATGCGAATAAATTGTGTTGAGACTTGTTTGAGTAATTGGTTGTGTCTAATGTTATCACGAGGGGTAGATAGGATAGAAATTTGTCGGTTATGTTAGAAAGTGAGATTTACGAGGCCGTTGACTTGGATGTTGACTTTTTATAGTATGGGGATTGTCGTCAAGCAAGTTACGTGGATTACTTATGTGGTTGATTGCGATTGGTCTATCAGTTGAGATGTGGATGTTTATGCAACAGAGATATCGGTAAGATCGGTAAGTGCGTCGAAGTTAAGTTACGATCATTTATATAATATGAGGATTATACGTTGAAGACTAAGTACCGTCTCATGTTTGACTATCGAGGCTGGCACGTGGATTCGAAATGGTAAAAGCAGACTAGTGGTATTCGCAAGAGCGTTAAAGCAAAGAAGGACGGAAGTAGAGAATCGTGCGACAAGACAGAATAAGGAGGAAATCGTATTGTTTCAGCGTTACGAAATAGCTAAGGACCAGAGGCAAGTGTTTATACCCTTGCTTATTAATTAAGGGATATTATCTTGAATTATTAGTATGCATGTTGAATGCTTATTACTGAATTTTCAAATGTTGATTTCTTTTGCATTGAATTGCAAGTATGTTATTTAATCTCGTAAATTGACGAGTACTCTTTTATACCTTTTGAGTTTAGATTCATATTTTCATATTGATTGGAAAGATATACTTATTATATTGAAAAGTTTGAAGAGATAATTATGGGCCGTATACTAAGGCTCTCTTTTAAAAGACATGATTTTAAAATATTAGGTTGGAATATTGCCAACCCTAGATGAGTGGGAACTTACGAACCCTATGTTGAAAACGTTATTTTAAATTCCGAAGTTGTGGTACTTGTTCTACAAGTATTCCATTTTTCCATCCTGCACCCTTGCAACTATTATTATCATTTCTTGTTAATGCGATCATCTGATCCATTCCCTGATTCGAATTCATTTATGCTGTGCATGATTTAGTTTACTTCCTTCAAATACGAGGCTTATCTATTATAAGTATATGTTCGAAGGACTTGAACTATTTCTGCCAGAAGTTAATAAACCTTTGTTTTCTTCATTTATAAACTTCACCCTGAATTTTTCTTAAACTTGAACTTGACTTTCTTGTCACTTACCAGATTGTTGAATCTTAACTAATTCTTCCATAATGTGATGAATTGAACTGTTAAGGCCATCTAGAGCCTGTTCTTTGAACCCTATTCCATATTGAGTTATTGCAAATTCTGTTGATATCATAATGCCTGTTTCATATCAGATTCAATCTTGTTAAGCATGTTATTGTTTATTCTTTGAACCCTACTCTATATTGACTTGTTACACTTTTCTGTTGATATCATATTGTCTGTTTCATATCAGACTTAACCTTGTTGAGCATGTCATTGTTTATTCTTCATTATATCCCAGTTGTTACATCGAACTCGTCGATGCTTATTATATTGTCACTTTTCATGTGCACCTCCCCATATTGTGTCGATCTCGTCGATACTAGATTATATTGTTATTCCTTAATGGATTCTTCATAATTGAACTGTTTCCTGGAACGTGAGTTTTCCAGCAATTGTTGTATTAGGTTGTCGATTCTTCCGACACCTGATTGTCGAAGTAAGGTTGTCAATTGTTCTGACACCTGACGTATATAATATAGAATTGGAATGTTTTTAAAAATGGACCAATTATTGGTCGATGTAATTAAGGCCCAGATTGGCCTAGGATCCAGTAGAGGACTATGACATGAGCTAGTCCGGGGTTGATGCGTGGCTGGCCAGCAGCACAACCTTTGTATTTGATAATTGTTAAAAATCCAATTCTAATATGAATTTTCATTTCTAGGATGAGTTACATCCATATACTTTGTACTTGTGAGATATGACCTGATTCTCAGGTTTATTCGTTGCGTGAAGTTGTTGGTTTGTTGATTACTAATAGTGGTTTCAATCTTGCTGAAATCGCTTACTCTTAATACATTCGGATTCCAAATAGTTGAAATCCACTTCCTTGATTCCATTGGCAATCGTGAGATATCTATCTTGTTGAGTTTTATTCATACCGCATATCCAGTCGGTACCCTGTTGAAGTCTTGAAGTGCGTTCTTTATTTCTTAACCGAGCGTGTTGGCTCATTCTTGCCCCTTGATTATTCTAACCTTCCAGAGTTGTTGATTTCGGAAAATGTCGTGAATAGACCTGTTATCTTCAAATTAGTATTTTTGTACAAACTATGGTCTTGAAGACATAAGAGTTATACTTATTTCATATTTCCTACATACTATTGTAGTTATTGTTGATTCGGTTGCCGTGACGACCAATATAAATCTTTTTATGTTTTAAACTATTCAGCTGCGAGAAGCTAAATGAGATATTGTGATAAATTACCAAACTTGTTTTGAAAATATCAGAGATTACAAATGTGTAAGCCATAGGCTTGTTTATTTGAAAAATCCAAAGATTAATTTGGAACTTTATATTTTATATTTAATAATGCGCTTGCTGAGCAATTCATTCGCTCATACTTGTTTTATTTATATATATTTTAGCCTGCCGGATAGAAGGTGTATTGGCGAGAGCTGTCCGCGTAGCTGATCAGAGATGGGGAAAGATATTAGCGTAAAGACGTTTTGATCCAGAGCATTGGAGCTAGTGAGAGGTTTTGTATATAGATGTTTTCTATTGAATAAGATTTTGTATAAGATTAGTTGCCGGTATGCTTCTTATCGAAGTTATACTAGTGTATTAGAATTTGTGTAAAGAGAATGATTGTAAAAAGGAAAGTTGTTGTAATGAAATTTTTGGATTCTTGTTTCTAGCACTATAACCTTTAAAGATTCTTGGTAGAGTTGGGGTCACAGATATTATTATTATTGTGTTGATTTTATATTGAACAGGTTGTTTGGATTAAGAGTGCAGTGTGACGACCAAATCCTTTGACCCCGGATTTGGGGGCGTTACAGTTGGTATCAGAGCAAGGGTTATAGTAAAACTAGAACGAGAGCGCGTGGGAGTGTATATAGTTATATAAGGAACGTCAGAGCTCATTTAGAGTTCGTGTTGGACTATTGGATATAGTACCACTGAGTGAGTTAAGATAGAGGTATACGATTAAGATGATTGTGCTGAGGTGGATAGAATTTCATACGATTGTAGATGTCTATGGCGGAGTCTTCGAGGACTATTACGAGTTGACGGCGACGTACGATATTGATAACCTTGCGACGTGGAAAAGAAGGACTGAAATCGAATAACGTGGAAAGGAAGGACTGGAATCGAATAACGTCGAGAAGAAGGGCTGGAATCGAATGGCGTGGAGAAAAAGGGCTGAAGTCGAATAACGAGCTATCAAAGGAAGCGACGGAGGAGTCATGTGTGAAGACCCTGGTAATACCCTCCCATCCTAAGGAAATATTTGACATTTCTTTAATCGAAACTTGTGTTGGTGAATATATTCCACCTTTTGACTTTGTACTTGATACTTTTGATCAATCATGATTGCAATTGCATCAGAGGTTGTTGTGACATCTATTTCAATTTGTGAAGCCTGTTGAAAATATGTTATTTAAATTCCAACTCCTTCATTCTTCCGGAGTGGATAACTCTAATTGTGATGTAACCCTATTTGTTGATACTTCCTTTCTGGTTATTCTTCTTTTCTGAAATAACACCTTTGGAATCTATTCAATTTCAACCCAAGGTGTGTATTTGAGATTTCTTATCGAAAAGCCTTGGTTATTATTTTGACTTTAAATTCTTTCATATTTCTCTACTCCAACTGAGATAAACAACCCTATTTATAGGGGACACAAGGACTATCTGTCTATGTGATAGAAGTCTGACGGGACGCCGTCACTTGTGTGTTGTGAAATACAAGAAGGCTAATTACCTTTAGTACTGTCTTAATAGAGACACACAACATTGAGTTCATGTGATCAAATTGGTCTCTCAGTAATTCTTTCACTTCCAATAATGTTTGCTTTGGAATGTACAGATTTGGTAACCCCAATTGTGGGACATTTGCTACGATATAGGATCTTTTCACTTCAAACTATCATGAACTTCTTATTTCAAATAATCTGGGAGGTATACCATTAGGGTGAACTGGAAATTACCCTACCCTATAGAACGAAGAATTTGCGATTGAATTACCATGAACGAAAGCGGACTACGATGCGATTAGAATACTAGTAACATATAACGGAGCCAGTTGTTCTCTTTCTATCGATTAACGTTACGATGTGGAAAAGGTGAAGTTAGATAATTCAAGAGTTGATTGGAAATTGGGGAAAAAGGTGTAATTGTGCTGATGTTATCCTAGGTTGTGGAAAATGGACATAATAGATTTTTGTCTCAATGAGAAGAACTTTTAAGATTGGATGATAGGCTAATAATGGAGAATGAGTTAATCTTTGAGTATTTCAGGATTGTATGATATGGTTGCAAGTCTTTTGCTCACGATAGTTAAGGTAGATTTTACCAGTCAATGTGGATGTATAGAATGAGAATCAAGATAATGTCGAGTTGATCAAGCTGTTTGGGAAATGAGATGGAACCATGGAAAAGGTGTCATGAGTGTTACTGTGAAGATAGGAAAAGAAGATGAAGAGGTGTTAATAAGGATTTAAAGACAATGGATGAGGTAATGAAGGGTTGTTTTCAGCTGAAGAGTTAATTGGCATGAAAGGTATGTGATTGTTGAAAGCAGTTGTTAGATATATTGGAAATAGGTAGAGTTGACCCAAGAACGTGGATGGCTGATAGTATGAGTAGTAAAGGAGAGAATTGAGATGTAAATATCTTCGGTAAAAGGATTAGAAAGGATGAAGTTTTAAGGTTATGATAACAAGAGATTAATTAAAAGAAATGACGGACATAAGGATTCAACCAGGATTGATTAAAGAGAAAGGGCTACATAAAGGAAAGAGTTATGGAAATAGAAAAGGATTCAATTATAGGAGGGAACGAGAAAGTATAAAGAATAAGAAGGAAATGCAAGGATATATATGAGGGGTTTCAAAAGGGATACCAGTGTTGGTGAATATCTAAGTACTTGAGGTGTTGGAAAATGAAGACAAAATAACAGAGGTATAGTAGACGACTACAACTAAAGAGATTCCTGAATGGAGACGAAGACATGTTGAGATAAACTGTGGTATGGAGTTGCTAAGGCTTAGAGCTTATCGTGGTGTTATTTAGGTTATTATTGACCGATTAATGAGAGATAATGGTACGGCATGGAATGACGAGTTCAATGGTATTTGACAGAGATCCGCGACGTAATTGAAGAATTCAGACAGACTATGATAGTGTACTAAATTTTGAAGGTAATTGGGAGGATCGTTTACCGTTGATTAGATTCTCTTACGACAACAGTTACTATGACGATTTTGAAATGCTACCTTACGACGACTTATTGAGTGTTGGGATAGTGCGTATAAGTTTGCTTGCCACCCCGTGAGTGGTGTATTCATAGTGTATTTCGTAGAATATGAGGCTATAGAGATCTAGTTAAATTGTTCTATGTTGAGTAACCGATTGAGATATTGAGTCAGTATGAGAGAGTGATGAGTAATAGAGGAGTCAAATTAGTATGAGTATGAGGAGAGATCCTAAGGTTGAAGAGTCAACCTAGGAATTTGAGAATGAGATGTTGGAAATTATCCACCTGTGTTTACGCGAGCTGATTCTGAGGACAGAATCCTGTTAAGGGGGGAAGGATGTAAGATCCGGGAAAATTACGTGTTATTATATGATGTGAAATGAAATTTTAATTTCATATTAAGAGTTATTAAATGTTTTATCTGTTTAAACGTGTTAAATTATTCGTTAAATGATTAAATATGTGACAATGTGATGCTATGTGATATGTGTGGGGAATTTGAAACTATTTTGAAAAGGGTGTTATACTATTTTATTTTATTTTAATTATTGAAAAGAAAATTTGGATCGTTCCCAAATTATTCGGGCAATTGGTATATCGTTCGTACCAATATTTCATTCGTTAAAGTGAAACGTATTCGAAAATATTCGTAATAGAAGTATTTTGGTTCGTATATCTATTATTAAACGATACTTGTAGTCATCTGTACTTTATGGATGACTATCGTCTCGTAAAACGTGTATTCTGCTTTATTAAAGATTTAAACTGTTTTATCTGTTAAATTGTATTTAAAACGATCTATCGGATCAGTATCGATTCAAAAATGTCGTTTGGGGTATTATTTTCCGTTTAATATAAAAAGGCAAATCGTACTTTGTTTTCGTATAATCAAGCTTAATTACAGTTAAAAATCCGAAAAACCCTAGAACGTGTTCTTCGTGTTCTTGAGAATCAAACCAACTTTTGAAAGCGTTATCGGATTCCGATTTCGATGTTCTTGTAACCAAAATGAATCTCTCATCATCCTCTACCTAAATCCACCATCAAAATTCATGTGGGTATGATTTTCTGATTTTTCCGATTTTTAATCTATTTATTTATTTCGAATTTATTGATTTAATTTGGGGTTTTCTTTGTTATTGATTGTTCTTGGTAATTGATGATATGATTAGATTGTGTGTGTTGTGCTGAGTGTTTTGATGATTTTTATTTGATTTTTAGAGCTTTAATTCGAGCTAATCGGAAATTTGAAGCTCGCCGGTTTTCTTTAAGTTTTGGCCGGACTTTTGATCCGTTGATGGGTTCTTGATTGTGTTCTAGCGGTTAGATAGATCGTAGGAAGGGGAATCGAATCATGTATTTAGTTTGATGTTTGGTCGAGGTTTTGTGGTTGGCCGGAAAAACGACGGTGCGACCGCCGGCCGAAGTTCTTGCCGATTCCGGGCAGATGCCGTGTTTTCTGTGTTTGATTTAGCAGCGTTTTCGTATGGCCTGTGATTCCATACGTTTTTATGGAAAGCCCCGTGTTTTGGAATGGGTTGGAGTCGATTCCGGTGGCCGGAATCTGGGGAAGGTGGCCGGAAACTGGGTGGTGTTCTTGGTGACCCACCCATGTTCTTGGCGACCCGTTTACCCGGTTCCTGACCCGGTTTTGATCCTCCAAACCCTAATTGCATTCCTAAAAACCGTTTCTGGATTTTTATTTTAAAAATAATTCAAAATTTGTTTTAAAAATTCTAAAAATCATATCTTTAATTTAAAAATACATTTTATTATTCCGAAAATTTTATAAATTCATAAATACTTATTTAAATTCGAAAATTGATTAAATTTAATTATTTTAATTATTTTTGATTAATAATTAATTAATTTAATTAATTGATTAATTCTTTTAATCAGTTAATTCTTAATAATTAATTATTAATTAGATTTAATTAATTAAAATTAAGTTTAATTATTTTATAGCTTGGTTTATTTATTTAAAAATAGTTTGAGCATTTAAAGAGTGTCAATTAATTTTATTAATTGATTTATTTGCATTTAAAATACTTATATTGGGTTTAAAAATCCGATTTTTGATTTAAAAATTGTTTGTGGCTTATTTAAATTCAAATAAGTTTCGTGTGATGTTTTAAAAATAGTTATAAGTGCTATATGGTTTGTATGAGTTGTGTAATGTGTTTTATAGTCCGTATATGCCCGTACTAGGGCTAGTGTCTGAGTTTTTAATATCGTAAATTAGACCGGGCGTCCGATACGTAACCGGTTACTTGTTTAAATGTATTATGTGAATGATGTGAATTATCTGTTGTTGAGTCATGCATGCGAATAAATTGTGTTGAGACTTGTTTGAGTAATTGGTTGTGTCTAATGTTATCACGAGGGGTAGATAGGATAGAAATTTGTCGGTTATGTTAGAAAGTGAGATTTACGAGGCCGTTGACTTGGATGTTGACTTTTTATAGTATGGGGATTGTCGTCAAGCAAGTTACGTGGATTACTTATGTGGTTGATTGCGATTGGTCTATCAGTTGAGATGTGGATGTTTATGCAACAGAGATATCGGTAAGATCGGTAAGTGCGTCGAAGTTAAGTTACGATCATTTATATAATATGAGGATTATACGTTGAAGACTAAGTACCGTCTCATGTTTGACTATCGAGGCTGGCACGTGGATTCGAAATGGTAAAAGCAGACTAGTGGTATTCGCAAGAGCGTTAAAGCAAAGAAGGACGGAAGTAGAGAATCGTGCGACAAGACAGAATAAGGAGGAAATCGTATTGTTTCAGCGTTACGAAATAGCTAAGGACCAGAGGCAAGTGTTTATACCCTTGCTTATTAATTAAGGGATATTATCTTGAATTATTAGTATGCATGTTGAATGCTTATTACTGAATTTTCAAATGTTGATTTCTTTTGCATTGAATTGCAAGTATGTTATTTAATCTCGTAAATTGACGAGTACTCTTTTATACCTTTTGAGTTTAGATTCATATTTTCATATTGATTGGAAAGATATACTTATTATATTGAAAAGTTTGAAGAGATAATTATGGGCCGTATACTAAGGCTCTCTTTTAAAAGACATGATTTTAAAATATTAGGTTGGAATATTGCCAACCCTAGATGAGTGGGAACTTACGAACCCTATGTTGAAAACGTTATTTTAAATTCCGAAGTTGTGGTACTTGTTCTACAAGTATTCCATTTTTCCATCCTGCACCCTTGCAACTATTATTATCATTTCTTGTTAATGCGATCATCTGATCCATTCCCTGATTCGAATTCATTTATGCTGTGCATGATTTAGTTTACTTCCTTCAAATACGAGGCTTATCTATTATAAGTATATGTTCGAAGGACTTGAACTATTTCTGCCAGAAGTTAATAAACCTTTGTTTTCTTCATTTATAAACTTCACCCTGAATTTTTCTTAAACTTGAACTTGACTTTCTTGTCACTTACCAGATTGTTGAATCTTAACTAATTCTTCCATAATGTGATGAATTGAACTGTTAAGGCCATCTAGAGCCTGTTCTTTGAACCCTATTCCATATTGAGTTATTGCAAATTCTGTTGATATCATAATGCCTGTTTCATATCAGATTCAATCTTGTTAAGCATGTTATTGTTTATTCTTTGAACCCTACTCTATATTGACTTGTTACACTTTTCTGTTGATATCATATTGTCTGTTTCATATCAGACTTAACCTTGTTGAGCATGTCATTGTTTATTCTTCATTATATCCCAGTTGTTACATCGAACTCGTCGATGCTTATTATATTGTCACTTTTCATGTGCACCTCCCCATATTGTGTCGATCTCGTCGATACTAGATTATATTGTTATTCCTTAATGGATTCTTCATAATTGAACTGTTTCCTGGAACGTGAGTTTTCCAGCAATTGTTGTATTAGGTTGTCGATTCTTCCGACACCTGATTGTCGAAGTAAGGTTGTCAATTGTTCTGACACCTGACGTATATAATATAGAATTGGAATGTTTTTAAAAATGGACCAATTATTGGTCGATGTAATTAAGGCCCAGATTGGCCTAGGATCCAGTAGAGGACTATGACATGAGCTAGTCCGGGGTTGATGCGTGGCTGGCCAGCAGCACAACCTTTGTATTTGATAATTGTTAAAAATCCAATTCTAATATGAATTTTCATTTCTAGGATGAGTTACATCCATATACTTTGTACTTGTGAGATATGACCTGATTCTCAGGTTTATTCGTTGCGTGAAGTTGTTGGTTTGTTGATTACTAATAGTGGTTTCAATCTTGCTGAAATCGCTTACTCTTAATACATTCGCATTCCAAATAGTTGAAATCCACTTCCTTGATTCCATTGGCAATCGTGAGATATCTATCTTGTTGAGTTTTATTCATACCGCATATCCAGTCGGTACCCTGTTGAAGTCTTGAAGTGCGTTCTTTATTTCTTAACCGAGCGTGTTGGCTCATTCTTGCCCCTTGATTATTCTAACCTTCCAGAGTTGTTGATTTCGGAAAATGTCGTGAATAGACCTGTTATCTTCAAATTAGTATTTTTGTACAAACTATGGTCTTGAAGACATAAGAGTTATACTTATTTCATATTTCCTACATACTATTGTAGTTATTGTTGATTCGGTTGCCGTGACGACCAATATAAATCTTTTTATGTTTTAAACTATTCAGCTGCGAGAAGCTAAATGAGATATTGTGATAAATTACCAAACTTGTTTTGAAAATATCAGAGATTACAAATGTGTAAGCCATAGGCTTGTTTATTTGAAAAATCCAAAGATTAATTTGGAACTTTATATTTTATATTTAATAATGCGCTTGCTGAGCAATTCATTCGCTCATACTTGTTTTATTTATATATATTTTAGCCTGCCGGATAGAAGGTGTATTGGCGAGAGCTGTCCGCGTAGCTGATCAGAGATGGGGAAAGATATTAGCGTAAAGACGTTTTGATCCAGAGCATTGGAGCTAGTGAGAGGTTTTGTATATAGATGTTTTCTATTGAATAAGATTTTGTATAAGATTAGTTGCCGGTATGCTTCTTATCGAAGTTATACTAGTGTATTAGAATTTGTGTAAAGAGAATGATTGTAAAAAGGAAAGTTGTTGTAATGAAATTTTTGGATTCTTGTTTCTAGCACTATAACCTTTAAAGATTCTTGGTAGAGTTGGGGTCACAGATATTATTATTATTGTGTTGATTTTATATTGAACAGGTTGTTTGGATTAAGAGTGCAGTGTGACGACCAAATCCTTTGACCCCGGATTTGGGGGCGTTACAACTATACCCTCAGTAAGTACAAAATATGAGGTTTACAAAATATCTAAACAAAATAATTGAATGCATACAATTGGGTAGGCAAATGTTCAGTGTAGACTATTAAACTTAGCACTAAAACTTACGACTAATCGTAGACCATATAGTTTTTATATATGTACGGCAATATATACTGCAAACACATTACATTGCAGTACATATATAAAAATAACCCGTCTACAAGTCCTAAGTTTAAGGATCTACATATAACAAAACCTCAATTCGGTAAATCAAAAAAGTAAAAAGTAAAAGACACATAAATTGAGTAAAAGGATGCTTAAAGTAAAGTACTTCACCAAAAGGGTGGGATGGTCTCATGAAAATAATAGGGGTTGAGAAGGAGCTTCTGGGCACCAACCCTGAAGAATTGCTTTCTCTCTCAGTGGAAATGTAAAATGATATGCAATCATGTATGTTGGGGTATGTATTATATAGGAACTGAAAGCAACGCTTGTGCCAACTAGTAGTACAATTTTGGTAAAATTAAACCAGATATTATGTGCATATTAGTAAGATACTATGTAGATATTTATAAAATAGCTGATATCAATAAAAAAGACTGAAAAGATGAATTTGACTTAAAAATTTTAGTTGATTCTATGTAGATACTTTATCTTTTCTTCCTAAACCAACTTTATCTTAAAAAATTGATTTAAAAATAATAAATATGAATGTACAATAATAGAAATATATTTGTGTATAGTTTTGGTAAAATTAAGCCATATATTATGGGGATATTAGTAAGATACCATGTAGATATCTATAAAATAGCACATATCAATAAAAAGATGAATTTGACTTCAAAATTTTAGTTGATTATGTGGATACTTTATCTTTTCTTAGTAAACCAACTTTTATCTTAAAAATGGATATAAAAATAATATACATAAATGTACAAATATAGAAATATTGATAGAGCATATATTTGTATATAGTTTTGGTAAAATTAAGCCAGATATTATGTGGATATTAGTAACATACCATGTAGATATTTATAAAATAGCGGATATCAATAAAAAAAATTGAAAATATGAATTTGACTTAAAAATATTAGTTGATTCTATGTAGATACTCTATCTTTTCTTCCTAAACCAAATTTTATCTTAAAAAATCAATTTAAAAATAATATATATGAATGTACAACTACAGAAATACTGATAGGGCATATATTTGTATATATTTTATAAGATTTTATTCTTATTTATGTCTTTTGTAAATAATTAGATATTAACTGATTGAATTTTATTGTTTTATGACTGTAATTGTATTGTTTTACCAAGGGATTTTGAAATTCTGGAATTGTATTATTTTATCAAGGGATTTTGAAATTCTGCTTTTTGGTTGGCCTATGTCAAGAGTATTAATAATGGACCAATGTGAAGAGCAATGGGCCTATGTGAAGAGCATTAATAATGGACCAATAATAATTTATTTTGGCAGAAAGAATTTTCTTTTTTGTTAAACAACTTCATGGGTCAATGTGTATAAAACCCAATGTAATGAGCCTATGTGTGGAAGGCCAAGGTTACAACTTCATGTCTTGTAAAAACTTATTAGATTTCAAGTCTTTTGTATAGATAAAAGAGTACAACTTGTTCCACATCTCTTGGATGTGGGAAAAGTATATGTATTTCACTAATAAATGGATGGTTATTACTAAGCCTCATTATAGAGAAGAATAAGAAAGCTATTTTCGTACCTATGTAGGATGTCCACTCATGTTCGGATGTTAAAATTATTTTTTTGTTGGAAAAACCCGAGCTTCTCATGAATTATTTTTAAGGTTGAAAAATATAAAAATTGATCATACTACCGAAATTGGACATTGAGGCATGCAAGGCTTTTAGTAAAGCTTAAAAGAAGTCATGAACTCCGAGTTTTACTATTTTACTTAAAAATTTAAGAGTTTCAAACCCGTCATTAGATAAGTATGGGACCTCGTATCAAACAAACTTCCTCAAGACCCTGTATATAGAGAAATCAAGGCACTTTGTTTCAAATCATATCGATGTGGGACAAAGTGAGATATGGGAAAATAAATGAAAAGTAGGGATGCATTTCAAAATCGGATTTTAATTCGGTCAAACCAAAATCGAATTAGACCAAAAATGGCTGCCGAAAACCGAATCGATATTAATTCGGTTATAAAACCGAACTGAATTTTATTTTCGGTTATTATCGAAAACCGAAATAAAAAATTGAAATTTTTCTAGAAGTATAGAAAATTGCAAAAAAATCTTTAGTATATGGTGAAGCCTATTTATGACGTCATAAGTCTTAACACGTAAACCTACATCAAACAAGGCACACTACATCTAAATTGATACCTGTCCAAACTGACACACTCAACTATTTAACCCCTACACCAATACCCTTCACCAATAACTATTACACACACTTTTACCTGTCCAAAGTGACACACTCAACTATTTAACCCCTACACCAATACCGTTCACCAATAACTATTACACACACTTTTCATTAAAACACAGCACTTAGAGAGACACATCCTAACAAATATGTAACACCTTTTGTGTATAAAGTTTTTAACATTTTTTTGTAAAACTTTGAACACCCTTTTTAAATTTAAAACACATAATTTCACCTAAAATATGAAATTTTTTGACAATTAGAAATCATGATTTTATCAACAATCTACCTCGAACTATTTAACATCTTCTCACTTAATAAATTCTAATTTTTTAATACGAGATGTGTGTGAGTTTCTAATAAATAGTATTAACTAATTTTTACCCCTAAACTAAACCTAAGAAATATAGTTATCACTTTTACTACTATAAGATTATAATTTTATATTTTGTAAAGTTTACCTACTAACATCTTAAAGCTAATATTTTCTAATCATAAAATTCTTCTAACTTTTTAAGACAAGTAAAGCTAAAAAAACTTATGTAATCAATTAAAATATCTAATAATAAAAATGTATAAAATTATATTCTGATAAAGTATAACATTTATTATAATTTTATACTAAATAATAGATTGTTAATCCTCAAATTACAAATATTGAAAAATTTACCTGCATATATCTTAAATACAAACTACTTAATATTTTGAAAAGTCTAATTAAAAAAATTTAGAGTAACTATTGCACAACAATTTTACTTACAAACTTAAATTTTAAAATTTCACCAATCCCTGGCTACTTTTCATAAAAAAAAATATACAAACAAAAGTACTATACAGACAAAAATGACTATACTATTGTATTACAACTAAGTGTGAATTAAATTATATTTTTTTACACTTTTTAATATTTTACACTTTAACTTGCACAATCATAATAAGTAAAATATTATGAGTGCAAAATAAATTAATATTTAACGATTTAAGATATAATATTTCACTTTTAATAGTTATCATATTCTCAAAATTATTACACCACAAACAACTTTAACACAGTAAATTATGACTTCATATTTGAGACATCCAACTACTTAACACATACCTATAGCTATTTCATATTTGTGACATCTAACTACAAAATCTCGCAAATGGATGTCAAGACTACTTTCTTAAATGGGAGCGTTGAAGTGGTTGTGTACATGACACAACCTGAAGGTTTTGTAGATCCAAGTTTTGCTAGAATGGTTTATAAGATAAGTCGATCCATTTATGGATTAAAGTAAGCCTCGAGGAGATGGAATATACCTTTTGATGAAACAGTCAAATAGTTTGGTTCTATTCAAAATGAAGATGAACCATGTGTTTACAAGAAGGTTAGTGGGAGCCATCTGGCATTCCTAGTATCATATGTAGATGATATATTACAAATAAGGAATGACATTTATTCTCAATAGACTGTTAAGACTTGGTAGATAAATAGTTTCTTGATGAAAGACTTAGCAGATGTGTCCTATATCTTAGAGATCAGGATCTATAGAGATAGATCACGAAGATTTTTCGGCTTAAGTCAGAGTACATACATTGACAATATATTGCACCAATTAGGGATGCAAAGAAGCTAAAAGTGAAATGTTCCCATGTCTATGAGATTGTGATCTCAAAATAAATGGTCTAAAATCATTGGATGATATGGACCACATTAGTATAGTTCTATATGCTTCGGAAATTGGTTTCATAATGTATGTGATGATATGTACTCGTCATGATGTCTCATATGCTTTAAGTTAAGCATGACGAGCAGGTACCAGTCTAATCCAAGTGATGGTCACTTGATTGGAATCAAGAAAATTCTTAAGTGCCTGAAGAAGACTAAAGACTCATTCTTGGTATATGGGGGAGATCGGAAGCTGGATGTAAAATGTTACACGGATGTTAGTTTCTAAACAGACAGGACGGTTTTGTGTCTTAGTCTGGATTTGTGTTTTGTCTAAATAGATGTGTTGTAAGCTAGAATAGTTCACAACAAGAACCGTAAATGATTCTACAATCGAGGCTTAGTATATTGATACTATAGAAGTAGCCAAAGAGGATGTTTTGGGAATTTACTAACGCGATATCACCTTATTAATGAGATTAATGATCAAGGAGATATACTTATATGTAAAGTGCATACTATTGATAATATTGCATAACCACTGACTGAGGCTTGTATTAGTGCTCTAGAGACAATACTTTTATGTTTTAAAGAAAACATTTTATTATTATAAATTATGTTTTATTGATAATTATTATTATTTTATTATGTCTTTATTTACTGTAACGCCTTAGAATTTTTGACGTGTAAATTATTACCAGTATGTGAATACGATTAATTTTATTTTTATATATGTGCGTGATAATTGTTTAATAGGCTCTTTGTGCTAAATAGATTAGCCTTAAATTTATTTTGTTAATAAGAATTGTTTAAAATTATTTTACATTTATTGCTAGTAATAACAATTGCGATGGTTGAGATAAACCTAACCAGGAGAAATTACAGAACTATTCTTAAATTGAAATATTTTTCTAAATAAAGAAACAGAAAAGGGGAAAATTGTTTTTTCAACAAAGGACTATGAAACTCATTATTATTCTCCAAGCATTGGGAGGAAGTTGGCAAGGATTAATTCTAACATCTGCCAGAAGCTTAGGAATAAACTCGTGGAAAGGAAACCTAAGTCCTGCAACAATGGCGTCCTTGTAAATGCACAGAGCATCAGGACGCCAATGACATGAACGATCTCCTGGGCCAGCTCGGACAAGTCTAAGGGGGGACTTAACTCTATACATTTTGTTATAATCCCTAATTTTATCAACTTCATGAAACTTATTACTACAGTCGAAAGAATCTAAGTGAGACACTGAGGGGTATTCATCACCACGTTCGCTAATCATATCTTGCAAAGACATATATGAAGAGTGAATAGTGATGGTACCTCTCTTGGAAGCTTGGTTCATTTTTTGAAGGCGTTGAGCTGCACGATCAGCCATCGATATTCAAAATCTTCAAACAAATCCCCAGAAATCTTCAAAACTTCAAAGATGAATCCCAGAAAATGATGAATATGGTCAAAGAAAACTCGCCGGAAATCGCCCCACCATAGAGAAACTAGAGAGAAACTAGAGAAAACTAAAGAAATTTTTGAAATTGGAAATAAAAAGTGAAGAGTGAAAAATAAATCTCACTCTTCTATAACTGAAATAGCCGGTCACCCAACTAGTCAAAAGGAAGGGCAACCGTCTACAACCAGTTGAGGCCCATAATTGCTCATTGGGCTCCAGGAATAAGGCCCTTAGAAATTGAAGCCCAAAAGAAATAAAATAAAGCCCAAAGAAATAGAGGCTCAAGAAAAATAGGGCCCTTTAAAATTGAGGCCCAAAAGAAATAAAATAAAGCCCAAAGAATTTGAGGCTCAAAATTTGACGTCGAAGAAACCCTAGACTGAGGTCGAATGATCGAGGTCAAAAAGATATGCGAAACTGAAGTCCATTTGTTTGACCTAAGACCAATTTGAGGTCGAAATTTGAGGTAGAAGAAACCCTAGACTGAGGTTGAAAAGATATGTGAAACTGAAGTCGATTTGTTCGACCTAAGACCAATTTGAGGTAGAAGAAACCCTAGACTGAGGTCGAATGACCGAGGTCGAAAAGATATGCGGAACTGAAGTCGATTTGTTCGACCTAAGACCAATTGGAGGTCGAAGAAACCCTAGACTGAGGTCGAATGACCGAGGTCGAAAAGATATGTGAAATTGAAGTCGAGTTATTCGACCTAAGACCAATTTGAGGTCGAAATGTGAGGTCGAAGAAACCCTAGACTGAGGTCGAATGATCGAGGTCGAAAACACATGCAAAACTGAAGTCGATTTGTTCGACTTAAGACCAATTTGAGGTCAAAATTTGAGGTCGAAGAAACCCTAGACTGAGGTCGAATGACTGAGGTCGAAAAGACATGCAAAACTGAGGTTGAACTCTTCGACCTGGGACCAACTAAGTTCGAAACTGAGGTCGAAGAAACCCTAGATTGAGGTCGAAAGGCTGAGGTCGAAAACACATGCAAAACTGAGGTCAAACTCTTCGACCTAGGACCAAATGAGGTCGAAACTGAGGTCAAAGAAACCCTAGATTGAGGTCGAAGGGCTGAGGTCGAAAACACATGGAAAACCGAGGTCGAATCATTCGACCTGGAACCAACTGAGGTCGGAGGCTGAGGTCGAAACTGAGGTCGACAATACCTCAAAACTAAGGTCGAAAATACCCTTAAAAAAATTAAATTAAATAAATAAATACATTTATTTATTTATTGACATGCAAAAATTCCTAAAAGAGAAAGTCGAGGAAAAATGTACAGATCCCAAAGCGAGATCAACAATAACTTCTGTGAAAAACTCGGAAACATTTTCTCAGAAGTTGGGGGGCAAATGATATGGACAGAAAAGTAATTAATGATGTATTAATTAGACCTAGATTGGTCCAAGAATATGGCCCGATAAACAAGGCCCGAAACCCTAATTATTTTTTAATTTCGTAATTTAATAAATAGGGAAAATATACCGCTCATAAAATCATCGAAAAAGTCTGCCTTCTACAAAGAAAAATCTAGAATCTCAATCAAAGGAAATAACTAGTCACAGTCCTTATTCTACGATAAGGAAAAGACTTGCCCACCAAGGAATACAATACTTATCCACCGTCAAGAAGGAGACTTATTCGCTAAGTCTCCCAAAAATACCTTAAATACAAGGCTCCTGACGCCTATATAAAGGACCTGATCCTTCAATCAGAACTACGTTCTCTGGCTTGATTCTCAATTACAAATTGAGATACGTAGGCAGGACAGATTTAGTCACGAAACACGAGAACAACCATTAAAGCTCGAAACCTCTTAAACCCTAGCAGTAAATTTACAAGTACGTTTTTTATTCTACAACATATTATATTACAACTAAGTGTGAATTAAATTATTTTTTTTTATACTTTTTAATATTTTACACTTTAACTTGCACAATCATAATAAGTAAAATATTATGAGTTCAAAATAAATTAATATGTAACAGTTTAAGATATAATATTTCACTTATAATAGTTATCATATTCTCAAAATTATTACACCACAAACAACTTTCACACAATAAATTATGACTTCATATTTGAGACATCCAACTACTATATATATATATATATATATATATATATATATATATATATATATATATATATATATATTACAAGTATAATACATTTGTATTCTTTTATTTAAGAGCTGCTGATATGTGCTCTCTACAGAGGCACTTTTATCCATCTTCTAAGGCGCAGCAAGAAAAATAGTACATCCCACACTAAATATGAAAAGTTGGTTTGTTAATTCTAACAAATTCTTTTGTTCGTATAATTCATTTTATGTTTTTTTTATTCTTTTAGTTTCTATCTATCAATATCATGTAAGTAATATTTGTTTTTCCTGTATCTCTAAACCGTGTAAACCAATGAGATTAACAAATTATTTTTTATTACAATGTTTTGTTATGCTGCTTAAAAAATATAAAACACCCATGAATATAATTACATAACTATTTTATACAAAAATAATAGAATTATTGTTGTAATTTTAATTTTCTTTTAATATAAACTTAGTAATTGATGTGGATAACAATCATGTTTTCTTGAGTAAAATTTTTGTAAAAAATCAGTTATTAATTACATAAAAAAATGTAATATATTTTAAATTAAAATAAGTCGAGTTTTTAATATTACTATAGTATTATAATGCAAAATAATATAAATATAAACACCATTTAATTTAATAAATTAATTAATTTTTTTTGAATTTATTAAATTAAATAATTAATTCAATAAATTGTCTACCCTTTAAAGACATGAATTTAGGAGCATTTGGCCTAATTGGAGACATGGGATCTGGAAAGCTCTTTGAGTTGCCAAATAATTTTCCATGCTGGAAGAGCAGTTTCTTATGGATTAAGGTGGAGGTGGAGTCTTTGAAGTTTTTTATAGTAATTCTGTTGTGAAAACTAAAGTTTTTTCCACAAAAATTTCAAACGATCCACCTTAATCCACAAGAATTCCAGTTATGCCAGCAGTGTGTTTATTTGGCAACACCAAGCGCTCTCCATATTCCAAGGTGTCCAATTCGGCCAAATGCTCCTAAATTTAGGTCTTTAAAGGCGTCCTACTCTCCCTAAAAATATTTACAAGTAGAAATTAATAGGAGATAAATTTATTGAATAGTTCATATACGAGCAGCTCCTCCACTAACTATAAGACATTTTCATAGGGATTTTATTTTTGCTCCATGAAGAGAAATTATTTCTTAACACAATATCCTAATATAAAATAAAACACTTTCTTTCACTTTATTCCTTTTTTTAGAAGTTGGTGTTGTCAAGAAGAGATATATATACACGTCCTTACGTGCATAAGTATTTATCATAACGTACCTTTTTAAACTATTAGTTGATAAGTATACCATGAAATGAATTAAAAAGAGTTAATATGCATCGAGGCATGCAGACAAAATAAGCTTATATAAAGAAATATGTAAACAAAAAAAGTTAGAACTGTAGCATGTGTAGCTAATTTAGTTCAACTTATAGCTAAGTGAAAATACTATAATATTTACCTAGCAAAAAAAAAATCCATAACATCTACTTTAAAAAAAACCGACCTTATTGTTCTCCTAGCTTAAGTGAAAAAAATTGATCTTAATGTTCTCCTAGCTTAAGCGTGTCAGTTGGTGTTTCATGCTTGTTCAATTCCATGGGCCACCAATTAAATTCGGCATATCTTGTTCATCCAAAACATTTGGAATGTGCTCTAGGGACATCAGTTGCATCCTTGTTTCTATATGGGAAGAATTAAAATTAATCACATTCGAGGCAACAACAAAACACCAAAACAGCTAAGATTATATGGGTATAGAGCACTTTAAAAATATTATTAATCAACACCAAACAATGCACATATGAAGAATAATCTACAGGCCAAAGAAAGGGTGAACTAATAATTTACTATATAGTCTTGTTTTCAAATTGAAATATACGATGTATCACATATAAGACAATAGGCTATGCACCCCAAAAACCAAAGACAATAATATTATTTAGGGTTTTACAGCTAAATGTTAAAAGATGCAAACTTCCATCACATTAAGCACAAAGATAGATACACACATCAACAAACTATACCCTCACATCACATCAGTAAGTACAAAATATGAGGTTTACAAAATATCTAAACAAAATAATTGAATGCATACAATTGGGTATGCAAATGTTCAGTGTAACTCTTAAACTTAGCACTAAAACTTACAACTAATCGTAGACCATATAGTTTTTATATATGTACCGCAATATATACTGCAAACACATTACATTACAATACATATATAAAAATAACCCGTCTACAAGTCCTAAGTTTAAGGATCTACATATAACAAAACCTCAATTAGGTAAATCAAAAAAATAAAAAGTAAAAGACACATAAATTGAGTAAAAGGATGCTTAAAGTAAAGTACTTCACCAAAAGGGTGGGATGGTCTCATGAAAATAAAAGGGGTTGAGAAGGAGCTTCTGGGCACCAACCCTCAAGAATTGCTTTCTCTCTCAGTGGAAATGTAAAATGATATGCAATCATGTATGTTGGGGTATGTATTATATAGACGCTTGTGCCAACTAGTAGACAGTTTTGGTAAAATTAAACCAGATATTATGTGCATATTAGTAAGATACTATGTAGATATTTATAAAATAGCTGATATCAATAAGAAAGATTGAAAAGATGAATTGGACTTAAAAATTTTAGTTGATTCTATGTAGATACTTTATCTTTTCTTCCTAAACCAACTTTTATCTTAAAATTTTATTTAAAAATAATAAATATAAATGTAAAAATATAGAAATATATTTGTATATAGTTTTGGTAAAATTAAGCCAGATATTATGTGGATATTAGTAATATTAGTAAGATACCATGTAGATATCTATAAAATAGCACATATCAATAAAAATATGAATTTGACTTCAAAATTTTACTTGATTCTATGTATACTTTATCTTTTCTTAGTAAACCAACTTTTATCTTAAAAATGGATATAATAATAATATACATGAATGTACAAATATAGAAATATTGATAGACCATATATTTGTATATAGTTTTGGTAAAATTAAGCCAGATATTATGCGGATATTAGTAAGATACCATGTAGATATTTATAAAATAGCCGATATCAGTAAAAAAGATTGAAAATATGAATTTGACTTAAAAATATTAGTTGATTCTATGTAGATACTCTATCTTTTCTTCCTAAACCAAATTTTATCTTAAAAATTCAATTTAAAAATAATAGATATGAATGTACAACTATAGAAATACTGATAGGGCATATATTTGTATATATTTTATAAGATTTTATTTTTATTTATTGTCTTTTGTAAATAATTAGATATTAACTGATTGAATTTTATTGTTTTATGACTGTAATTGTATTGTTTTACCAAGGGATTTTGAAATTCTGGAATTGTATTATTTTACGAAGGGATTTTGAAATTATACTTTTTGCAGTATGGGCACGAGCCGTGGTGGGCCTATGGACCAATGTGAAGAGCAATGGGCCTATGTGAAGAGCATTAATAATGGACCAATAATAATTTATCTTGGTAGAAAGAATTTTCTTTTTTCTTAAACAACTTCATGGGTCAATGTGTATAAAACCCAATGCAATGAGCCTATGTGTGGAAGGCCAAGGTTACAACTTCATGTCTTGTAAAAACTTATTAGATTTCAAGTCTCTTGTATAGATAAAAGAGTACAACTTGTTCCACATCTCTTGGATGTGGGAAAAGTATATGTATTTCACTAATAAATGGATGGTTATTACTAAGCTTCATTATAGAGAAGAATAAGAAAGCTATTTTCGTACCTACCTATGTAGGATGTCCACTCATGTTCGGATGTTAAAAATATTATGAGTGCAAAATAAATTAATATTTAACGGTTTAAGATATAATATTTCACTTTTAATAGTTATCATATTCTCAAAATTATTACACCACAAACAACCTTCACACAGTAAATTATGACTTCATATTTGAGACATCCAACTACTTAACACATTACCTATAGCTATTTCATATTTGAGACATCCAACTACAAAATCTGGCAAATGGATGTCAACACTACTTTCTTAAATGGGAGCATTGAAGAGGTTGTGTACATGACACAACCTGAAGGTTTTGTAGATCCAAGTTTTGCTAGAATGGTTTATAAGATAAGTCGATCCATTTATGGATTAAAGTAAGCCTCGAGGAGATGGAATATACGTTTTGATGAAACAGTCAAATAGTTTGGCTCTATTCAAAATGAAGATGAACCATGTGTTTACAAGAAGGTTAGTGGGAGCCATGTGGCATTCCTAGTATCATATGTAGATGATATATTACAAATAAGGAATGCCATTCTTTCTCAACAGACTGTTAAGACTTGGTAGAGAAATAGTTTCTTGATGAAAGACTTAACAGATGTGTCCTATATCTTAGGGATCAGGATCTATAGAGATAGATCACGAAGATTTTTCGGCTTAAGTCAGAGTACATACATTGACAATGTATTGCACCAATTAGGGATGCAAAGAGGCTAAAAGGGAAATGTTCCCATGTCTATGAGATTGTGATCTCAAAATAAATGGTCTAAAATCATTGGATGATATGGATCACATTAGTATAGTTCTATATGCTCCGGAAATTGGTTTCATAATGTATGTGATGATATGTACTCGTCATGATGTCTCATATGCTTTAAGCATGACGAGCAGGTACCGGTCTAATCCAAGTGATGGTCACTTGATTGGAATCAAGAATATTCTTAAGTGCCTGAAGAGGACTAAAGACTCATTCTTGGTATATGGAGGAGATGGGAAGCTGGATGTAAAATGTTACATGGATGTTAGTTTCTAAACAGACAGGACGGTTTTGTGTCTTAGTATGGATTTGTGTTTTGTCTAAATAGATGTGTTGTAAACTAGAATAGTTCACAACAAGAACCGTAAATGATTCTACAATCGAGGCTTAGTATATTGATACTAGAGAAGTAGCCAAAGAGGATGTTTTGGGAATTTACTAAGGCGATATCACCTTATTAATGAGATTAATGATCAAGTAGATATAATTATATGTAAAGTGCATACTATTGATAATATTGCAGAACCAGTGACTAAGGCTTTGTCGCAGCAGCAGCATGTAAGTCACAATAGTTCTAAATGTATTGGATACATGGGATATTGGCTCTAGTGCAAGTGGGAGATTGTTAGTATTAGTGCTCTAGAGACAATACTTTTATGTTTTAAAGAAAACATTTTATTATTATAAATTATGTTTTATTGATTATTATTATTATTTTATTATGTCTTTATTTACTGCATTATAAATGTTAGCATAATAAATGTCCTTGGAATTATGATATGTATTCGATATCTTTAAGTATGTGACTTAAAATTAGATTATATGACTAATATCTTTATTCCTAAATATCCCTAGTCGAGTGTTATTATTTAAGGACAATAATAATGCACAGAGACTAGTATGTTTGTTGACTGATGACCACATCTCATTGGTCATAGGTATGGTGATACTAAAGTCAAAACATAGGTGCATGTAAGAGTACATGACACTGGATTGACTCGCCGTGAGATTACACATGTTAAAAGTGTCATAAGTAATTCTCACTGTGATAATGGTGTAATGATCCTTAGACCTGAAATCATTATATCTTATACGAGAATTAATATACTTTGATTACATTAAAAATTACCTTTGACCGGGTGATGATAAAAGTGGACATTGGGTATATTATGAATTGTATGAGAAATATGAATGATCTAGATGGGATTTAACCCTCCTAATTTTAGGAGCGATATTATTGTCCTCTTCTTTGAGTGAGACTAAGAAATGCACGGTCGTGCTCAAATGTTTATTTGATTTAATAGGCTTCTCATCGATCAAGAAAACTAAGATTAAATTATGAAGAAGATGACACATTACATGCCTTGAGTTTAATCTATAATATTAAGGTTAGAGGGGTTATATTACATGGAACATTATTCACGAAAGGCTTAATCGAATCACCGATTTAATTATTATTACTTGGGTGGCAATGATGTATTAATAGATGCCGCTCATTGTTTACAATTTTAATTAGTTATTAAAATTGTTACCAACGTAATAATAACCTACAGGGTCACACACAAAGAATGCTTGAAGGAGAAATAAATTAAATTTTGAATTTAAATTTAAATAAGTAATTTTTTCTATTTATAATATTAATTAAGTATGACTTGATTAATTATTTAAATAGAAAATGAAATTACTTAAACTAATTCTGAAATTAGTTATTAATTAATTAAGTGCGACTTAATTAAATAATAAATTGGAATTTCAGATTAGTATTTTATTATAATTGGATTATAATTAGAAAACTTATTTTCCTCTCTATATAAACTCTCAAAGAGGGATGATTTTAGTGGTGAAAAACGTTTTTATATTAAAACCCTAGCCACTTATGAGAGCAAGAAAAGAGAGAGAGAAAGAAGCAGTTTTCGGGTGCTAGTACACATCAATCCTTCAAGAAAAGCGTTCGTGTGGATAACGTAGAGTGTAGATCGCGGGAGCGGGATACATGGTGATTGAACAAGCTTTGGATCTCCATTAATCTTCCATTGATGAATTGTTAAAGCGTTTTAAGGTAAAACACTAATCTCCGAATTAAATCTTTTGTTTTCGCATGGATCCTGCGGAGGGATTTCGAATTTTGGTTTATTTTCACATTTTTCGTTGCGTTTATGTGCTCGAAACCCTTCACGAGCCCTCTTCATCCTTGCAGTTTCTCCTTCTGCGGGCTCGTTGGACTTATTTATAAAGGCCGCGGCTACAAAAACAAATAAGAAAGAAACAATGGGTATAAGAAAATCTTAGATAAGTAAAAGAAATTAAGGAATGAGAGTTACCCTTGTCTGATACGCTCGACAAGCCGAGAGACTTTAGGAGAAACTCGTCCAGGAGCTCCCAAGCCAAGGTGGCATAGTTGTCTTTGGTTAGCTCAGCATAGGCACGAGCCTCCTCATCAGTCAAGACTATGTCATTGGGACTACCGTCCGAGACCCTACTAAACGACCTACGGAACAAGGTGCCCCAATCCCCTCCTTCCCAAACCAGATACATGAACTCATTCTTCCATTTTGGGTTGTTATCGGGAATGGATTTAGGGTGAAAAATTGAGGTGTAGAAGCACGATGGTTGAGATAAACCTAACCAGGAGAAATTGCAGAACTATTCTTAAATTGAAATATTTTTCTAAATAAAGAAACAGAAAGGGGAAAATTATTTTTTAAACAAAGGACTATGAAACTCATTATTATTCTCCAAGCATTGGGAGGAAGTTGGCAAGGATTAATTCTAACATCTGCCAGAAGCTTAGGAATAAACTCGTGGAAAGGAAACCTAAGTCCTGCAACAATGGCGTCCTTGTAAATGCACAGAGCATCAGGACGCCAATGGCAAGAACGATCTCCTGGGCCAGCTCGGACAAGTCTAAGGGGGGACTTAACTCTATACATTTTGTTATAATCCCTAATTTTATCAACTTCATGAAACTTATTGCTACAGTCAAAAGAATCTAAGTGAGACACTGAGGGGTATCATCACCACGGTCGCTAATCATATCTTGCAAAGACATATATGAAGAGTGAATAGTGATGGTACCTCTCTTGGAAGATTGGTTCATTTTTTGAAGGCGTTGAGCTGCACGATCAACCATCGATATTCAAAATCTTCAAACAAATCCCCAGAAATCTTCTAAACTTCAAAGATGAATCCTAGAAAATGATGAATATGGTCAAAGAAAACTCGCCGGAAATCGCCCCACCATAGAGAAACTAGAGAAAACTAAAGAAATTTTTGAAATTGGAAATAAAAAGTGAAGAGTGAAAAAGAAATCTCACTCTTTTATAACTGAAATAGCCGGTCACCCAACCAGTCAAAGGGAAGGGCAACCGTCTAGAGTCGGTCGAGGCCCATAATTACTCATTGGGCTCAGGAAAAAGGACCTTAGAAATTGAGGCCCAAAAGAAATAAAATAAAGCCCAAAGAAATAGAGGCTCAAGAAAAATAGGGCCCTTTAAAATTGAGGCCCAAAAGAAATAAAATAAAGCCCAATGAATTTGAGGCTCGAAATTTGAGGTCGAAGAAACCCTAGACTGAGGTCGAATGACCGAGGTCGAAAAGATATGCGAAACTGAAGTCGATTTGTTCGACCTAAGACCAATTTGAGGTCGAAATTTGAGGTAGAAGAAACCCTAGACTGAGGTCGAATGACCGAGGTCGAAAAGATATGCGGAACTGAAGTCGATTTGTTCGACCTAAGACCAATTGGAGGTCGAAATTTGAGGTCGAAGAAACCCTAGACTGAGGTCGAATGACCGAGGTCGAAAAGATATGCGAAACTGAAGTCGAGTTATTCGACCTAAGACCAATTTGAGGTCGAAATTTGAGGTCGAAGAAACCCTAGACTGAGGTCGAATGTGTTAGTACTTGTGCCCTAGAGACAATACTATAATGTTCTTAGGGAAGACATTTTGATTATTAATAAACATGTTCTATGGATTTTCTTTCAATTATTTATTATGTCTTTATTAACTGCGATATAAATGTTAGAATAATAAATGTCCTTGGAATATAAGCATGAATTCTATATCTCTAATTATGTGACTTAGAAATGAGATTATATGATTAGTGTTTATAATCCTAAAGAGATCCCTAGTCGAGTATTATTATTTGAGGACAATAATAATGCATTAAGACTAGTATGTTTGTTGACTGATGACCACATTTCATTGGTCATAAGTATGGTGATACTAAAGTCAAAGACATAAGTGCATGTTAGCAGAACATGGCACTGGATAGACCCACCGTGTGAATTCTTCATGGTAAATGTTATCAAGTGTCATAAGCAATTCTCACAATGATAATGGTGTAATGATCATTAGACTTGAAATCATTATATTTCTATATGAGAATTAATATACTTTGATTCTACTCAAAGTTACCTTTGACCGGGTAATGATAAAGGTGGACATTGGGTATATTATGAATCATGTGAGAAATATGAATGATAGATATAGGATTTAACCCTCCTATTTTAGGAGTGATATTATTGGCCTCTTGATTGAGTGAGACTATGAAATGCATGGCCATGCTCAAATTGTGATTTGTTTAATAGTCTACTCATCGATCAAGTAAACCAGGATTAAATGTTGAAGAGGATGACATAAACCATGCCTCGAGTTTAATCTATAATATAAGGTTAAAAGGATTATATTACATGGAACATTATTTATTAAAGGTTTAATTGGATCACCAATTATTATTATTACTTGGGTAGCATTGATGTATTACTAGATGCCGCTCATTGTTTATAATTTTATTATGAGATATTAAAATTATTGCCAACGTAATAATAACCTAAAGGGTTACACATAAAGAACGTTTTAAACGGAGCATTAATTAAACTTCGAATTTAATTGAATTATTATTATTATTGAATTATTGGATTAATTAAGTAGGACTTGATTAATTATATAATAATTCGAATATAATAAATAATACTACTAATAATCAGATTGGGTTTTGGAAGCCCAATCAGATTAGGTATAGGCCCAGAATTCTCTCCATATAAATACATTAAGATGTATTATTTTAGGGTTAAGAAATTGAAAAAAACGTTTTTTTCGTAAAAACCCTAGCTGCTCTACATCAAAGAGAGGCTAGAAAGAGAGAGAGAGAGTTCCGAGGGCAGTTCTTGGCTAGTACCAACTCCGGTGATCGTTGGACGATCGGGCGTTCGTGTGGACTGATTAGAGACGTGTATCGCAAGGCGGGACACGTGGTGATCATATCAAACGACCTCCATTAGTCAGCCGTTTGTAAAGCTTCAAAAGGTAAACGATTCTATTCACGAATTAAATATCGTTTTTCGCATGTATCCTGCGGAGGGTTTCGTTAATTTTTCTGTTTTACGCGTTTTTCCGTTGCGTTTTCATGACCGAAACCCTTCAGAATGATCGAGGTCGAAAACACATGCAAAACTGAAGTCGATTTGTTCGACCTAAGACCAATTTGAGGTTAAAATTTGAGGTCGAAGAAACCCTAGACTGAGGTCGAATGACTGAGGTCGAAAAGACATGCAAAACTGAGGTCGAACTCTTCGACCTGGGACCAACTAAGGTCGAAACTGAGGTCGAAGAAACCCTAGATTGAGGTCGAAAGGCTGAGGTCGAAAACACATGCAAAACTGAGGTCAAACTCTTCGACCTGGGACCAACTGAGGTCGAAACTGAGGTCGAAGAAACCCTAGATTGAGGTCGAAAGGCTGAGGTCGAAAACACATGGAAAACCGAGGTCGAATCATTCGACCTGGAACCAACTGAGGTCGGAGGCTGAGGTCGAAACTGAGGTCGACAATACCTCAAAACTGAGGTCGAAAATACCCTTAAAAAAATTAAATTAAATAAATAAATACATTTATTTATTTATTGACATGCAAAAATTCCTAAAAGAGAAAGTCGAGGAAAAATGAACAGATCCCAAAGCAAGATCAACAATAACTTATGAGAAAAACTCGGAAACATTTTCTCAGAAGTTGGGGGGCAAATGATATGAACAGAAAAGTAATCCTAGAAATGTAATTAATGATGTATTAATTAGACCTAGATTGGTCCAAGAATATAGCCCGATAAACAAGGCCCGAAACCCTAATTATTTATTAATTTCATAATTAATAAAATAGGGAAAATATACCACTCATAAAATCATCGAAAAAGTCTGCCTTCTACAAAGAAAAATCTAGAATCTCAATCAAAGGAAATAACTAGTCACAGTCCTTATCCTACGATAAGGAAAAGACTTGCCCACCAAGGAATACAATACTTATCCACCGTCAAGAAGGAGACTTATTCGCTAACTCTCCCAAAAATACCCTAAATACAAGGCTCCTGACGCCTATATAAAGGACCTGATCCTTCAATCAGAACTACGTTCTCTGGCTTGATTCCCAATTACAAATTGAGATACGTAGGCATGACAGATTTAGTCACGAAAGACGAGAACAACCATTAAAGCTCGAAAGCTCTTAAACCCTAGCAGTAAATTTACAAGTACGTTTTTTATTCTACAACATATTATATTACAACTAAGTGTGAATTAAATTATTATTTTTTATACTTTTTAATATTTTACACTTTAACTTGCACAATCATAATAAGTAAAATATTATGAGTTCAAAATAAATTAATATGTAACGGTTTAAGATATAAGATTTCACTTTTAATAGTTATCATATTCTCAAAATTATTACACCACAAACAACTTTCACACAATAAATTATGATTTCATATTTGAGACATCCAACTACTATATATATATATATATTACAAGTATAATACATTTGTATTCTTTTATTTAAGAGCTGCTGATATTTGCTCTCTACAGAGGCACTTTTATTCTTTATCTACAACTTCTTCTATTGTCTGTTGTTTTCTTTACAATTTATTACAATGTATTTATAACATCAACGAGTGGCACTCATGTATTTACTATTTTCAATCAACCATCCATCTTCTAAGGCGCAGCAAGAAAAACTCTACATCCCACACTAAATATGGAAAGTTGGTTTGTTAATTCTAACAAATTCTTTTGTTCGTATAATTCATTTTATGTTTTTTTATTCTTTTAGTTTCTATCTATCAATATCATGTATGTAATTTTTGTTTTTCCTGTATCTCTAAACCGTGTAAACCGATGAGATTAACAAATTATTTTTTATTACAATGTTTTGTTACGCTGCTTAAAAAATATAAAACACCCATGAATATAATTACATAATTATTTTATACCAAAATAATAGAATTATTGTTGTAATTTTAATTTTCTTTTAATATAAACTTAGTAATTGCTGTGGATAACAATCATGTTTTCTTCAGTAAATTTTTTGTAAAAAATCAGTTATTAATTACATAAAAAAATGTAATATATTTTAAATTAAAATAAGTCGAGTTTTTAATATTACTATAGTATTATAATGCAAAATAATATAAATATAAACACCATTTAATTTAATAAATTAATTAATATTTTTTTGAATTTATTATTAAATTAAATAATTAATATTTGGGATGGAAAGCTCCTTGCGTTGCCAAATAATTTTCCATGCTGGAACAGCAGTTTCTTATGGATTAAGGTGGAGGTGGAGCCTTTGAAGTTTTTTATAGTAATTGTGTTGTGAAAACTAAAGTTTTTTCCACAAAAATTTCAAACGATCCACCTTAATCCACAAGAATTCCAGTTATGCCAGCAGTGTGTTTATTTGGCAACACCAAGCGCTCTCCATATTCCAAGGTGTCCAATTCGGCCAAATGCTCCTAAATTTATGTCTTTAAAGGCGTCCTACTCTCCCTAAAAATGTTTACAAGTAGAAATTCATAGGAGATAAATTTATTGAATAGTTCATATACCAGCAGCTCCTCCACTAACTATAAGACATTTTCATAGGCATTTTATTTTTGCTCCATGAAGAGAAATTATTTCTTAACACAATATCCTAATATAAAATAAAACACTTTCTTTCACTTTATTCCCTTTTTTAGAAGTTGGTGTTGTCAAGAAAGATATATATACACGTCCTTACGTGCATAAGTATTTATCATAAAGTACCTTTTTAAACTATTAGTTAATAAGTATACCATGAAATGAATTAAAAAGAGTTAATATGCATCCAGGCATGCAGACAAAATAAGCTTATATAAAGAAATATGTAAACAAAAAAAGTTAGAACTGTAGCATGTGTAGCTAATTTAGTTCAACTTATAGCTAAGTGAAAATACTATAATATTTACCTAGCAAAAAAAAAATCCATAACATCTACTTAAAAAAAAACCCACCTTATTGTTCTCCTAGCTTAAGTGAAAAAAACTGATTTTAATGTTCTCCTAGCTTAAGCGTGTCAGTTGGTGTTTCATGCCTGTTCAATTCCATGGGCCACCAATTAAATTCGGCATATCTTGTTCATCCAAAACATTTGGAATGTGCTCTAGGGACATCAGTTGCAACCTTGTTTCTATATGGGAAGAATTAAAATTAATCACATTCGAGGCAACAACAAAACACCAAAACAGCTAAGGTTATAAGGGTATAGAGCACTTTAAAAATATTATTAATCAACACCAAACAATGCACATATGAAGAATAATCTACAGGCCAAAGAAAGGGTGAACTAATAATTTACTATATAGTCTTGTTTTCAAATTGAAATATATGATGTATCACATATAAGACAATAGGCTATGCACCCCAAAAACCAAATGCAATAATATTATTTAGGGTTTTACGGCTAAATGTTAAAAGATGCAAACTTCCATCACATTAAGCTCAAAGATAGATACACACATCAACAAACTATACCCTCACATCACATCAGTAAGTACAAAATATGAGGTTTACAAAATATCTAAACAAAATAATTGAATGCATACAATTGGGTAGGCAAATGTTCAGTGTAGACTCTTAAACTTAGCACTGAAACTTATGACTAATCGTAGACCATATAGTTTTTATATATGTACCGCAATATATACTGCAAACACATTACATTGGAGTACATATATAAAAATAACCTGTCTACAAGTCCTAAGTTTAAGGATCTACATATAACAAAACCTCATTTGGGTAAATCAAAAAAATAAAAAGTAAAAGACACATAAATTGAGTAAAAGGATGCTTAAAGAAAAGTACTTCACCAAAAGGGTGGGATGGTCTCATGAAAATAATAGGGGTTGAGAAGGAGCTTCTGGGCACCAACCCTGAAGAATTGCTTTCTCTCTCAGTGGAAATGTAAAATGATATGCAATCATGTATGTTGGGGTATTTATTATATAGGAACTGAAAGTGCCAACTTGTAGTACAGTTTTGGTAAAATTAAACCAGATATTATGTGCATATTAGTAAGATACTAGGTAGATATTTATAAAATAGGTGATATCAATAAGAAAGATTGAAAAGATGAATTTGACTTAAAAATTTTAGTTGATTCTATGTAGATACTTTATCTTTTCTTCCTAAACCAACTTTTATCTTAAAAATGGATTTAAAAATAATAAATATGAATGTACAAATATAGAAATATATTTGTATATAGTTTTGGTAAAATTAAGCCAGATATTATGTGGATATTAGTAATATTAGTAAGATACCATGTAGATATCTATAAAATAGCACATATCAATAAAAAGATGAATTTGACTTCAAAATTTTAGTTGATTCTATGGATACTTTATCTTTTCTTAGTAAACCAACTTTTATCTTAAAAATGGATATAAAAATAATATACATGAATGTACAAATATAGAAATATTGATAGAGCATATATTTGAATATAGTTTTGGTAAAATTAAGCCAGATATTATGTGGATATTAGTAAGATACCATGTAGATATTTATAAAATAGCGGATATCAATAAAAAAGATTGAAAATATGAATTTGACTTAAAAATATTAGTTGATTCTATGTAGATACTCTATCTTTTCTTCCTAAACCAAATTTTATCTTAAAAATTCAATTTAAAAATAATAGATATGAATGTACAACTACAGAAATATTGATAGGGCATATATTTGTATATATTTTATAATATTTTATTTTTATTTATTGTCTTTTGTAAATAATTAGATATTAATTGATTGAATTTTATTGTTTTATGATTGTAATTGTATTTTTTTACCAAGGGATTTTGAAATTCTGGAATTGTATTATTTTACGAAGGGATTTTGAAATTCTGCTTTTTGCAGTATGGGCACGAGCCGTGGTGGGCCTATGTCAAGAGTATTATTAATGGACCAATGTGAAGAGCAATGGGCCTATGTGAAGAGCATTAATAATGGACCAATAATAATTTATCTTGGCAGAAAGAATTTTCTTTTTTGTTAAACAACTTCATGGGTCAATGTGTATAAAACCCAATGTAATGAGCCTATGTGTGGAAGGCCAAGGTTACAACTTCATGTCTTGTAAAAACTTATTAGATTTCAAGTCTCTTGTATAGATAAAAGAGTACAACTTGTTCCACATCTCTTGGATGTGGGAAAAGTATATGTATTTCACTAATAAATGGATGGTTATTACTAAGCCTCATTATAGAGAAGAATAAGAAAGCTATTTTCGTACCTACCTATGTAGGATGTCCACTCATGTTCGGATGTTAAAAATATTATGAGTGCAAAATAAATTAATATTTAACGGTTTAAGATATAATATTTCACTTTTAATAGTTATCATATTCTCAAAATTATTACACCACAAACAACCTTCACACAGTAAATTATGACTTCATATTTGAGACATCCAACTACTTAACACATTACCTATAGCTATTTCATATTTGAGACATCCAACTACAAAATCTGGCAAATGGATGTCAAGACTACTTTCTTAAATGGGAGCGTTGAAGATCCAATTTTTGCTAGAATGGTTTATAAGATGAGTCGATCCATTTATGGATTAAAGTAAGCCTCGAGGAGATGGAATATACGTTTTGATGAAACAGTCAAATAGTTTGGCTCTATTCAAAATGAAGATGAACCATGTGTTTACAAGAAGGTTAGTGGGAGCCATGTGGCATTCCTAGTATCATATGTAGATGATATATTACAAATAAGGAATGCCATTCTTTCTCAACAGACTGTTAAGACTTGGTAGAGAAATAGTTTCTTGATGAAAGACTTATCAGATGTGTCCTATATCTTAGGGATCAGAATCTATAGAGATAGATCACGAAGATTTTTCGGCTTAAGTCAGAGTACATACATTGACAATGTATTGCACCAATTAGGGATGCAAAGAGGCTAAAAGGGAAATGTTCCCATGTCTATGAGATTGTGATCTCAAAATAAATGGTCTAAAATCATTGGATGATATGGACCACATTAGTATAGTTTTATATGCTCCAGAAATTGGTTTCATAATGTATGTGATGATATGTACTCATCATGATGTCTCATTTGCTTTAAGCATGATGAGCAGGTACCAGTCTAATCCAAGTGATGGTCACTTGATTGGAATCAAGAATATTCTTAAGTGCCTGAAGAGGACTAAAGACTCATTCTTGGTATATGGAGGAGATGGGAAGCTGGATGTAAAATGTTACATGGATGTTAGTTTCTAAACAGACTGGACAGTTTTGTGTCTTAGTATGGATTTGTGTTTTGCTAAATAGATGTGTTGTAAGCTAGAATAGTTCACAACAAGAACCGTAAATGATTCTACAATCGAGGCTTAGTATATTGATACTAGAGAAGTAGCCAAAGAGGATGTTTTGGGAATTTACTAAGGCGATATCACCTTATTAATTAGATTAATGATCAAGTAGATATAATTATATGTAAAGTGCATACTATTGATAATATTGCAGAACCAGTGACTAAGACTTTGTCGCAGCAGTAGCATGTAAGTAACAATAGTTCCAAATGTATTGGATACATGGGATATTGGCTCTAGTGCAAGTGGGAGATTGTTAGTATTAGTGCTCTAGAGACAATACTTTTATGTTTTAAAGAAAACATTTTATTATTATAAATTATGTTTTATTGATTATTATTATTATTTTATTATGTCTTTATTTACTGCGTTATAAAAGTTAGCATAATAAATGTCCTTGGAATTATGATATGTATTCGATATCTTTAAGTATGTGACTTAAAAATGAGATTATATGAATAATATCTTTACACTAGTACAGAATTAACCTACAGCGTCGCACCTATAGCGTCGGTTCTTCGGAGAACCGTCGCTTTTTCATGTTTTTGGCGTCGATTTCCAACTTAACCGACGCTGTAGGTGTTTGTGAAAGACTTTTGGCGTCGGTCTTTTACTTAACCGACGCTAATACATGACCTTTGGCGTCGGTCTTTTACTTAACCGACGCTAAAACATGACTTTTGGTGTCGGTCTTTTGAATGCCGACGCTAGTACATGACTTTTGGCGTCGGTCTTTTGAATGCCGACACTTATAATGACTTATAGTGTCGGTCCTTGGTGGAACCGACACTGTTAAAAGTGCTCTTATGCGTCGGTCAAATAGAACCGACGCCTATATTGAGTTTTAGTGTCGCCCTTTTATTTTAAGCGACGCTCAACATTTTTTTTACCTGTATATTAGTAGCTGAAGCTTTTTTTTAAATTGTGTAATTATTTTTATATATCAAAAATTAAATACATGGTTATTGATGTTGTACTATGGACTAAATTTTTATTTATTTTTAGTCATACAATTAATATTTTTATAATAGATTTAATTATCAAAAAGTATAATTTTTGTTGAAACTTTTTATGATTTTACAAAATTTCAAAAATATTTATGAAAATACGATTTGCAACTAAAATCAATTAAATGCAAAAAAAAAAAAAAAAGATTACTACTTAACCAAATGCAACCTGATTCCACTTTTTTCAACAAAAAGTGAGGTTACTTTTCTTTTTTTCATTTTTTTACTCATGAGATTACTTTTTTGGTTGTATTAAAGTTAAAATTTTGATGGGTTTACTTGTATTGTGTAAAACTGTATTTTTGTAAAAAGTTCATAAAATTATATACTTACAAATATTTAAAAAAAAAACATGCTTTTGTAAAAAAAAGACCAAACTGTATTTTTGAAAAATCCGTATTTTTTTATTAATTTTATCTTCACACTAGATTTAAATTTAAAAAATATATAATATGAACAAGAAATCCTAATGATTAACAATTTAATTTTATATAATATATGTTTATAAATTTACTTGCATGTCAAATACAAAAAGAATAATATTTAAATGAATTGGTAATCAGTAATATTTATTATTATTATTATTATTATTTTCATAATTAATTTCATTTATTTATTTATATTTGTTGGGTACTTACAACTTAGAATTTAAAGCTATTCAGATAACAGGGAATATAAATCATCTCTCTCTGCCTCCATCTCTGCACTTCTCTGGACGCACTGCCAGTCTGCCACTCTTGTCTAACTCAAAACTCCGCCTCTCTCCCACGGGGACTTTTGAATTTCTATAATTAATCTGTTTCCACATGTCCTAATTGATGTTAGAAAATGGAAAGTTTGAGGCATATTTTAAATATGTTCTTAATGGAATTTCCGGAAACTAACGATTGGAGGTTGTTCCTTGTTACGAGGACTTAAACTTTCATGTTTGGATCTAAGACATTTTCTTAGTGTAATCCATAAATAAATTGAGTTGAAATAGGTTGCTTGAAATGAGTTATGTGGGTTGGTTATAATAAAATAACTTGTATCCCACATAGCATTGGTAATGAGAGGTTGGTGGGTTTATATAGAAACATGTGCAAGAGTAGTGCACAACTACTAAGGCATGTGGGTGTGCATGGTGTTAGTATGTGCCTCGCGCGCACACACACACACGCGCGCCGCCGCCGCCCGCCTCGCCTCGCCCCGCCACGTCACGACTCGACTCGGGTCGAAGGGCGATTTGGGCGAATGTCTCGGTGTCTCGCGTACGCGAGGCGACCTGGGCGAGGAATTTTATTACCTGTTTATTTAATATTATTTATTGATTTAATTTAACAGTATCAGTATTTATTTATAACAGCTAAACGAACTGGGTCAGGATTTATATTAAATCCTGATGGACCAGTTCTTGGATCAAATCCTGATGGCCTGGTCAGTACTTGGAGTGAAATCTTGATGACTACTGATCCTGATGGCCTGTGTCAGTATTTGAATCCTGATGATGGTCCAGTCCTGACGAAATCCTGATGGTCGATCAAGTACTGATGCCACTCCTGACGGACAGCAAGTCCTGATGGCTTGGAGTACTGATGATGATCAAATCCTGATGGACCAGGAAATCCTGATGACTACTGTTATGGTAATTAAATCAGAATAATTAGTATTAAATGTCATATCTTCAGTTACAATATTTGGTCTGTTTACGTTTTATTTTGTATTTTATATAGATACAAAACATAACGTTTGATAGAGAGACATAGACGTAACTCTGAAAACCCTAGCAACTATCATCTTCTCTGTTTTCTCTCAACACATACAGAATACATAGTTCTTGGGCGAAGTGAGGTGCTGGTCGCTGTTGATCATTCCGACTACTGTGAGTGGATTGATCTGTGCTGTTTTATCCTTGGAGTGATATTGCTGCAACCCAACACAGCGTAAGTGGGGCAATAATCTCTTCAAGAACAGTCAAGACTTCTCGAAGGCTTGGCGACTCAGCTTTTTTATTTATCTATCAGTATTTGCTAAAGCTCCTGAGAGATAAGTGTTATTTCTTGTCTTGTTATTTTCAGTCTCTGATTATACTTCTGTTTTGACCTTTGTGTTTGTTTCGTTATTTGGTATTTTTGCATGTTCTTGTTAATACAAAATATATATAACTGCCCTATTGTTGCTGTGTAGTTAGTAATTATACCCAACAATCTTGAAGAGATTATTCTGTGTTATATATTGTTAATTAACAAGATGGTTAACGGAACTGTAACTCTTGATGGTGCTAATACTTCTGGTTCTGGTGTTACTGTACCCACCATAGATTGGACAACGTACCGTTTCCCACAGCCTATTGATTTGTCAGGAATGCCTGATAAATTCGGTGGGGGTGTTGGTTTTTCTCGTTGGCAGAAAAAGATGAAACTGTGGCTTACGGTAAAGGGTCTATGGCCAGTGGTTCAGTATGAGAAACCGGTTATTGATCAGGAAAAGGCTGAAACTCTTAAGGCCTATGCTATGTGGGAGGAAAAAGATGGGGTGGCTAGGGCTGCTATACTGGCAGCTTTAGCGAACACTCTATTCGATGTTTATTCATCTGACTCCTTCACTGCTAAGCTATTATGGGAGAAGCCGGACCAGACACGCAATACTGACTCGCAAGTGTTGGAGAAGTATTCTGTGGCTAGGTTTCTTGATTTTAAACTGGTGGATACAAAGTCCATGACTGAGCAGGCACATGAGTTTGAGATGTTGGTGCATGCTTTGAAGGAGTCCGGAATGGACCTTCCTGAAAAGTTTCAGGTTATGGCTGTGATTGAAAAGCTCCCTAAGTCTTGGGAAGAGTTTGCTCTCTCCCTGAAAAGACAGAAAGGAGAGATCACTTGGACAAACCTGATGTTGGACATCTCTGTGCAGGAACAACACAAGTCCAAACAGGGACATGTGATGCCTGCTGAACATGGGAGTTCAAAGGTTAATGTAGTGACTGTTGGACAGAAAAGAAAGGCTGTCACTAAGAAGGATAACACTAAACCTAAAAATGACAAGAACAAGGCTAAGAAACCAAAGACAAACAAACCTTGTTGGTCTTGTGGACAGGTTGGTCATTGGAGCAAGGACTGTCCTGCAAAGAAAGCTAAGAAAGCTGTTGTGGGAGCACAAGCTAATACTGTGCTTGCAACCACTGATGGGCCTAAGGTGAACATGGTTGTTGGTAAGGTTGTTGCCTCTGGAACCAATGACGGGTATGTTACCTACAACCCTGTACTTCTATCCACTTATCTGTCTCATGAGTGGTTGATTAATACTGGAGCTAATGTACATATTTGTACTGATATTAGTTTATTTGTATCTTATCAACAGAGTCATGGAGTGACAGTGACGATGGGGAATGCTAGTGCTGCTCAAGTTCTTGGAATAGGAAACGTGGACCTGAAGTTTACTTCTGGGCGTGTTCTATCCCTCACTAGAGTGCACCATGTTCCTGATATTCGTAGAAATATTATAAGTGGAAGTTGTTTAGTTAAAAATGGTTTTGAACTTTCTTTGAAATGTAATAAAGTAGTTATTACACATACTGGTACATTCTTTGGCAAAGGTTATTTTTCTGATGGTTTATTTTTGATAAATGTTGAGCCTGTTTTGGGCAGTTTTATTAATGATAGTGTTGCACCTTCTGTTAATTGTGTTGAATCATCTGATTTATGGCATGCTAGACTTGGTCATTTAAATTTTGGTGCTCTAAAGACTATGATGAACTTAGAGTTTATTCCAAAATATACTATTGAAAAGAAATCTAAATGTCAAGTATGTGTGACTGCTAAACAAACTAGGAAACCCTTTCATAATGTTGTTAGGGATTCAGGAGTATTGGATTTAGTACACACTGACATATATGAATTTGGTGGCATGTTGACTAAAGATAATAAACGATATTTTATTACCTTTATAGATGATTGTAGTAGATACTGTTATGTTTATTTACTTAGACATAAGGATGAAGCACTAGAAAAATTCATTATGTTCAAAACTGAAGCTGAAACACAAACTGGTAAAGTACTTAAACGTTTGAGATCTGATAGAGGTGGTGAGTATACTAATACCTCGTTTACTGAATTTTGCGCAAGCAATGGTATAGTTCATGAGGTAACTCCACCATACACACCTGAGTCTAATGGGGTGGCTGAACGAAAGAACAGAACTTTTAAAGATATGATTAACAGCATGCTTATTAATTCTGGGTTGCCTAAGTACATGTGGGGAGAAGCTTTGAATACGGCTTGCCATATTCTGAATAGAGTTCCTCTGAAACATATGGACAAGACACCTTATGAATTATGGAAAAGTAGAAAGACAAGTTTGAAGTATCTTCGTGTGTGGGGGTGCCTTGCTAAGGTGCTTGTCCCTGAACACAAGAGAAAGAAACTAGGTCCGAAAACTGTTGATTGCATCTTTCTGGGCTATATTGAAACCACTACGGCTATGAGATTTTTAGTGTTAAAATCTGACATAGACGGTATAGTGGCAAACACTATAGTTGAGTTTCGTGATGCAACATTCTTTGAGGATGTGTTCCCTATGAAGACTGGCATACCTCATGATATTTCAAATGATGATCCTACTCACACATCGAGTTTTATTCCTGATCATGTGGAAAAGATGACAAATGTGGGGGCAGATCCTGACAGTAGTTCTACTTCTGACGAAGTAGATGAACCGAGAAGGAGTAAGCGTGCAAAGGTAGTCAAGGACTTTGGAAGTGATTTTGTCACTTACAATGTCGAGGATGAACCTTTAACTTTCCGACAGGCCATGGATTCTTCGGAGTCAAGGCACTGGAAAGGTGCTGTAAAGAGTGAGATCGACTCTATTGTTTCTAATGGAACATGGGAGTTGGTTGATCTTCCTCCTGGGTGTACTACTATAGGATGTAAGTGGATTTTCAAAAGGAAGATGAATCCTGATGGCTCAATAGATAAGTATAAAGCTAGGTTGGTAGCTAAGGGTTTTAGGCAAAAGGAAGGCATTGATTACTTTGACACATACTCTCCTATTGCAAGGATGACAACAATCTGAATGCTTATAGCATTGGCTTCTGTACATGGTCTTATCATCCATCAAATGGATGTAAAGACAGCTTTTCTTCATGGTGATCTTGAAGAAGAGATTTATATGGATCAGCCTGAGGGATTTGTTGCATCGGGTAACGAGAGGAAAGTATGTAAGTTAATCAAGTCTATATATGGCTTAAAACAAGCTCCTAGAGACTGGCATAACAAGTTTGATGATACTGTTTTAGAATCAGAATTTGTAGTTAATGAAAGTGACAAGTGTGTCTACTATATGGTTAAAGGAAATGAATGTATTATCGTATGCCTATATGTGGATGATATTTTGTTGTTTGGAACCAATATTGAGATTATTAACGAGACAAAAAGTTTCTTGAAAAGGCACTTTGAAATGAAGGATTTGGGTGAGGCTAGTGTGATTCTTGGGGTCAAGTTGACACAGTCAACTGATGGAATAACATTGTCTCAATCTCATTATATAGAGAAATCTATACATGAGAAGTATGGTTATTCGAATTGAGAATCGCTAGTACACCGTACGATCCTAAAGTAGCCCTAGTCAAGAATAGTTCAGGAATTCCTGTGTCTCAGTTAAGGTATTCTCAGATTATTGGGAGTTTGCAATATCGTGCTAATGTAACTAGACCAGACATTTCTTATTCTGTGTCTAAGTTAGCTAGATATACAAGCTGTCCGAACAAGACTCATTGGGAGGCACTAGATAGAGTTCTTAGATATCTTAAGGGAACTATTTCCCTTGGTTTGCATTATCGAAGATTCCCTGGAGTTCTCGAGGGATATAGTGATGCAAGTTGGATAGCTAAGAAATCTGGTACCAATGGAGTGACTGGATATTTGTTTACCCTAGCAGGTGGAGCAATATCCTGGAAGTCTACTAGACAGACTTTGATAACTCGGTCTACGTTTGAGGCTGAGTTGTGTGCACTAGATGCCATGGGGACGGAGGCTGAATGGTTACATGGACTTATGTCAGTGTTACCTGTAGTAAGCAGACCGCTTCCAGCCATTGATGTTCATTGTGATAGCCGTACAACTATCGACAAGATCAGTAGTGAAAAGTATAATGCTAAAACAAAGAGACACATCCAAGTTAGACTTAAGTCTATAAGGAGTCTTGTGTCTGAAAGGATTATTGCTGTAGAGTTCATTGGAACTCAGGATAATATAGCTGATCCTTTGACTAAAGGACTTGAGCATGCAGTAGTCCTTAAGTCTAGGTTGGGGATGAGACTGATAGCCCATAATGATTCATCAGCAGCGGGAACCCAATACACCTGAGAGGAGATCCCTTGAAGTGTATTCAATGTGGTAATAACAAGCTGTGAGGGTGAGTTGGTAGTACCTTTACTATATTCCTTGATACTTACGTATCTGTGTCTATCCCATGTAAACCTAAAAGGTACTGTTACTGCCAGTATAGCAAGAGTTATTTGAACTCTGAATGGGGTCAAGTCATTTGACGAGATGATCGCAGTACATCTCTGGAGATGCCCAGCTAAGCGAATGTAATTGTGTGGTCGCAATTAGAGGAAAGGGTTATTCCTTGAAGCATTCGACGAACAGGATCGAGACAGGACCATTAACGTCTCAAAGCCGTAGATCAGCACCATAGCCTTTGATTTGTCGTCGTCTATGGAGTGTGGTTACACCTAACGGATAAAGATTCAAGGTGAAACATTCCATCTAGATCCGGTAGCCATCGAAGTAGAGGACTTAGGAGGGTTCAAACCCGGAAGGGTACCGACTCTGAAAAAACAAGTCATGATAAGGACCGATATGCATTTCTGTATGGATTTGTGGGGGATTGTTAGAAAATGGAAAGTTTGAGGCATATTTTAAATATGTTCTTAATGGAATTTCCGGAAACTAACGATTGGAGGTTGTTCCTTGTTATGAGGACTTAAACTTTCATGTTTGGATCTAAGACATTTTCTTAGTGTAATCCATAAATAAATTGAGTTGAAATAGGTTGCTTGAAATGAGTTATGTGGGTTGGTTATAATAAAATAACTTGTATCCCACATAGCATTGGTAATGAGAGGTTGGTGGGTTTATATAGAAACATGTGCAAGAGTAGTGCGCAACTACTAAGTCATGTGGGTGTGCATGGTGTTAGTATGTGCCTCGCGCGCACACACACACACGCGCGCCGCCGCTGCCCGCCTCGCCTCGCCCCGCCACGTCACGTCACGACTCGACTCGGGTCGAAGGGCGATTTGGGCGAATGTCTCGGCGTCTCGCGTACGCGGGTCATAGTTTCTTGTTTTAACTCTTTAACTTTCATTTTCATCCGGTCTCCATCTACTTCCGGAAATTATTCCTTTAAAACAACACACGCTGCACCTCTCCCAAGTCACCATATCAGTTCCCTCTGACTCCATCGTCAGTACTTATCTTGCTAACCCAGAGGTAGTGTACATTCGTAAACAACTCCTCCAAAATCTCAATTCCACTATAGGGCATCTGTCTAACATCGTTGTCACTGGAGTTCACGACACATCGCTATTCTTTCACATATATCGATTGACACGCTTTCCATTATCATAATATCCTTGGGAGAATAAACCAATTTCATCGATATGTCACTAACATTCTATTCGTCTTAGGGATTCGCTCCTGTCATAGGCGATTTCGTTGCGAATCTAATTCCTATCAGCGAATTTTGACTTATTTGACCTGGTTGGCCTCCCCTTGAAATTCAATAAGGATAACAAAAATTATGGGGCCTTGAAAGATAGCTCCCATATCAAAGAAAATGTCACACACTGGTGATCATAAGGTTATGAGTTTTAAGGTAACCTTATTGGAGGTAAGAGAATTTTACCGAGAGATCAATATGATCATAAGAACTCAACGTTGTGTGCCTAAATTGAGACATTACTAAAGGTAATTAGCCTTCTTGTATGTCACAACTTACAAGTGATGGCGTCCCATCCGACTTCTATCACACAGACAGATAGTCCTTGTAGCCCCTATAAGTATAGGGTTGTTCGTCTCAGTGGAAGTTGAAAAGTATGAAAGCAATTCGAGATCAATTTAATGATTATCGCCTTTCGACAATATTTCTTAAAGGAACACCTTGGATTAAAATTGAACAGATTCCAAAGGTGCGATTTACAAGAAAAGGATTGCCATAAAGATACTGGTATTCAACAAACAAGTGGTGAGGTATCACCATAGGGTCATTCATTATTTGAAGAAAAGTGAAAGCTTAAATAACATCATTTGACAGGGCTTCGAAAGCCTGAAAGTAGGCATTGTGACAGCCTCTGGCACAAGTGAAACTGAATATGGTTTAGCAAAAGTGTTATAAAACAACTTCGAAGAGGGAATATACCCTTTATCATAATTCTTTCCTGGAGAGAGGTCAAGATAGATCATAGATTGGGGATATATCCCACATAATTTGAAAATGGGGAGGGTATTACCAAGGTCTCTACGGATGCCTTTTACGTCGGCTCCTCTAATGGATAATCGTTCAATTCCAAAGCTTTTCTTTTCCACGCACCCTAAGGTGTTCGATACTTACGTCATTGCTGACTTATAATAGTCACTAAGAATTCAACCATCGACCTTTGCAATCACAGGGAATTCTATTCGACTAGGCGCAAACATCCCAAGTAAGCGTTCTGTTCTATAAGAAGACTTCGATACCGTTGTTGCCCGTAGCAATGACAATTCCACATGTCGACTGGGCGGTACTTCGGTAGATCGTTAGAAACTACAAGCTTAAATCCGGTCTCTATTTCAATCATCCTTATACCCAATATTCCTTCTCCCATATCAATCCCGTGTGCTACATAAGCTTAACACTTTTGGCACAATAGCCTTTTCATTTAAGTCAATCCCGGAACTTCTCAGTTCGTCTTGGTTCTTAAATATATTTCGCCTTTACCGTCCAATCTCAACTTCATCATTTTATCTCTACAATCAATTATAGCAATCAGGGTCTGTCCACCAACCCATATAACGGCTATCTTACCCAATCCACAGGGTTCGCTCTAATTTCCACTCTCTTTGGTGACATCCTCTGGTAATCAGAAAGACAAGGTTTGACAAAATTTGCTGAATTTCTTTCCAAAATCCGGGAAATTTGATCAATCTATTTACCTACTAGTAATGCTCGGATCTGATTTCCGACCTTTCTGTTCTATCCTCATAATTCCTTCCTGGTTTCCTGAGGGTGGTAAATCTCGTTCTCGATTCCGTCTTAGCGTGCTTGTCTTACAATATCATTTGCATGGTACATATACCCAAAATTTTCCTTGAGATAATAAAATCCCTCAATGATGTAATAGACACTATTTCCAATGGAATCGCTGGTCGTGGGGATTGAAACCTCATAGCCAAAGCAATTCCTTTCACTATTCTTAGGCAACTAAGTACCCTTAATCGTTCGTGAAAATCTTGACATCTTGGTTCTTACGTATGTCGCCTCCTTATGAGCAACTATAACTGACTACGAGTAACAGGTTTCGTTCAAGTCGAATCAATCCACTGATACTGGCTATACTGTCTCTACCTCTTCTGCCTTGGAGACTCTACTCCATTTTCTTTGTCATACCTCTTGATGAATCATGAACGATCCTTAAACTCTCGTCTCGTCACTTATTTATCCCTTGAAGGTTCGTCCGGTCTTATTACTAGACCTCAAGTAACACACCACATCTTTATCAATCAACACGTCCTCTACAAGATTCTTTCCTTGACCCACTATGGGGTCTTCCTCTAAATCCTCCTATGGATCTTCCTTTATCGGGTCTCCGTCCATTTCAAGGAACGCATCATCAATTGCATACTCGAAGGCCTCAGGATCTGGTATCTCAGAATCCCATCCACCTATAACTCATACGAATCGAGATGACTAACCATGAAGTCCTAAGTACGGTTTCCCAAAAGAAGTCCCCTCTCGGGCTTGATCTTAAACAGTCAGGGTCATGTCCTCTAACTCGACTACGAACTCAATTTGAGCTCTAGATGTTCTTATCCTTATTAAGGGTATTGTAAGACTCGATCTCCAATCGTTTCTGAGGACTGTAACCTAATGCTCTGATACCATCTCTATAACAGCCCCAAATCCGGGGTCAGGGATTTAGGGTTGTCACAATCCATGTACTCCTTGCCTTACCTGTATTACTCACACCATTCATAATTCACCTGCTCATGACCCCACAACATATGTCTCTCACACACACACAGGTTAGAGTCTCAGAAACGACACAATACAACAACTGCGGAATAAATAACTTTTATTACAATACCCAAATGTCTTTTGAATCTGTTACTGATACAATTTCTAAGTATTGTTACATTACCAGCTTAGCCTTCTGATGCTCACAATCCTCTAATACCATTCATGTCTATACATAAGTTGAATACCAAAGCCGTAGCCTGATTCGATTGGTTCGTACTACTCCCGGAATCACTGCTAGAAACTGTTTATGGGAACGCCTTGCGAGGTATGTGTCGTCCCATAGGCATCCTGCTTCGCTGCTATATAATATATATAAAATAATAGCAAGAGTGAGCGATAGCTCAGCAAGGTAATGAAAGTATGGCATAATTCTGCCTTTTAATACAACCCAGAAATAAAGCGGGTATAAGACAGTAATTTGTCAAAATATCTCGATACTGAAATTATTTCCTTATCGGAATGTATTCCAAAAATAGTACCATTGTGGTATTTCAAATATCATTTCATAATACTCTGCAACTTTCAATATTTATACTATGAACAAAGTTCTAGTATAGTATAAAAGATGAAATAACAAGATAACTCAGTATATCCTTTCTGTAAAATATCTGCTATATAAAATATAAGCAGACTATCAACATATACTTGAAAGATGAAGTTATAAGGAAAATTCAATATCAGCTTTCATATCAAACATTTACCTAATATCATAATTTGGAAATAAATACAATGTAAAATATTTCCAATCCATTTTTTTTAAACTCATCTGATTCCATATATCTTTTTCATAAAATCAAATACCTTTTCGTAATCTCATATACTTTCTGATAAACTCATATACTGGAATAAACTTGAATACTCTTGAGTAAACTTTCTTTCTCTGAAAACTTGCATAAAATGTGCTCTTTCATGAATAGTGAACTGTAGATGGAGATGCTAGGCACCGAGGATACCCCTGCGATGATCAGTCGCAAGCTGTATCCCCCTGCTGTTTTTCTACGTAGAAGGGAAGATAATCAGTCTCACACCGACTTACCTCCCCGCCAATCGGTTGTAGGAAGGAAGAACAGACCCGTTCATAGACGGTCGATTCTGTTACTCTCCACTTATCCTACGGTCGGGCACTGATAATCATCTAAGGGAAGAACAGACCCGTTCACCAGTCCGTCGGCCATATTGTAATTCCCTTAGGGGACCGGCGCTACTCAGTCCCTTACATATCTCCAAGTTCGAGTAAATCCATAACACTGAAACATAAAGTTCCTTTCCCTTTTTCCCCAAGTATACAACTCCACAAAGTAGTCGTATCTGGTTGGAAAGGAAAATTCACCCATATTTCCTAAGCTAGGCTTGTTAATGGATATCGACTTGTTCCATGAATTTACCCCTCGATCGTTGAGGTGGTAACACAATATTTGACTTGCAGCAATTACATTGTTCCGAAAAATATCTGTCCCTTGACAGTTTTTGAATTGAGAGTTTAAAAAGAGTAGTAGTCACTTAAATCAGGTTTCCCATATTTTTGATAGTTGAGCGAGCATTTAAATCCCCTTTAAAAGACATATTTAAATGGAAAAACATTGTTTTGGGAACCTCTTTTTGATTTGAAAATAATTAATAATATTTATTAAATAAGTAACCTTAAACGAATATTTGAAATAATATTCATTAAGTAAGTATCCTCAAATGAATATTTGAAAATAATATTTATTAAATAATTAAGCCTCAAATGAATATTCAAAATAATATTCATTAATTAATAAATTTCAAATGAATATTCGAAAATAATATTCATTAAATAATTAATCTCAAATGAATATCCAAAAGTAATATTCATTAAATAAATAATCAATCCTCGAATGAATATTTAAAGGTAATATTCATTAAACAATTAAATAACTTTCAAATGAATATTCAAACATACTATTCATTATATAATCCCCAGATGAATATGTACGATAATATTCTTAAAGTCAATATCCTCAAATGATTATAAATGATATTCTGTAAGTCGATAATCCTCAAATGAATATTAATAAATAATATTCTTAAGATGAATATTAATAAATAATATTCTTAAAGTCAATAATCCTCAAATGAATATTCATAAATAATATTCCTTAAATAAAATAATGAACCCTCGAATAACAGTTACCCGATATCTTTATCGGAAAATAACCTTTATCATATACAAAATATAATCACATCTGACCTTTCAAGAAAATCACACGCCCTTACCCTAGGGCAAATATAAAACCCTGGCTTATAGCTGATATCCCATATCTAACTTATAAGCCCCAACTTCAAGTCATAACCTCAAGTATTGCTATACATAGCAAATCGAAAACAAGTATGCAATTTATATATATCGCAATCGCATATCATAATTGAAAACAGTTATTATCACAACAACAGTAATATAGGTTTTGAAAACTTGCGTGATGCTCGAGAAGTGATAGGGGTTCGCGACGATGTCGGACAATCTAGACAAAGTCAAAGAAAACGCACGATCAATCCCCTAGATAATCCACTTGTACTCAATGCTTAAACACGTAAGCGAAACACAACCAAGGAATTACTAGCTCGTATAGGCTCATACTAAGTCAATGTTTAATCGACAATTACTTAGTCGTAGGTTTAGTCCGAAATCGATCCTCGAATACAAGTTATACTTAACCATTTACAACATTGGTTTCTAAGTCATGTTCTTAGTGGTTTTCACTTGCGCGACCTCGGCTAAAACATTTTTATAAAATCGAAAAATAACCTTTTTAATCCGAATATTTTTCGTGAGCCTTCCCCACTATCTCTAGTATTATTCCTCAAAGTTTCACATTTTAATATGGCTTCTAAGTGGTCCAAATATAGCCTCAAAGTGGTCCAAATATAGCCTCAAAGTGCCTGACCAGAGATGGGTTGTTCCTCTGAACGGCGTTTACTAAAACTCACTTTTCTCTTAAACCGTAATTCGTATAGACATGATCTTTATACCAAAACAAATCTTAAGACAAGACCTACATGTTCATGGTCAGTGTTGTTCAAAAATATTCCAAGACCAGTTCGTAATTCTTGCTCAAAACAGCCTTAAATCAAATGGGCATTACGACGGCTATAATCGTAACGTTTCCCGGTTTTTGTTATGTCAAAACCTCTTAAAACCAAATCAATTCAACAACACAACCATTTTTACAACATAATCAGTTTATATACTTCAAGAACATATCACCAACATCAACCAACAACAAGTATCCATCAAGAATTAACCATACATACTCCAAACTCCATAAACATGCTCACTCTTAAACATTACTAGAAACTTCACTTAAATCTCAACATAAATCAAAGGGTGGATGAGTGGTATACCTTCCTTGATGCTCTACCAACACTAACCAGTGGCCACAACCACTCAACCAGCCTTATATACTCCTTACAAAGCTTAAACCTTAAGATCAAATCAAGAAAACAAGTTAACAAAATTTCGGAGTTACTATTCATCATCACTTTGTAAAATCCATATAAAATCGAAAAACAAGAGTTTGGTTCTCAACTTTTTACCACACATTCTACGCTTCAAGGGATTTCTTTTGAGTCCTATCTCATCACCATGGGATGCTTGAAGCTCGACTTATTGGCTTTCTAAGGTGAGTGGTCGAAACTGGAAAAGGTAGGGCAGTTTCTGTTCTCCGACTTGGGGAAGGGATTTGACTAGGCTACACTCCTTTGTTGGCCATGAAATTTTGAGCGAACGTTTCCCATGGAGTGGAGAAACTATGGTTAAAATTTGGTGATTTAAGGATGGATAGAAATGGAGTTATGGATTTTGCTTTCCTTGATACTCCTGCTGGGCAGAATTCTGGAAAATGGGGGAGAGTTCTTCCTTTTTCCTTTTTCTTTCTTTGTCTTGATTAATAACAATAATGCTGATATTTTGTATAAGTGGTGAGTCATCACCTTGATGTCTTCTCCTTGCGACACTTGTCAAACATGCATTGGTTGAGATAAAGTAACTTTACTGGTTTGCTTTACTGATTCGTTTATTTTCACATGGATGATCCAAATGTTGCATTCCTTGAATTAATCTTGTTACATGTTACTTCCATGTCTATATTTAATCGTGTAAATGTTGCCTTGTTCCTCTTGAAACGATTCGAAATATTTCCTAAAGAGCGAATAAAACTCTACGCGATTTTCGCAGTGAATAGTAACTATTCACTATTCACTTCAACAATCGAATCCTTAAATCGACTTTAATAATATAATAAAATTCCAAAATATTAAATCCTCAAATCCTCAATTTTAATATCTTATTTCTTGAATATAATAATATATAATCCACTGCCCGGTCAAATACTCCACCAAAATAAAATTTGGAATTTCTGAATTCCGATCGTCTTTGCATTCACTTATTTACTCCGTAGATCACTAATATGACTTTGGAATATCCACACTACGTCTCGTACATAGGTGGCATGAAAAATTTTCTTAACCCTCAAAATCACTATTCATCCACCAATATCACTATTCACTGATGCACTTAATCATAATAAGAAAAGTTTTAAATTTTACCAAAAATCTGGGTTATTATAATTTATTAATTTCGTAATTAATAAATAAGGAAAATATACCGCTCATAAAATCATCGAAAAAGTCTGCCTTCTACAAAGAAAAATCTAGAATCTCAATGAAAGGAAATAACTAGTTACAGTCCTTATCCTACGATAAGGAAAAGACTTGCCCACCAAGGAATACAATACTTATCCACCGTCAAGAAGGAGACTTATTCGCTAAGTCTCCCAAAAATACCCTAAATACAAGGCTCCTGACGCCTTATATAAAGGACCTGATCCTTCAATCACAACTAGGTTCTATGGCTTGATTCTCAATTACAAATTGAGATACGTAGGCATGACAGATTTAGTCACGAAACACGAGAACAGCCATTAAAGCTCGAAAGCTCTTAAACCCTAGCAGTAAATTTACAAGTACATTTTTTATTCTACAACATATTATATTACAACTAAGTGTGAATTAAATTATTTTTTTTATACTTTTTAATATTTTACACTTTAACTTGCACAATCATAATAAGTAAAATATTATGAGTTCAAAATAAATTAATATGTAACAGTTTAAGATATAATATTTCACTTTTAATAGTTATCATATTCTCAAAATTATTACACCACAAACAACTTTCACACAATAAATTATGATTTCATATTTGAGACATCCAACTACTATATATATATATATATATATATATATATATATATATATATATATATATATATATATTACAAGTATAATACATTTGTATTCTTTTATTTAAGAGCTGCTGTATGTGCTCTCTAGAGGCACTTTTATTCTTTATCTACAACTTCTTCTATTGTCTGTTGTTTTCTTTACAATTTATTACAATGTATTTATAACATCAAGGAGTGGCACTCATGTATTTACTATTTTCAATCAACCATCCATCTTCTAAGGCGCAGCAAGAAAAACTCTACATCCCACACTAAATATGAAAAGTTGGTTTGTTAATTCTAACAAATTCTTTTAGTTTCTATCTATCAATATCATGTATGTAATTTTTGTTTTTCCTGTATCTCTAAACCGTGTAAACCGATGAGATTAACAAATTATTTTTTATTACAATGTTTTGTTACGCTGCTTAAAAAATATAAAACACCCATGAATATAATTACATAATTATTTTATAAAAAAATAATAGAAATATTGTTGTAATTTTAATTTTCTTTTAATATAAACTTAGTAATTGTTGTGGATAACAATCATGTTTTCTTGAGTAAATTTTTTGTAAAAAATCAGTTATTAATTACATAAAAAATGTAATATATTTTAAATTAAAATAAATCGAGTTTTTAATATTACTATAGTATTATAATGCAAAATAATATAAATCTAAACACCATTTAATTTAATAAATTAATTAATATTTTTTTGAATTTATTAAATTAAATAATTAATTCAATAAATTGTCTATCCTTTAAAGACATGAATTTAGGAGCATTTGGCCTAATTGGAGACCTTGGGATCTGGAAAGCTCTTTGCGTTGCCAAATAATTTTCCATGTTGGAAGAGCAGTTTCTTATGGATTAAGGTGGAGGTGGAGCCTTTGAAGTTTTTTATAGTAATTCTCTTGTGAAAACTAAAGTTTTTTCCACAAAAATTTCAAACTATCCACCTTAATCCACAAGAATTCCAGTTATGCCAGCAGTGTGTTTATTTGGCAACACCAAGCGCTCTCCATATTCCAAGGTGTCCAATTCGGCCAAATGCTCCTAAATTTAGGTCTTTAAAGGCGTCCTACTCTCCCTAAAAATGTTTACAAGTAGAAATTTATAGGAGATAAATTTATTGAATAGTTCATATAGGAGCAGCTCCCCCACAAACTATAAGACATTTTCATAGGATTTTTATTTTTGCTCCGTGAAGAGAAATTATTTCTTAACACAATATCCTAATATAAAATAAAACACTTTCTTTCACTTTATTCCTTTTTTTATAAAGAAATATGTAAACAAAAAAAGTTAGAACTGAGTGTAGCTAATTTAGTTCAACTTATAGCTAAGTGAAAATACTATAATATTTACCTAGCAAAAAAAAAATCCATAACATCTACTTTAAAAAAAACCGACCTTATTGTTCTCCTAGCTTAAGTGAAAAAAATTGCTCTTAATGTTCTCCTAACTTAAGCGTGTCAGTTGGTGTTTCATGCCTGTTCAATTCCATGCGCCACCAATTAAATTCCTCATATCTTGTTCATCCAAAACATTTGGAATGTGCTCTAGGGACATCAGTTGCATCCTTGTTTCTATATGGGAAGAATTAAAATTAATCACATTCTAGGCAACAACAAAACACCAAAACAGCTAAGATTATAAGGGTATAGAGCACTTTAAAAATATTATTAATCAACACCAAACAATGCACATATGAAGAATAATCTAGAGGCCAAAGAAAGGGTGAACTAATAATTTACTATATAGTCTTGTTTTCAAATTGAAATATACGAATGTATCACATATAAGACAATAGGCTATGCACCCCAAAAACCAAAGACAATAATATTATTTAGGGTTTTACAACTAAATGTTAAAAGATGCAAACTTCCATCACATTAAGCACAAAGATAGATACACACATCAACAAACTATACCCTCACATCAGTAAGTACAAAATATGAGGTTTACAAAATATCTAAACAAAATAATTGAATGCATACAATTGGGTAGGCAAATGTTCAGTGTACACCCTTAAACTTAGCACTAAAACTTACGACTAATCGTAGACCATATAGTTAGTTTTTATATATGTACCGCAATATATACTGCAAACACATTACATTGCAGTACATATATAAAAATAACCGGTCTACAAGTCCTAAGTTTAAGGATCTACATATAACAAAACCTCAATTGGGTAAATCAAAAAATAAAAAGTAAAAGACACATAAATTGAGTAAAAGGATGCTTAAAGTAAAGTACATCACCAAAAGCGTGGGATGGTCTCATGAAAATAATAGGGGTTGAGAAGGAGCTTCTGGGCACCAACCGTGAAGAATTGCTTTCTCTTTCAGTGGAAATGTAAAATGATATGCAATCATGTATGTTGGGGTATGTATTATATAGGAACTGAAAGCAACGCTTGTGCCAACTAGTAGTACAGTTTTGGTAAAATTAAACCAGATATTATGTGCATATTAGTAAGATACTATGTAGATATTTATAAAATAGCTGATATCGATAAGAAAGATTGAAAAGATGAATTTGACTTAAAAATTTTAGTTGATTCTATGTAGATACTTTATCTTTTCTTCCTAAACCAACTTTTATCTTAAAAATGGATTTAAAAATAATAAATATGAATGTACAAATATAGAAATATATTTGTGTATAGTTTTGGTAAAATTAAGCCAGATATTATGTGGATATTAGTAAGATACCATGTAGATATCTATAAAATAGCACATATCAATAAAAAGATGAATTTGACTTCAAAATTTTAGTTGATTCTATGGATACTTTATCTTTTCTTAGTAAACCAACTTTTATCTTAAAAATGGATATAAAAATAATATACATGAATGTACAAATATAGAAATATTGATAGAGCATATATTTGTATATAGTTTTGGTAAAATTAAGCCAGATATTATGTGGATATTAGTAAGATACCATGTAGATATTTATAAAATAGCGGATACTAGTTGAGTCTATATTTATAAAATAGCGGATATTTATAAGCCAGATATTATGTGGATATTGAAAATATGAATTTGACTTAAAAATATTAGTTGAGTCTATGTAGATACTCTATCTTTTCTTCCTAAACCAAATTTTATCTTAAAAAATCAATTTAAAAATAATAGATATGAATGTACAACTACAGAAATACTGATAGGGCATATATTTGTATATATTTTATAAGATTTTATTCTTATTTATTGTCTTTTGTAAATAATTAGATATTAACTGATTGAATTTTATTGTTTTATGACTGTAATTGTATTCTTTTACCAAGGGATTTTGAAATTCTGGAATTGTATTATTTTACCAAGGGATTTTGAAATTCTGTTTTTTGCTGTATGGGCACGAGCGCTGGTTGGCCTATGTCAAGAGTATTAATAATGGACCTATGTGAAGAGCAATGGGCCTATGTGAAGAGCATTAATAATGGACCAATAATAATTTATCTTGGAAGAAAGAATTTTATTTTTTGTTAAACAACTTCATGGGTCAATGTGTATAAAACCCAATGTAATGAGCCTATGTGTGGAAGGCCAAGGTTACAACTTCATGTCTTGTAAAAACTTATTAGATTTCAAGTCTTTTGTATAGATAAAAGAGTACAACTTGTTCCACATCTCTTGGATGTGGGAAAAGTATATGTATTTCACTAATAAATGGATGGTTATTACTAAGCCTCATTATAGAGAAGAATAAGAAAGCTATTTTCATACCTATGTAGGATGTCCACTCATGTTCGGATGTTAAAATTATTTTTTTGTTGGAAAAACCCGAGCTTCTCATGAATTATTTTTAAGGTTGAAAAATATAAAAATTGATCATACTACCGAAATTGGACATTGAGGCATGCAAGGCTGTTAGTAAAGCTTAAAAGAAGTCATGAACTCCGAGTTTTACTATTTTACTTAAAAATTTAAGAGTTTCAAACCCGTCATTAGATAAGTATGGAACCTCGTATCAAACAAACTTCCTCGAGACCCTGTATATAGAGAAATCAAGGCACTTTGTTTCAAATCATATCGATGTGGGACAAAGTGAGATATGGGAAAATACATGAAAAGTACGGATGCATTTCAAAATCGGATTTTAATTCGGTCAAACCAAAATCGAATTAGACCAAAAATGGCTGCCGAAAACCGAATTGATATTAATTCGGTTATAAAACGAACTGAATTTTATTTTCGGTTATTATCGAAAACTGAAATAAAAAATTGAAATTTTTCTAGAAGTATAGAAAATTGCAAAAAAATCTTTAGTATACTTAATGGTGAAGCCTATTTATGATGTCATAAGTCTTAACACGTAAACCTACATCAAACAATGCACACTACATCTAAATTGATACCTGTCCAAACTGACACACTCAACTATTTAACCCGTACACCAATACCAACTTTTACCTGTCCAAACTGACACACTCAACTATCTAACCCCTACACCAATACCCTTCACCAATAACTATTACACACACTTTTCATTAAAACACAGCACTTAGAAAGACACATCCTAACAAATATGTAACACCTTTTGTGTATAAAGTTTTTAACATTTTTTTGTAAAACTTTGAACACGCTTTTTAAATTTAAAACACATAATTTCACTTAAAATATGAATTTTTTTGACAATTAGAAATCATGATTTTATCAACAATCTACCTCCAACTATTTAACATCTTCTCACTTAATAAATTCTAATTCTTTAATACGAGATGTGTGTGAGTTTCTAATAAATAGTGTTAACTAATTTTTACCCCTAAACTAAACCTAAGAAATATAGTTATCACTTTTACTACTATAAGATTATAATTTTATATTTTGTAAAGTTTACCTACTAACATCTTAAAGCTAATATTTTCTAATCATAAAATTCTTCTAACTTTTTAAGACAAGTAAAGCTAAAAAAACTTATGTAATCAATTAAAATATCTAATAATAAAAATGTATAAAATTATATTCTCATAAAGTATAACATTTATTATAATTTTATACTAAATAATAGATTGTTAACCCTCAAATTACAAATATTGAAAAATTTACCTGCATATATCTTAAATACAAACTACTTAATATTTTGAAAAGTCTAATTAAAAAAATTTAGAGTAACTATTGCACAACAATTTTACTTACAAACTTAAATTTTAAAATTTCACCAATCCCTGGCTACTTTTCATAAAAAAAAATATACAAACAAAAGTACTATACAAACAAAAATGACTATACTATTGTATTACAACTAAGTGTGAATTAAATTATATTTTTTTACACTTTTTAATATTTTACACTTTAACTTGCACAATCGTAATAAGTAAAATATTATGAGTGCAAAATAAATTAATATTTAACAGTTTAAGATATAATATTTCACTTTTAATAGTTATCATATTCTCAAAATTATTACACCACAAACAACTTTCACACAGTAAATTATGACTTCATATTTGAGACATCCAACTACTTAACATATTACCTATAGCTATTTCATATTTGAAACATCCAACTACAAAATCTGGCAAATGGATGTCAAGATTACTTTCTTAAATGGGAGCGTTGAAGAAGTTGTGTATATGACACAACCGGAAGGTTTTGTAGATCCAAGTTTTGCTAGAATGGTTTATAAGATAAGTAGATCCATTTATGGATTAAAGTAAGCCTCGAGGAGATGGAATATACGTTTTGATGAAACAGTCAAATAGTTTGGTTCTATTCAAAATGAAGATGAACCATGTGTTTACAAGAAGGTTAGTGGGAGCCATGTGGCATTCTTAGTAAGATACCATGTAGATATCTATAAAATAGCACATATCAATAAAAAGATGAATTTGACTTCAAAATTTTAGTTGATTCTATGGATACTTTATCTTTTCTTAGTAAACCAACTTTTATCTTAAAAATGGATATAAAAATAATATACATGAATGTACAAATATAGAAATATTGATAGAGCATATATTTGAATATAGTTTTGGTAAAATTAAGCCAGATATTATGTGGATATTAGTAAGATACCATGTAGATATTTATAAAATAGCGGATATCAATAAAAAAGGTTGAAAATATGAATTTGACTTAAAAATATTAGTTGATTCTATGTAGATACTCTATCTTTTCTTCCTAAACCAAATTTTATCTTAAAAATTCAATTTAAAAATAATAGATATGAATGTACAACTACAGAAATACTGATAGGGCATATATTTGTATATATTTTATAAGATTTTATTTTATTTATTATCTTTTGTAAATAATTAGATATTAACTGATTGAATTTTATTGTTTTATGATTGTAATTGTATTGTTTTACCAAGGGATTTTGAAATTCTGGAATTGTATTATTTTACGAAGGGATTTTGAAATTCTGCTTTTTGCAGTATGGGCACGAGCCGTGGTGGGCCTATGTCAAGAGTATTATCAATGGACCAATGTGAAGAGCAATGGGCCTATGTGAAGAGCATTAATAATGGACCAATAATAATTTATCTTGGCAGAAAGAATTTTCTTTTTTGTTAAACAACTTCATGGGTCAATGTGTATAAAACCCAATGTAATGAGCCTATGTGTGGAAGGCCAAGGTTACAACTTCATGACTTGTAAAAACCTATTAGATTTCAAATCTCTTGTATAGATAAAAGAGTACAACTTGTTCCACATCTCTTCGATGTGGGAAAAGTATATGTATTTCACTAATAAATGGATGGTTATTACTAAGCCTCATTATAGAGAAGAATAAGAAAGCTATTTTCGTACCTACCTATGTAGGATGTCCACTCATGTTCGGATGTTAAAAATATTATGAGTGCAAAATAAATTAATATTTAACGGTTTAAGATATAATATTTCACTTTTAATAGTTATCATATTCTCAAAATTATTACACCACAAACAACCTTCACACAGTAAATTATGACTTCATATTTGAGACATCCAACTACTTAACACATTACCTATAGCTATTTCATATTTGAGACATCCAACTACAAAATCTGGCAAATGGATGTCAAGACTACTTTCTTAAATGGGAGCGTTGAAGAGGTTGTGTACATGACACAACCTGAAGGTTTTGTAGATCCAAGTTTTGCTAGAATGGTTTATAAGATAAGTCGATCCATTTATGGATTAAAGTAAGCCTCGAGGAGATGGAATATACATTTTGATGAAACAGTCAAATAGTTTGGCTCTATTCAAAATGAAGATGAACCATGTGTTTACAAGAAGGTTAGTGGGAGCCATGTGGCATTCCTAGTATCATATGTAGATGATATATTACAAATAAGGAATGCCATTCTTTCTCAACAGACTGTTAAGAATTGGTAGAGAAATAGTTTCTTGATGAAAGACTTAGCAGATGTGTCCTATATCTTAGGGATCAGGATCTATAGAGATAGATCACGAAGATTTTTCGGCTTAAGTCAGAGTACATACATTGACAATGTATTGCAGCAATTAGGGATGCAAAGAGGCTAATAGGGAAATGTTCCCATGTCTAGGAGATTGTGATCTCAAAATAAATGGTCTAAAATCATTGGATGATATGGACCACATTAGTATAGTTTTATATGCTCCGGAAATTGGTTTCATAATGTATGTGATGATATGTACTCATCATGATGTCCCATATGCTTTAAGCATGACGAGCAGGTACCAGTCTAATCCAAGTGATGGTCACTTGATTGGAATCAAGAATATTCTTAAGTGCCTGAAGAGGACTAAAGACTCATTCTTGGTATATGGAGGAGATGGGAAGCTGGATGTAAAATGTTACATGGATGTTAGTTTCTAAACAGACAGGACAGTTTTGTGTCTTAGTATGGATTTGTGTTTTGCTAAATAGATGTGTTGTAAGCTAGAATAGTTCACAACAAGAACCGTAAATGATTCTACAATCGAGGCTTAGTATATTGATACTAGAGAAGTAGCCAAAGAGGATGTTTTGGGAATTTACTAAGGCGATATCACCTTATTAATTAGATTAATGATCAAGTAGATATAATTATATGTAAAGTGCATACTATTGATAATATTGCAGAACCAGTGACTAAGGCTTTGTCGCAGCAGCAGCATGTAAGTAACAATAGTTCCAAATGTATTGGATACATGGGATATTGGCTCTAGTGCAAATGGGAGATTGTTAGTATTAGTGCTCTAGAGACAATACTTTTATGTTTTAAAGAAAACATTTTATTATTATAAATTATGTTTTATTGATTATTATTATTATTTTATTATGTCTTTATTTACTGCGTTATAAATGTTAGCATAATAAATGTCCTTGGAATTATGATATGTATTCGATATCTTTAAGTATGTGACTTAAAAATGAGATTATATGAATAATATCTTTATATATTCATAAATATCCCTAGTCGAGTGTTATTATTTAAGGACAATAATAATGCACAGAGACTAGTATGTTTGTTGACTGATGACCACATCTCATTGGTCATAGGTATGGTGATACTAAAGTCAAAACATAGGTGCATGTAAGAGTACATGACACTGGATTGACTCGCCATGAGATTACACATGTTAAAAGTGTCATAAGTAATTCTCACTGTGATAATGGTGTAATGATCCTTAGACCTGAAATCATTATATTTTATACGAGAATTAATATACTTTGATTACATTAAAAATTACCTTTGACCGGGTGATGATAAAAGTGGACATTGGGTATATTATGAATTGTATGAGAAATATGAATGATCTAGATGAGATTTAACCCTCCTAATTTTAGGAGCGATATTATTGGCCTCTTCTTTGAGTGAGACTAAGAAATGCACGGTCGTGCTCAAAAGTTTATTTGATTTAATAGGCTTCTCATCGATCAAGAAAACTAAGATTACATTATGAAGAGGATGACACATTACATGCCTTGAGTTTAATCTATAATATTAAGGTTAAAGGGATTATATTACATGGAACATTATTCACGAAAGGCTTAATCAAATCACCGATTTAATTATTATTACTTGGGTGGCAATGATGTATTACTAGATGCCGCTCATTGTTTACAATTTTAATTAGTTATTAAAATTGTTACCAACATAATAATAACCTACAGGGTCACACACAAAGAACGCTTGAAGGAGAAATAAATTAAATTTTGAATTTAAATTTAAATAAGTAATTTTTTCTATTTATAATATTAATTAAGTATGACTTGATTAATTATTTAAATAGAAAATGGAATTACTTAAACTAATTCTGAAATTAGTTATTAACTAATTAAGTGCGACTTAATTAAATAATAAATTGGAATTTCAGATTAGTATTTTATTATAATTGAATTATAATTAGAAAACTTATTTTCCTATCTATATAAACTCTCAAAGAGGGCTGATTTTAGTGGTGAAAAACGTTTTTATATTAAAACCCTAGCCACTTATGAGAGCAAGAAAAGAGAGAGAGAAAGAAGCAGTTTTCGGGTGCTAGTACACATCAATCCTTCAAGAAAAGCGTTCGTGTGGATAACGTAGAGTGTAGATCGCGGGAGCGGGATACATGGTGATTGAACAAGCTTTGGATCTCCATTAATCTTCCATTGATGAATTGTTAAAGCGTTTTAAGGTAAAACACTAATCTCCGAATTAAATCTTTTGTTTTCGCATGGATCCTAAGGAGGGATTTCGAATTTTGGTTTATTTTCACATTTTTCGTTGCGTTTATGTGCTCGAAACCCTTCACGAGCCCTCTTCATCCTTGCAGTTTCTCCTTCTGCGGGCTCGTTGGACTTATTTATAAAGGCCGCGGCTACAAAAACAAATAAGAAAGAAACAATGGGTATAAGAAAATCTTAGATAAGTAAAAGAAATTAAGGAATGAGAGTTACCCTTGTCTAATACGCTCGATAAGCCGAGAGACTTTAGGAGAAACTCGTCCAGGAGCTCCCAAGCCAAGGTGGCATAGTTGTCCTTGGTTAGCTCAGCATAGGCACGAGCCTCCTCATCAGTCAAGACTATGTCATTGGGACTACCGTCCGAGACCCTACTAAACGACCTACGGAACAAGGTGCCCCAATCCCCTCCTTCCCAAACCAGATACATGAACTCATTCTTCCATTTTGGGTTGTTATCGGGAATGGATTTAGGGTGAAAAATTGGAGGTGTAGAAGCACGATGGTTGAGATAAACCTAACCAGGAGAAATTGCAGAACTATTCTTAAATTGAAATTATTTTCTAAATAAAGAAACAGAAAGGGGAAAATTGTTTTTTAAACAAAGGACTATGAAAATCATTATTATTCTCCAAGCATTGGGAGGAAGTTGGCAAGGATTAATTCTAACATCTGCCAGAAGCTTAGGAATAAACTCGTGGAAAGGAAACCTAAGTCCTGCAACAATGGCGTCCTTGTAAATGCACAGAGCATCAGGACGCCAATGGCAGGAACGATCTCCTGGGCCAGCTCGGACAAGTCTAAGGGGGGACTTAACTCTATATATTTTGTTATAATCCCTAATTTTATCAACTTCATGAAACTTATTACTACAGTCAAAAGAATCTAAGTGAGACACTGAGGGGTATTCATCACCACGGTCGCTAATCATATCTTGCAAAGACATATATGAAAAGTGAATAGTGATGGTACCTCTCTTGGAAGCTTGGTTCATTTTTTGAAGGCGTTGAGCTGCACGATCAACCATCGATATTCAAAATCTTCAAATAAATCCCCAGAAATCTTCTAAACTTCAAAGATGAATCCTAGAAAATGATGAATATGGTCAAAGAAAACTCGCCGGAAATCGCCCCACCATAGAGAAACTAGAGAAAACTAAAGAAATTTTTGAAATTGGAAATAAAAAGTGAAGAGTGAAAAAGAAATCTCACTCTTTTATAACTGAAATAGCCGGTCACCCAACCAGTCAAAGGGAAGGGCAACCATCTATAGCCGGTCGAGGCCCATAATTGCTCATTGGGCTCCAGGAAAAGGGCCCTTTAAAATTGAGGCCCAAAAGAAATAAAATAAAGCCCAAATAATTTGAGGCTCGAAATTTGAGGTCGAAGAAACCCTAGACTGAGGTCGAATGACCGAGGTCGAAAAGATATGCGAAACTGAAGTTGATTTGTTCGACCTAAGACCAATTTGAGGTCGAAATTTGAGGTAGAAGAAACCCTAGATTGAGGTCGAATGACCGAGGTCGAAAATATATGCGGAACTGAAGTCGATTTGTTCGACCTAATACCAATTGGAGGTCGAAATTTGAGGTCGAAGAAACCCTAGACTGAGGTCGAATGACCGAGGTCGAAAAGATATGCGAAACTGAAGTCGAGTTATTCGACCTAAGACAAATTTGAGGTCGAAATTTGAGGTCGAAGAAACCCTAGACTGAGGTCGAATGATCGAGGTCGAAAACACATGCACAACTGAAGTCGATTTGTTCGACCTAAGACCAATTTGAGGTCGAAATTTGAGGTCGAAGAAACCCTAGACTGAGGTCGAATGACTGTGGTCGAAAAGACATGCAAAACTGAGGTCGAACTCTTCGACCTGGGACCAACTAAGTTCGAAGATGAGGTCGAAGAAACCCTAGATTGAGGTCGAAAGGCTGAGGTCAAAAACACATGCAAAACTAAGGTCAAACTCTTCGACCTGGGACCAACTGAGGTCGAAACTGAGGTCGAAGAAACCCTAGATTCATGAGGTCGAAAGGCTGAGGTCGAAAACACATGGAAAACCGAGGTCGAATCATTCGACCTGGAACCAACTGAGGTCGGAGGCTGAGGTCGAAACTGAGGTCGACAATACCTCAAAACCGAGGTCGAAAATACCCTTAAAAAAATTTAATTAAATAAATAAATACATTTATTTATTTATTGACATGCAAAAATTCCTAAAAGAGAAAGTCGAGGAAAAATGTACAGATCCCAAATCGAGATCAACAATAACTTCTGTGAAAAACTCGGAAACATTTTCTCAGAAGTTGGGGGGAAAAATAATATGGACAGAAAAGTAATCCTAGAAATGTAATTAATGATGTATTAATTAGACCTAGATTGGTCCAAGAATATGGCCCGATAAACAAGGCCCGAAACCCTAATTATTTATTAATTTCGTAATTAATAAATAAGGAAAATATACCGCTCATAAAATCATCGAAAAAGTCTGCCTTCTACAAAGAAAAATCTAGAATCTCAATCAAAGGAAATAACTAGTCACAGTCCTTATCCTACGATAAGGAAAAGACTTGCCCACCAAGGAATACAATACTTATCCACCGTCAAGAAGGAGACTTATTCGCTAAGTCTCCCAAAATACCCTAAATACAAGGCTCCTGACGCCTATATAAAGGACCTGATCCTTCAATCAGAACTACGTTCTATGGCTTGATTCTCAATTACAAATTGAGATACGTAGGCATGACAGATTTAGTCACGAAACACGAGAACAACCATTAAAACTCGAAAGCTCTTAAACCCTAGCAGTAAATTTACAAGTACGTTTTTTATTCTACAACATATTATATTACAACTAAGTGTGAATTAAATTATTTTTTTTTATACTTTTTAATATTTTACACTTTAACTTGCACAATCATATTAAGTAAAATATTATGAGTTCAAAATAAATTAATATGTAACAGTTTAAGATATAATATTTCACTTTTAATAGTTATCATATTCTCAAAATTATTACACCACAAACAACTTTCACACAATAAATTATGATTTCATATTTGAGACATCCAACTACTATATATATATATATATATATATATATATATATATATATTACAAGTATAATACATTTGTATTCTTTTATTTAAGAGCTGGTGATATGTGCTCTCTACAGAGGCACTTTTATTCTTTATCTACAACTTCTTCTGTTGTTTTCTTTACAATTTATTACAATGTATTTATAACATCAAGGAGTGGCACTCATGTATTTACTATTTTCAATCAACCATCCATCTTGTAAGGCGCAGCAAGAAAAACTCTACATCCCACACTAAATATGGAAAGTTGGTTTGTTAATTCTAACAAATTCTTTTAGTTTCTATCTATCAATATCATGTATGTAATTTTTGTTTTTCCTGTATCCCTAAACCCTGTAAACCGATGAGATTAACAATTATTTTTTATTACAATGTTTTGTTACGCTGCTTAAAAAATATAAAACACCCATGAATATAATTACATAATTATTTTATACAAAAATAATAGAATTATTGTTGTAATTTTAATTTTCTTTTAATATAAACTTAGTAATTGCTGTGGATAACAATCATGTTTTCTTGAGTAAATTTTTTGTAAAAAATCAGTTATTAATTATATAAAAAAATGTAATATATTTTAAATTAAAATAAGTCGAGTTTTTAATATTACTATAGTATTATAATGCAAAATAATATAAATCTAAACACCATTTAATTTAATAAATTAATTAATATTTTTTTGAATTTATTAAATTAAATAATTAATTCAATAAATTGTCTATCCTTTAAAGACATGAATTTAGGAGCATTTGGCCTAATTGGAGACCTTGGGATCTGGAAAGCTCTTTGCGTTGCCAAATAATTTTCCATGCTGGAAGAGCAGTTTCTTATGGATTAAGGTGGAGGTGGAGCCTTTGAAGTTTTTTATACTAATTCTGTTGTGAAAACTAAAGTTTTTTCCATAAAAATTTCAAACTATCCACAAGAATTCCAGTTATGCCAGCAGTGGGTTTATTTGGCAACACCAAGCGCTCTCCATATTCCAAGGTGTCCAATTCGGCCAAATGCTCCTAAATTTAGGTCTTTAAAGGGGTCCTACTCTCCCTAAAAATGTTTACAAGTAGAAATTTATAGGAGATAAATTTATTGAATAGTTCATATACGAGCAGCTCCTCGACTAACTATAAGACATTTTCATAGGATTTTTATTTTTGCTCCATGAAGAGAAATTATTTCTTAACACAATATCCTAATATAAAATAAAACACTTTCTTTCACTTTATTCCTTTTTTTATAAAGAAATATGTAAACAAAAAAAGTTAGAACTGTAGCATGTGTAGCTAATTTAGTTCAACTTATAGCTAAGTGAAAATACTATAATATTTACCTAGCAAAAAAAAATCCATAACATCTACTTTAAAAAAAACCGACCTTATTGTTCTCCTAGCTTAAGTGAAAAAAATTGATCTTAATGTTCTCCTAACTTAAGCGTGTCAGTTGGTGTTTCATGCATGTTCAATTCCATGGGCCACCAATTAAATTCGGCATATCTTGTTCATCCAAAACATTTGGAATGTGCTCTAGGGACATCCGTTGCATCCTTGTTTCTATATGGGAAGAATTAAAATTAATCACATTCTAGGCAACAACAAAACAGCAAAACAGCTAAGATTATAAGGGTATAGAGCACTTTAAAAATATTATTAATCAACACGAAACAATGCACATATGAAGAATAATCTAGAGGCCAAAGAAAGGGTGAACTAATAATTTACTATATAGTCTTGTTTTCAAATTGAAATATACGATGTATCACATATAAGACAATAGGCTATGCACCCCAAAAACCAAAGACAATAATATTATTTAGGGTTTTACAACTAAATGTTAAAAGATGCAAACTTCCATCACATTAAGCACAAAGATAGATACACTGTAAAGCATAATGTAACATAAGATCTAAAAGAGATAACTACAACTCAACAAAGGACAAGACAAACAATAATATTAACAGAGGCACAGGAATCCAGAATCAAAGAAGAAAAGGTAAACTCAAAAAATCAAAATACGTTATGTATTCTTGAAGTCCGTAAACAGGTCACGGAAAGAAGTTCATGAAAATGTTCAAGCCTCAGTGACAGCAATGGAAACAAGACTTTGAAGACAACAGAAGTATGTGAATGATTTAGGGTTCAGTACCACGGGATTCCAGTGATGAAGCAACCAGAACGACAAGGGACGTATCAGCAGCAATGTATTGAAGACATAAAATAAGAATTGATCAAGTGTTATTCATCTGTGAACCAGACCAGTTGCACTAGGTGACGGCACTGAAAATATCAAGTTGTTTTATCGTCTCAGAAGGAATTGATACAGTCTAAAACTTAAACACCCAGGAGCTCAGGAGTAATCACTAAAGGACAAAAGACAAGAAAAAGTATTCGATAGTTTTTCAATTGAGAAAACTATCGAATGATGGTTAAAGTAATTATTGGCAAACCACTTTTACTTTATTTAGTATTCGATAGTTTTGAATTAAAAACTATCGAATGGTAAATAAAGTAATTCCATTCGATGGTTTTTTAATTCCATTCGATGGTTTTGCATTTCAAGGAGCAGGTGAAAAGTGACTTGTTGTGAACGGTTGATGAAGATCCAACGGCCAAGAATATTCTATTCTAAATGGTTCGATGGTTTTTCAAATCAAGTCTACAATTAATACTGAGAGAAGAGTGTGTCTTCTTAAGTTAAGGATTCTAACACAGAGACATTACTGAGAGAGAGAAGAGCCGGAGAAAATTATCAGAGAAATTAATAGTGCTCAGAACTTGATTATTGTTTTGTATTTGTGTTACCTTAAACTCATTGACGCTAATCTACGGATTAGAAATTGTAGCACCCCTCGAGGTTTATATTTATAAAAAGATATATTCCCCGAAACTTGATTTGGTTTGGTGTGTTTGATTTCGTTATAGAACTGAAAGATTAATCCGCGAACGAAATTAAATTTATTTGTGAGTATCGTATTCAACCCCCCCTTCTACGATACTTTGGACCTAACAATTGGTATCAGAGCTACTTGATTGATATACAAATCAGATCCGGTGAATGAGACCAAAATCAAACGTAGCGTGAAAATTCGAAGCAAATTTTTTAACTTTCAAAATTTTTCATTTAATTGGAATTTCTTGAATTTTAAACAATTTGAAATTTTCAGAAACCATGAGTGCTCCAAAGACAACCGCTGGTATTAAAGTTCCCCCGTTTACTAGAGATGATTTCGGTTTGTGGAAGATGAAGATGTTGTTATTTATCAAGGCATCTAATCCGTTGTATATTGGCATATTAGAAAACGGACCGTTTGTACCAATGAAACCAGTTAGTGAATCTACAGCTCCTGATGGTAGCAGGATTCCTTCAGGCACCCAACCTAAGGATATAAGTGAATTTACAGATTCTGACAAAGAACTGATTCGATTGGACACCGGTTTAATGTTGATATTGGCGGACTCCGCGGACAAGGAAATGAGCTATCAGTTGATGAACTGTACAAGCGGGAAACATATGTGGGATACCATTAACTTAATAATGGAAGGAACTGAAGACGTTCAGGAAAACAGATTGGACATTCTGACTTCTCAATATGAAACGTTTAGGTCCCTGCCAGGAGAAAGTATAACTCAGGTCTTTGAGAAGTATACTAAGCTCCTCAATGAATTGGCAATGAAAGGAAAGACCTATCCACTGAGAGAATCAAACAGGAAGTTCATGATGACGCTGCCCCATCATGTAGAACACAAGTCATCATCCATTAGGGAAAGAATTGACTTCACAAAGATGCCACTAGAGATGATCTATGGCAAGTTGAAGACCTATGAGATGGAACAGGAACAAAGGGTGATAATCTATGGATCAGGGACAGTGGACAGCAAGCACAATGCACTTGTGAGATCAGCAGCACTTGTAGTGGATGAACCAATAACTTCTGAGATTCGGGTTCAAACCCCTAGAGCTGGAAATGAGGTGATAATAGAAGCAGAAATGGATTCTGTGAATCTGGGTGTTGATGAAAGTGATTACTACACCCTAGAAGAGCTTGAGCAAATGGAAGACAAAACCATGGCGTACTTAGCTGCAAAGTTTAGTCATATTCGTTTCAAGAGAAACCCTAAGTACAAGTTCAAGGGCTCAACCAACAGATTCCAGAAGAGCAATTATACACCTAGTACAGGCTTTAAGGGAGGCTACAAGACTGGCATGATTGATAGGAGCAAATCAAGATGCTATAACTGCAATGAGTTAGGGCATTTCGCCACTGAATGCCGGAAGCCTCGTCAAGCAAGAGACATGAAAGATGTCTATGGAAAGAAGGATTCTTATGATGAGTTGAAGAAGGAGAATGCCAAGCTTAGACAGCAGTTGGAGGCATTCTCTGGAAAGCAGAAAGGGAAGGCTTACATAGCAGAGGGAAAGCACTGGGATGATACTGATTCGGATGAAGAGGAGGAATATGTAAATGTTGCTCTAATGGCTGACTCTTCAGAGGAATCACCTCAATCATCTCAGGTACCTATCTTAACTACAATTGATATGTCTAATTCTGAGTACAAGAAAACTGTGCAAGATCTTAGTGTAGAATTGTTTAATGTACACACAAGCATGCTAGCATCTGAAATGGAAAATGCTAAACTAGTTCTTAAGATTAAAAAGCTAGAATCTAAAAATGAAGAACTAGAGCTTGTAGCTGTAACATTAGAAGATCTTAAGCAAAAGAATTCGTACTTAGAGAACAAGGTCAAGTGTAATGATGAGATAGAGACTATCCTCAGGAAGCAGATTTCAGATCTAGATTTGAAGCTGAATGCTTTTAAGAATTCCGCTCTAGTGGCTAAGGAAATCATTGATACTCAGGCCGTAGAGAATAAAACTGCTATAGGATTTGACTATAACAAGAAAGCTGGTAAGAAGATTGTGGAATTCCCTGTGACACCTTCAGTTGTCAAAAGGAGTACTCCACATGTTCTTAAGAATGTTGATTGTCCAGTTTTTGTTAAGCCGTTTCCACCTCTCTTTTATGAGGATGATCTTTTCATAGCTCAAGAATTGCTTGAGGAGGATTTAGTGAAGGAAAAAGAGGTAAAGACTAAGTTGCCTAGGAAATCAGTAAAGAATGTTTTACCTAAACCTGATTTACCTAAAACTGAAGTAGGTTCCTTAGTTAGTAATGTTAAAAAGAACAGGAATGGGAGGAAAAAGATTGTTAATCAGGAATTGGTTCCATCTTCTCCCATTGCATCTAGGAAGTTATGTTCTATTTGTAATTCTGCTGGACACCTTACACATGCATGTAAAAAGGTTAAAGTAGAAACTGCTAATGCTTCTGAAATGCATAACATGTCTGACATGCCTGATAATCATGAACCCTGTGGAAAGAAAGAGTGTTTGCTATGTAAGTACAACATCATGCATGCTTATTTTAAGTCGATGTCTGATAATAGCAATAGCACTGATAATGTTAAATCCACAGATACTATGAATATCAAACAGGGTAAGACTAAATTGAATGTTACTCCTGTTAAATCATCTAAACCTTCAGGACCCAAACAATTTTGGGTACCAAAGTCCGCTTAATCAATATGTGATTGCAGGGTAAGGTTAAAAGCTCAAAGGTTGTGTGGATTCTGGATAGTGGCTGTTCTAGACACATGACAGGTGAAGAGTCCCTGCTTACAGAGGTGGTTAGGAAGACCGGCCCGATTGTAACCTTTGGAGATGACAACAAAGGATTCACTACGGGATATGGTAAATTGAAAGCTGGAAATGTCATCATTGAAAACATCTCTCTTGTCAAAGGATTAAAGCACAATCTTCTAAGTATCAGTCAGTTCTGTGATAAAGGCTACGATGTAGATTTCAGAAAGGACAAGTGCTTGATCACCAACAGGAAGGATGTGAAGCTTACTCTACTGGGAGTGAGAAAAGGAAACTTGTTTATAGCCGACTTAAGTTCTACCAGTGAAGGAGAAGTTACATGTTTCTATGCAAAGGCATCTTCAGAACAAAGTTGGCTATGGCACAAGAAGCTCTCACATCTGAACTTCAAAACTATGAACTCTTTGGTAAAGAGAGAGTTAGTGAGAGGGTTGCCCCTGATGGAATTCAATCAGGAGGGACTATGTGAAACATGTGAAAAGGGGAAGTCGAAGAAAGCATCACATGGAAGCAAAGGAATGACAAGTATTACTGAACCATTACAGCTGATTCATATGGATTTATTTGGTCCAGTTAATGTTATGTCACTTTCAAGAAACAGATATGCATTGGTGATGGTGGATGACTACTCCAAGTACACGTGGGTGTTGTTCATACAAACAAAGGATGAAGCAACACAACTAATCATTGATCACATCAAGAAGATAGAAGTGGAAGCTAAGCTACCTGTGCGGACAATCAGATCAGACAATGGAACTGAATTCAAGAATGCAGTTCTAAATGATTTCTGCTCAGAGAAAGGAATATCAAGACAGTTTTCAGCACCAAGAACTCCTCAACAGAATGGAGTAGTGGAAAGGAAGAACAGGACCTTGGTTGAAGCAGCAAGGACCATGTTGAGTGAATCAAAACTTCCCACTTACTTTTGGGCTGAAGCAGTAAATACAGCTTGCTACACTCAGAATCGAACCCTGATCAACAAAGATCATGAAAAGACTCCGTATGAGTTAATGGCCAACAAGAAGCCAACACTGAAGTATTTTCATGTGTTTGGTGCAAAGTGCTTTGTACTTAAAGATGGAGAACATCTTGGCAAGTTTGATGCCAAAGCAGATGAAGGCATTTTTCTGGGCTATTCTCTGGAATCTAAGGCTTTCAGGGTATATGTGATTGAAGATAAGAAGGTGTTGGAAAGCTTTAATGTAACATTTGACGACACTAAAAGACCAGGCCTGCAAACTGGAGAGAACTCTGAATCCTTGGTATTTGAAAATCTATCAGGAGATCTCTCTGACAATGAAGAAGTACCTGAAGTTGTTACAGTCATTAATAATAATCATAATGATAATGATTCTGGACAAAGTGGTGACCAAATTGGAAATCCTCAACATACAGGATCCACTAGTCAGTCTTCAGAATCATCAGATCAAACCGTCAACAACTCAGGGGGAGCAGGAGAAGGATCAACTAGTCACACTCCACAACATCTAGAACAAGGAGAATCATCAAGATCGCATCTGCCAAGACAAAGGGTATGGAATAGAGATCATCCCTTTCACTTGATCATTGGTGATCCAGACACAGGAGTGAGAACTAGGAGAACATCACAAAATGAATGTCACTATTCTGGGTTTCTTTCAGAAACAGAACCTAAGAAAGTTGAAGATGCTCTAGATGATCCAGATTGGGTAATTGCTATGCAAGAAGAACTCAATCAGTTTGAAAGGCAGAAAGTTTGGAAGCTGGTACCCAGGCCTAAGGGAAAATTTGTTATTGGAACAAGATGGGTATTCAGAAATAAGTTGGACGAAGATGGCATTGTAACGAGAAACAAAGCCAGACTGGTTGCTAAAGGTTACTCTCAAGAAGAGGGTATAGATTATGATGAAACCTATGCACCAGTAGCAAGACTTGAGGCCATCAGAATGTTTCTGGCATTTGCTGCACATTCCAATTACAAGGTATATCAGATGGATGTGAAGAGTGCTTTTCTGAACGGGGAGTTAGAAGAAGAAGTGTATGTGGAACAACCTCCAGGTTTTGAGGATTCAAAACTGGCAGACTTTGTGTACTTTCTATTCAAAGCTCTCTATGGACTCAAACAAGCTCCAAGGACATGGTATGACACTCTCTCTGAATTCTTACTTGAAAATGATTTTACAAGAGGTGTTGTAGACAAAACTCTCTTTGTCAAAAAGCATAAAAATGATTTGATATTGGTGCAAGTATATGTTGATGACATAATATTTGGTTCTACTAATGATGATCTATGCAAGAGATTTGCTAAGTTAATGCAGAGTCGTTATGAAATGAGCATGATGGGTGAATTGTCATTCTTTCTTGGATTGCAAGTATACCAGAAACAAGATGGTATATTCATTTGTCAGTCCAAGTACATCAAGGATCTTCTTAAGAAGTATCAAATGGAAGACTCATCTACAGCAAAGACTCCTATGCCAACTGCCACTAAGCTTGATAAGGATGAAACTGGTAAGAAGGTTGACATCACAGGCTACAGAGGTATGATAGGCTCATTACTTTATCTCACTGCAAGTAGACCAGATATAATGTTTTCAACATGCTTGTGTGCTAGATTTCAGTCTGATCCTAAAGAATCTCATCTAATAGCTGTTAAGCGAATATTTAGATATCTTAAGGGGACCCCAAATCTTGGAATTTGGTACCCTAAAGATACAGGATTTGATCTTATTGGATACACAGACTCTGATTTTGCAGGTTGTAAGATTGATCGGAAGAGTACTTCAGGAAGCTGTCAGTTTCTTGGAAGAAGATTGGTTTCCTGGCATAGCAAGAAGCAGCATTCAGTGTCCACATCAACAGCTGAGGCTGAATACATTGCTGCTGGTAGCTGTTGTGCTCAGATATTGTGGATGAGAAACCAACTCCGTGACAATGGACTTTTGTTGACAAAGATTCCAATCTTTTGTGACAACACAAGTGCCATAGCAATCTCTAACAATCCAGTGCAACACTCGAGGACGAAGCACATCGACATCAGGTATCATTTTATCCGAGAGCATGTCATGAATGGAACTGTGGAGTTACACTTTGTACCCACAGAGGATCAAATTGCAGACATCTTTACTAAACCGCTTGATGAATCCACTTTCAATAAGCTGGTTGGTGAACTTGGGATGTTAAATCTTTCTAATTGATTTTGATTAGAAGTCAGTAACTGCAGAGAGTCCTGGTAAATACATGAGTTCAAGAATTGCTATATCCTTTGGACTTGTGAGTTTATTTTCTGGAGCAATTCTCGTAGTTAGGATTTTTATACTAATTTTATGTCATAATTATGGATGATATATCTTCTGGCATTTAATTGGTTATTAATTCTAAAAATTATTTAGGTGCTAATATTTGTTCTAAATATTAAAGCATCTATTTAATTTGAATTAATTTGCTTTGTTTTTAACATTGTAGATTAATGCAGCATAATTGATTGGTTTTAATTGATTAATATCACTCAATGATACTTAATTGATTTTATTCTAAGAAAATTGTGAATTTTCTGTTAAGAATTGATTTTGGTGAATTTTAACAGATTTATTAAAATTAAATTTTGACAGGAAATACAAAAAGTCTGAATTTTAAAACAAGAACAGGTTTTAAAAAGAAGACAGAAGCAAAAATATCGAATTTAAGGAAATTCGATAGTTTTTCAAAGTACAATGATAAATCTATCGAAATTAATTTCGATGGTTTTTGAAAAGGAAAAAGAAAATCTATCGAAAACATTTATCGATAGTTTTTGAGGTTACTTTTAAAAATATATCGAAGTGAATTAATATCAAGACTATATTTAATTCTCGATAGTTTTTAAAATCAAAGTGAAAAACCTATCGAGAGGATTTAATTTTTCTATAATTAAACTCCTCGATAGTTTTTCCAAAAGTCAGTTCGATAGATTTTTTCAAGATTTCAAAGTTCGATAGTTTTTTCTGAAAACCTTTTTAAATTCTGTATTTCAAAAAACCTCGATAGTTTTCCAAAAACTATCGAAGTAAAGATGACAGGTTTGCCCCTATGAAAAACTATCGAATGTACATTTTCAAATCTATCGAAGATAGAAAGTCCATTATACCCCTGTCAGTTTTAAAGAGTATATAAGTCTGCCTTAGTCTTTTGTTTCTTTTCATTGTTTTATACACTCAAGAAAAGCTATAGCCGAATTTATACTTACAAAAGAGATACATAACCAAGAACAAGACTATACTCGATAGTTTTTGGATCTGTTTACTGATTTTAAACCTTCAGGAATTCATTCTTACTGCAGTCACTTCTTTTAAACTGCGAAATCACTGTATACTTGACTCCTATTTTTGTTTTAATTGGTCTCCAGTGAAAACCATCGAGAGAGAGAGATACAGTTGATCTTTGGATACCTTGATAAGTCGAATCAAAAGAGTACTCTATTGATTTCTCAATAGGGTTCTTAAGGATTACTTTCAATTAACAATTATCAATTTATTTTAAGGATTCTAACCTTAGGAAGTTGTTTTTGGTTAGGTTGTTTTATTAAAGAAAAGGGGTATATTGTGTTAAGTTTGTTTTTAGGGTAATTTTGTGTCAAGGTTGATTAATTAGAAATAATTAATTAATTTAAGTGAAACATTAATTTTGGTTTAAATTTAAATTTTCTGGAAAGTGTGAAAATACAATGGCCGGAGAATTTATTATTACCAAAACTAATCATGTCTCGTTTCAAAATCTGCAATCCATAACGAATCCTCAAATTCGTGCATGGGCAGAATTTTTGAATATACGTTCATTAGTGGCATACGCTGTAAGTACTCCCGTGGTCCTTTGCATCGATCAATTGACTGCGTTGTACACAACCGCCACGGATACAACTGAGAATAACATACGGTCCTTCAGTTTTGTTGTGCCAGGGGGCAGAACAATAAGGGTGACGGAACATGACTTCAATAGAATTCTACATTTTCCAACAGAAAACCTTGTTCCGGATCCCACAACTGAGGAAATACATGCTTTCTTCACTCTTATCAGAAGTCAACAACCTAACTTCTTGGTGGGAGAGTTCCTAAAGCATTACCTGCCAAAGCCATGGAACTTTTTCTTTCATACCCTGATACATGTTTTTACTGCCAAGCTAACAAATCTGCATGGCATTCCCTTATTCCTTCAAAAGATAGGGTTTGCCATTGCGAACAACAGGCATATTAACATAGGACGGATAGTGATTGATCAAGTAATTCTGTGCATGGGACCACTGGATGAAAGAACAGGCATAAATGAAGATGTGCTCTGTTTCTATCCTAGGTTCCTACAGCTAATTCTCAATGATGTCTTAACAGATGATGAACGTGAGACATTTGAAGCTGAAGACACAATGGAGTGTATGAAGATGAAGAGCAATGCCATAACCGCTCTAATAAGGAAGACCAACTATCTTCCAGGGGTACCCACTGTTCTCACTGAATATCTAAGAACGGTGCCCCTACCTCTTCTACCCCCAGGGGAACAGGTAAATGAAGGTAATTTTCCTCAACCTGAACCTGAACTTGGTCCTGAACCAATGGATGTTGATCCAGAGCCCTCAGTGGCCATTCCAGACCAGGAGGTTGCAAACCCACAACCTCTAACCACGGTCGAAGAGCCTTTGAACGAGCCAAATGAAAACATAAACGAACCTCCTTCCCCTACTATACCCATTAAAGAACCATCCATGAGTGTAGAGGGAGATAGTGCCAAAGCAGCACCACATAAGGAGATACACCCTTCAACAGCAGCTCTGCCTTCCTCTAAAAGGAGAAGAACAGAAACTGAGGCAACTGCTGATACTTCATTTCTCTCATTCAAAGAGCCCTTTACTGATTTTTCTGATGCTGATTGGGCTACGCTAACGAAAGCAATATCTGAACCAATAGCTCAATCAAGTAAGGAAGAATTGACGGAAGCAACTGGTGTTCCGACCATATTACGGTCAGGTTCACTGGTTGAAGGTTCTCAGAACCAAGGGTCTTCACAGACGTTGAGAGAAGGCTTTGACCTCAATGCACAATCTAAAAGGTCATTGTCTACCTCCCCAGATGGAACATATCTGGATCCTGCGGGTAAAGGGTCTGACGTAGGTGCAGATCGGCAACTCGTTGACAGTGAATCAATTACTATTGAGGAGTCAACTGAGGTGAAGTCTTTACAGACTCACGGGGAAGATTCGGGATCTCTGCTGTTAAAAGAGCCTATTTCTAACCCCCTAGAGATTCAAACTCTAGATCCTACAAAGGATATATCATCTAAGGATGATCAGCAACTTGGTTTAACCAAGGACGGGGACTTGCGAAGCCCCATTGCACCACCGGTGACCTCCTTAAGGACGGCTACGGTGTTTTCTTCTGCAGGTACAACCAGCACAATGGATTTGAGTGAAACACAAACACTTACACCTGGCCTGAGTGGGAAAGGAAAAATGAGTGAAACACTAACAGAAACTGTGAGTGAACACCCAGAGCCAAGCGTGAGGAGTGACACCCAAACCCTAACTCATATTGATGATCTGCTGTTACCAACAGAAAGAGAGCTACAAGTTCAATCTTCCCTCAAGGAGATGACAGTTCATGATAAAGAAGGAAATCCATTATTCAAGGTTCCACTGCGACCTTCCTTTGACCAAGGGATCTCCTCCAGTCAAGACAATGTTTCTTTAAAGTCTATTCAAGAGAAAGTTGACTTGGCTGCAGCTGATTCCAGAAGAACATTCAGGGTCATTGGCAGTGCATCTGGCACTATAACAGGTACGAAGCAGGCAGTGGACTCCTTAAAGAAGGAAGCTATGGAAGAGCTGGTCGAGCTGAGGATGGACGTCAGGGAACTTAAAGATGGATTCATGAATGAAGTAACTGCACTGTCTCAAGGACATGAAGCTTTGAAAGAAGACGTTCTGGTTATCCGGGATGGTCAAGCACGGGTAAAAGATGCAATGAATTCTCTTTCAAGAGTGGAGTCTAAGCTAAACAAGAGGCTGGATCACATGGAAAAGACTACCAACTCAAGATTGGAAAACATTGACCTGTTGCTAGCTTCTATAAATGAATTTAATAAGCAGCTTATGGATTTCTTGGAGAATCAAGGTGATGGAGTACAGTCTATATGGAGTATGCTGAAGCACCAACAATCTGGACAACCTGGTCCTTCCTATCAGGAACCTGATCCTTCTGATGTCTTTTATGCTGAGGATGCTTTTATCGAGGATTCCTCAACTAAGGGGGAGAAAGTTAGAGAAGGGGTGACGGATAAATGGGGAGTTTGGGAGACTGTTGAGGCTATTCCAATCAGACAGTACTGGATTGAGGAGCTTGTAGAGGAAGAGAAGAGTGAAGAGGAATTTGAATTCATGCAAGAGCAACCTATTCAAGAGGAGCATGAACCATATTATCCTGAGCCAATAGAACATCCTATCTTGGATGATGATATGGAAGAAGCAAATTCTCTTACACCTGAAGAAGAAGCTACCTTGGAAGCAATAAGAGCTCAGAGAGCTGCAATAGATGCCAGGCAAGCTGAGAAAGAAAAACAGCAAGCAATTCTGAGAAGCGAAAAGCTAAAGAGGTTGAAGGTGTATAATGAAGTGAGGAAGAAGAAGATGATAGATCTGGCAAAGAAAGATGGTACTGAATGGGAAATGGCTTACAAAACCTTTTGCGGAGTTGAAGAAGGATTACAAGTCAACGACAACGCTGAGGTGGAAGTTATAATTCAGGACATCAGAAGTGCTAATCTTGATGATCAGACTTACTTCAAAGCACTGAGAAGCTCTATAATCTGTCTGAATGCTGGGGTTAAAGCAAATGGTGCCTGGAGCTTATTGATCAGTTTTCTGGAGAAAGGTACATTTGTAATTTCCACTAAGTTTTTAGAACAGAGGACATATACAGAATTGCAGGCTATACTCATCAAGATCCAAAGAACTACAAGGCTAAATGAACTGCTCCGAGAGCATGTTAAGGAGATCGTGATGAAAGTCAGTCCAGAGATTACTGAAGATCCTCCAATGGTTAGATTCATGACGAATGACTTGTTCAGAATCTGCTATTTGGCTGAGGACAAACTGAGGGACTACCCAAGTAACTATCTAATCTCAGTTGAGAAGTATCTTAATCCACTGGATTCTCATCAACGGAGAAGGACAAAGCAGCAGACACTCTTAGAAGATTTCTAATGGAGAATGTTCCTTACTATAGGAAAAGAGTGGAAAGAGGATTGGAAGTGCATACCAGACTGCCAAACATGCCAAAGCTAAACAAGAAAGATGTTAACATTGCATGGTTGTGGGCTGGAGTGGGTCAAGAGGTTGAGTATATTGGAAGACACATCCGAGGAGCAATCCTTAAACCTGGAGAACCACTGCACTATCCATCAGTGATTGATTATCAAGCTGCTAACTCCGATCCAGTGATTGAAGAAGGTGAGATTGAAATGGACTGAAGACAAGAAGCAAAGAACAAAAGAACTATCAGCTCAGTCTAGAGGAGCAACTTAATTGTATAAAGTTTAATTGTTTTTTGATTTATGAAATCTGGAAATGTATAAATATCTGATCCAGAATGCATTAATATTATTACGCTGTCTTACTTTAAGTAGTTTCATGTTTCCTTAGTTAGTTGAGTTATCCTCGAAGTATTTGCTTGTCAAACTCTATCCAATCAAATAGGGGGAGATTGTAAAGCATAATGTAACATAAGATCTAAAATAGATAACTACAACTCAACAAAGGACAAGACAGACAATAATATTAATAGAAGCACAGGAATCCAGAATCAAAGAAGAAAAGGTAAACTCAAAAAATCAAAATACGTTATGTATTCTTGAAGTCCGTAAACAGGTCACGGAAAGAAGTTCATGAAAATGTTCAAGCCTCAGTGACAGCAATGGAAACAAGACTTTGAAGACGACAGAAGTATGTGAATGATTTAGGGTTCAGTACCACGGGATTCCAGTGATGAAGCAACCAGAACGACAAGGGACGTATCAGCAGCAATGTATTGAAGACATAAAATAAGAATTGATCAAGTGTTATTCATCTGTGAACCAGACCAGTTGCACTAGGTGACGGCACTGAAAATATCAAGTTGTTTTATCGTCTCAGAAGGAATTGATACAGTCTAAAACTTAAACACCCAGGAGCTCAGGAGTAATCACTAAAGGACAAAAGACAAGAAAAAGTATTCGATAGTTTTTCAATTGAGAAAACTATCGAATGATGGTTAAAGTAATTATTGGCAAACCACTTTTACTTTATTTAGTATTCGATAGTTTTGAATTAAAAACTATCGAATGGTAAATAAAGTAATTCCATTCGATGGTTTTTTAATTCCATTCGATGGTTTTGCATTTCAAGGAGCAGGTGAAAAGTGACTTGTTGTGAACGGTTGATGAAGATCCAACGACCAAGAATATTCTATTCTAAATGGTTCGATGGTTTTTCAAATCAAGTCTACAATTAATACTGAGAGAAGAGTGTGTCTTCTTAAGTTAAGGATTCTAACACAGAGACATTACTGAGAGAGAGAAGAGCCGGAGAAAATTATCAGAGAAATTAATAGTGCTCAGAACTTGATTATTGTTTTGTATTTGTGTTACCTTAAACTCATTGACGCTAATCTACGGATTAGAAATTGTAGCACCCCTCGAGGTTTATATTTATAAAAAGATATATTCCCCGAAACTTGATTTGGTTTGGTGTGTTTGATTTCGTTATAGAACTGAAAGATTAATCCGCGAACGAAATTAAATTTATTTGTGAGTATCGTATTCAACCCCCCCTTCTACGATACTTTGGACCTAACATACACACATCAACAAACTATACCCTCACATCAGTAAGTACAAAATATGAGGTTTACAAAATATCTAAACAAAATAATTGAATGCATACAATTGGGTAAGACAAATGTTCAGTGTACACCCTTAAACTTAGCACTAAAACTTACGACTAATCGTAGACCATATAGTTTTTATATATGTACAGCAATATATACTGCAAACACATTACATTGCAGTACATATATAAAAATAACCGGTCTACAAGTCCTAGGTTTAAGGATCTACATATAACAAAACCTCAATTGGGTAAATAAAAAAAATAAAAAGTAAAAGACACATAAATTGAGTAAAAGGATGCTTAAAGTAAAGTACATCACCAAAAGCGTGGGATGGTCTCATGAAAATAATAGGGGTTGAGAAGGAGCTTCTGGGCACCAACCCTGAAGAATTGCTTTCTCTCTCAGTGGAAATGTAAAATGATATGCAATCATGTATGTTGGGGTATGTATTATATAGGAACTGAAAGCAACGCTTGTGCCAACTAGTAGTACAGTTTTGGTAAAATTAAACCAGATATTATGTGCATATTAGTAAGATACTATGTAGATATTTATAAAATAGCTGATATCAATAAGAAAGATTGAAAAGATGAATTTGACTTAAAAATTTTAGTTGATTCTATGTAGATACTTTATCTTTTCTTCCTAAACCAACTTTTATCTTAAAAAATGGATTTAAAAATAATAAATATGAATGTACAAATATAGAAATATATTTGTGTATAGTTTTGGTAAAATTAAGCCATATATTATGTGGATATTAGTAAGATACCATGTAGATATCTATAAAATAGCACATATCAATAAAAAGATGAATTTGACTTCAAAATTTTAGTTGATTCTATGGATACTTTATCTTTTCTTAGTAAACCAACTTTTATCTTAAAAATGGATATAAAAATAATATACATGAATGTACAAATATAGAAATATTGATAGAGCATATATTTGTATATAGTTTTGGTAAAATTAAGCCAGATATTATGTGGATATTAGTAAGATACAATGTAGATATTTATAAAATAGCGGATATCAATAAAAAGATTGAAAATATGGATTTGACTTAAAAATATTAGTTGATTCTATGTAGATACTCTATCTTTTCTTCCTAAACCAAATTTTATCTTAAAAAATCAATTTAAAAATAATAGATATGAATGTACAACTACAGAAATACTGATAGGGCATATATTTGTATATATTTTATAAGATTTTATTCTTATTTATTGTCTTTTGTAAATAATTAGATATTAACTGATTGAATTTTATTGTTTTATGACTGTAATTGTATTGTTTTACCAAGGGATTTTGAAATTCTGGAATTGTATTATTTTACCAAGGGATTTTGAAATATGGGCACGAGCCGTGGTGGGCCTATGTCAAGAGTATTAATAATGGACCTATGTGAAGAGCAATGGGCCTATGTGAAGAGCATTAATAATGGACCAATAATAATTTATCTTGGCAGAAAGAATTTTCTTTTTTGTTAAACAACTTCATGGGTCAATGTGTATAAAACCCAATGTAACGAGCCTATATGTGGAAGGCCAAGGTTACAACTTCATGTCTTGTAAAAACTTATTAGATTTCAAGTCTTTTGTATAGATAAAAGAGTACAACTTGTTCCACATCTGTTGGATGTGGGAAAAGTATATGTATTTCACTAATAAATGGATGGTTATTACTAAGCCTCATTATAGAGAAGAATAAGAAAGCTATTTTCGTACCTATGTAGGATGTCCACTCATGTTCGGATGTTAAAATTATTTTTTTGTTGGAAAAACCCGAGCTTCTCATGAATTATTTTTAAGGTTGAAAAATATAAAAATTGATCATACTACCGAAATTGGACATTGAGGCATGCAAGGCTCTTAATAAAGCTTAAAAGAAGTCTTGAACTCCGAGTTTTACTATTTTACTTAAAAATTTAAGAGTTTCAAACCCGTCATTAGATAAGTATGGAACCTCATATCAAACAAACTTCCTCGAGACCTTGTATATAGAGAAATCAAGGCACTTTGTTTCAAATCATATCGATGTGGGACAAAGTGAGATATGGGAAAATACATGAAAAGTAGGGATGCATTTCAAAATCGGATTTTAATTCGGTCAAACCAAAATCGAATTAGACCAAAAATGGCTGCCGAAAACCGAATCGATATTAATTTGGTTATAAAACGAACTGAATTTTATTTTCGGTTATTATCGAAAACCGAAATAAAAAATTGAAATTTTTCTAGAAGTATAGAAAATTGCAAAAAAATCTTTAGTATACTTAATGGTGAAGCCTATTTATGATGTCATAAGTCTTAACACGTAAACCTACATCAAACAACGCACACTACATCTAAATTGATACCTGTCCAAACTGACACACTCAACTATTTAACCCGTACACCAATACCAACTTTTACCTGTCCAAACTGACACACTCAACTATCTAACCCCTACACCAATACCCTTCACCAATAACTATTACACACACTTTTCATTAAAACACAGCACTTAGAAAGACACATCCTAACAAATATGTAACACCTTTTGTGTATAAAGTTTTTAACATTTTTTTGTAAAACTTTGAACACGCTTTTTAAATTTAAAACACATAATTTCACTGAAAATATGAATTTTTTTGACAATTAGAAATCATGATTTTATCAACAATCTACCTCCAACTATTTAACATCTTCTCACTTAATAAATTCTAATTTTTTAATACGAGATGTGTGTGAGTTTCTAATAAATAGTGTTAACTAATTTTTAACCCTAAACTAAACCTAAGAAATATAGTTATCACTTTTACTACTATAAGATTATAATTTTATATTTTGTAAAGTTTACCTACTAACATCTTAAAGCTAATATTTTCTAATCATAAAATTCTTCTAACTTTTTAAGACAAGTAAAGCTAAAAAAACTTATGTAATCAATTAAAATATCTAATAATAAAAATGTATAAAATTATATTCTGATAAAGTATAACATTTATTATAATTTTATACTAAATAATAGATTGTTAACCCTCAAATTACAAATATTGAAAAATTTACCTGCATATATCTTAAATACAAACTACTTAATATTTTGAAAAGTATAATTAAAAAAATTTAGAGTAACTATTTCACAACAATTTTACTTACAAACTTAAAATTTAAAATTTCACCAATCCCTGGCTACTTTTCATAAAAAAAAAATATACAAACAAAAGTACTATACAGACAAAAATGACTATACTATTGTATTACAACTAAGTGTGAATTAAATTATATTTTTTTACACTTTTTAATATTTTACACTTTAACTTGCACAATCATAATAAGTAAAATATTATGAGTGCAAAATAAATTAATATTTAACAGTTTAAGATATAATATATCACTTTTAATAGTTATCATATTCTCAAAATTATTACACCACAAACAACTTTCACACAGTAAATTATGACTTCATATTTGAGACATCCAACTACTTAACACATTACCTATAGCTATTTCATATTTGAGACATCCAACTACAAAATCTGGCAAATGGATGTCAAGATTACTTTCTTAAATGGGAGCGTTGAAGAGGTTGTGTACATGACACAATTACCTGAAGGTTTTGTAGATCCAAGTTTTGCTAGAATGGTTTATAAGATAAGTCGATCCATTTATGGATTAAAGTAAGCCTCAAGGAGATGGAATATACGTTTTGATGAAATAGTCAAATAGTTTGGTTCTATTCAAAATGAAGATGAACCATGTGTTTACAAGAAGGTTAGTGGGAGCCATGTGGCATTGCTTGTATCATATGTAGATGATATATTACAAATAAGGAATGACATTTATTCTCAATAGACTGTTAAGACTTGGTAGAGAAATAGTTTCTTGATGAAAGACTTAGCAGATGTGTCCTATATCTTAGAGATCAGGATCTATAGAGATAGATCACGAAGATTTTTCGGCTTAAGTCAGAGTACATACATTGACAATGTATTGCACCAATTAGGGATGCAAAGAGGCTAAAAGTGAAATGTTCTCATGTCTATGAGATTGTGATCTCAAAATAAATGGTCTAAAATCATTGGATGATATTGACCAGATTAGTATAGTTCTATATGCTTCGGAAATTGGTTTCATAATGTATGTGATGATATGTACTCGTCATGATGTCTCATATGCTTTAAGCATGACGAGCAGGTACCAGTCTAATCCAACTGATGGTCACTTGATTGGAATCAAGAATATTCTTAAGTGTCTGAAGAAGACTAAAGACTCATTCTTCGTATATGGAGGAGGAGATCGGAAGTTGGATGTAAAATGTTACATGGATGTTAGTTTCTAAACAGGACAGTTTTGTGTCTTAGTCTGGATTTGTGTTTTGTCTAAATAGATGTGTTGTAAGCTAGAATAGTTCACAACAAGAACCGTAAATGATTCTACAATCTAGGCTTAGTATATTGGTACTATAGAAGTAGCCAAAGAGGATGTTTTGGGAATTTACTAATGCGATATCACCTTATTAATGAGATTAATGATCAAGGAGATATACTTATATGTGCATACTATTGATAATATTGCAGAACCACTGACTAAGGCTTTGTCGCATCAGAGTCAGACTAGTTCCAAATGTATTGGATATAGATATTGGCTCTAGTGCAAGTGGGAGATTGTTAGTATTAGTGCTCTAGAGACAATAGTTTTATGTTTTAAAGAAAACATTTTATTATTATAAATTATGTTTTATTGATAATAATTATTATTTTATTATGTCTTTATTTACTGTAACGCCTTAGAATTTTTGACGTGTAAATTATTACCAGTATGTGAAAACGATTAATTTTATTTTTATATATGTGCGTGATAATTGTTTACTAGGCTCTTTGTGCTAATTAGATTAGCCTTAAATTTATTTTGTTAATAAGAATTGTTTAAAATTATTTTACATTTATTGCTAGTAATAACAATTGCGATTTTATTCTTGATATTTTATTTAGCAGTTATGATCTTGGTATAATGTGATTTATGTGTAAGCTCATATTTAGTTATAATTATTTAAGATAAAAATATTTCTTTGATATAGTCCTATAATTTTGAAATTTCTTTATGTGCAATAATTAATTATTACGTGCTTAAAATGTGAATTATGTGCCCGGTGAATAATTATATTAGATTTGGAGTATGCTTGATTTATTTATTTAGCAGCACCAAATATTTATATTAGATTTGGAGTATGCTTGATTTATTTATTCAGCAGCATAAAATATTTCTTAGCATTATTTTATTTTATTTTTAAACTTATGATTTAAATTTTATAAATCATTCATTTATTTTAATTATCTATTTTGAGAGATGCTGCACCTTTAAAATATTTATTCACGATGAGCATATTATTTATTTATTCAAGTAAGTTGTTAATTTCTTCTTATAACTATTTTGAGGTAAAAATGCATTTTATTTGATTATTTTCTGTAAAAGCAATTTTATTTATTTAAGCTACAAAACTTATTTGTAAAATATTATTTTACTTGGTCTAGAAGTGAGATTATGAAATTACATCATAGTCCATGTTTTTGTTACTTTAGCATTCTTATTAGTAGGGCAATTTTGTAATTCCATGATTTAGCTTTAAATTATTTTTTTTAGATAATATTTTCTTCCTATAAATACACTCTCCACACACTTCTAGTCAATTCTCAAGCCCACCCAACCCCTTTTCTCTCTAAATCTCTCTGGGCTATCTCTCCCCCTCCCCCTTCTCTTCTTCATTTTCCCGAAGACCCACCCCCGTCTTTTTCTTCTTCTTCTTAATTTCATCTCCCTCAAAGCTTGTTTCTAAACACCACTTCCATATTGTAAGCATATACATATATATATGTATATTTTCTTGAGATTGAATTCTTGTGGGTTGTTTATAATCTAAACTTGAAGTATTCATGTTTTAGTGACATGCAAAGCTTGTTAGTGTGAGAAAGAGTGTCTTCTTGACGAGACCCGCAAATTTGGGCTCACCGGAGAAGAACTCGACCTCGGCAATGACTTATATGGAGCCGAGGGTCTTGAATTCTTACATGCAAATCCTATTTCCATTAGATCTTGAGTATTTGGTAGTTATAAATCATTGCATGTTAGAAATACTTATGATTCTTAGTGGGTTTTAGTTTTATGGCGTTTAAAGATTGTTTAGTTGGAGTTTTTGTGTTACATGTCATTTTTATGAATAGATTTAGTAAGATTGATTTCTAAAATTTATTGCATGTAAGGTGTTATTGTGATTTTGCCATACTTCTCTTTGAAGGGCAAGAGTTTTGAATTTGATAGAGATTAGTTCGTATTACTATTGCATGTTAAAGATTTGTAAAATAGAGTTAGTAATTTCTTTGAGTTTTAAATTCTATGTGATTAATTTTGTGATATGGATAAGTATAGTTGGAGTGTTGGCATTGGATTAATGGTGGGAGTTAAGATGGATGGGATTAAAAGAAAGAGGTTATGGTCAAATTTAAGGAGTAAAGTGAAAAGGAAGGAAAATAATTGAGAGTTGAAGATGTGATGATGAAAACTTGCGTGAGATATGTGTTTGTGTGATTAGTGTGTGAATTGTATAGAGTGGGTAAATTATTGTTGTAATTACGTAAGTCGATAGTCGCTCAAATTTCTGCAGCAGCACTGCTCTGTTTCGAGCAGCTCAAGGTCACCCTTGGGTTGCAATTCTCTGAGATTCATGAGCTCCTCAGAATCTAGTGTAAGCACGCAAAAATTTGGAAGCAATCCGATTTTTGAGCTATTTATTATGATTATTTTGGTAGTGTACGCGCAGAGTATAAAACTGTTACAGTTTCTGATTTTCTAAGCTACGATTTAATTGCATAAGCTTTGAATTTCAAGTTGAAACTTTTTCTGTAGGAAGTCAGTAGGTTTATGAAGGTCTCATAAAAATTTCAAATAGATATTATGAATTTTTGATTTATTAAAAATGTTGGTGTGTTGGTAACGCAGTTTTATGAAAATTCTGTTTTGATATTTTATTGGTAAATTGGGATTTTTCAAGTCTAACCCGCTAGAGTGGACTTTAAAACTTGTATGGAGGTTAAGTATATAGATTGTAAGAGTTATATAGGTCTTTATATTAAGGGTAGAGTAACTAATTATTAAAGGTATTCTTTTCTGTGATCGTACTAACTAGGACTTTGTGTCGAATCTGAGAAGTATTATGTGTTAGTTGCATCAAGAACACACACTAATGTTTCACCTTAGCCATTTGAGATTATGTTATATGTTGACAAAATATTATGTGTTATGTGGCAACGTGCTATATTATAATGTGGTATATGCGTGTAAATAAATATCGTTGGGGTAGAATATGGTTTAATAGGCTAACGTAAACAAGCTGAGGTACTAATAGGGTATTATACCTTTATATAGGTACAAATAGGAGGCCAGGAAAGGAGCCCGTGTACGTAAAGTTGGAGTTGTGAGATACAAGTTATTGAGTTAGTTTATCGGCTTTTGAGGCAAGTGTCTATTCCCTCCACTTATTGTTCAAGTGGTAGTTTCTCTTAAATTTTGATGCGAATGTTTTCCCTAACCAGAATTATTTCTTTTACCTTTCCGTTCATATAATACCTTTGAACATTTTGTTCCATCTTGCAGCTATATTTTTGTATACCTATCATGCTTTGTCTTAAACCCATTTATTGCCATGCTTACTTATAGCTTGATTATTGTCTAATACCTTTGCTTGACCCTACTTTTCTTGGGTAGTGCCAAAATTATCAAGGCTTACCCGGTGACGAAATAGGCACCGAGGTAGTGATCTCTTGAGTGCTAAGGCTTACCCGGTGACGGAATAGTCACCGAGGTAGTGATCTCTTAGCACAACAGCCCGTATGCGGCCAGGGTGATAACCGAATAGGAAGTCGTCCTTCTGCTATATCTGATTGTTGATCTATAGTGCTCATTCTTGCTTCTTTTATAAAAGGTGTTCATTACTGATATTTTACAGTATTTTGAACAGTATGAGATATCTAAATAGATATGTGAGTATATATGTTGAAAAGGTATTTAAGATATACAATACATTGAACTGTATAGTGTTTTGAATCAATGAATAGGCTTTAAGCCTTGATTCCAACATTTGATATCTATTTTAAAAAGATATGTTTTGAGTCTTGGTTTATCATACTGATACCAATGATCTCCAAATGATTTATGAAGAATATTTGAGTATGATTGTAAGTCATACGGTATTTTGAACGGTGTACTATTTTGGGGATAGACCCTAGTAGTGTTAAAAGCTTTGATCCCATATGGATTATCTTCCTAAAAGGTTTAAAGATTTAAACTGGGATAGATTTCTTGCTGAGCGCTATTAGCTCATTCTTGCTTTATTAAATCTTTCAGCATGAGGAAAACATTACCGATCCACCTCGTGTTACGAGAGCAAGGGAATGGAGAGACCACCCTGGAGTTAGTTGATGCAGGATGGATACTGTCGGTGTGAGCAGAATAGTTGCAGCTTGAATTAGTGAGAATTATTTTTGAGTAGGTTTGTATTACTAAACCTTGTATAGAGTTGTGAGGTCTATTATTGTAACTTCAGGTAGAGGTTGTAAATAATAGATGAGATCCTGGATAGTACATTTGGGTTGTAATAACAAATGTTGATTATTGTTGCTCATTTCCAAGGCTATAACTTGTGTGTGTGCGCGTAAGTGATTGGGGTCTTTGGAGTTGTATTATGAGAATGTTGTAAGTAATGCAGGTATTGTATCATTGATGGAGCGTGACAACCCAGATTCCTAACCCCGGATCTGGGGGTGTTACAGAAATGGTATCAGAGCGTCAAGTTATAAACTTGGATATGAGAGTGTTAAGAGTTATATCGAAGTAAGAGAATGACGAGAGGACTCATATAGAATTTGTTAAGTGGACTACCGAAAGTAGTGCCATTGAGGATGTTAAGATTTAAGAGTTTAGTTGGGGACTTATCAAAGGACCGATAGGGCCGTTGAAGACCATCATAATGATGAGACGAATGTCTAGAATTGTACACGGATTATCAAAGATATTAAGATAAGACGCGGAGCAGAGTCTCGGTTGTAGTTGGGGTAAAGTCTGAATGGCCAATACCAATGGATAACTTGACTTAGTAAGAACCTAAGTGTTAGTAGTTCATCGTAGTTGCCCATGAGAAGGCAGCACATGTGAAGATTAAGACGTTTACAGTCCTTTACGCGACCCGAATTACTAAATTGCGTGGACTAGTTAAGGCATTATCTTGTGTATGAGGTCCATTCCTTGAGAACAACGATTCCACCAGAGTTGGTGTCTTTTCCGTCGATGGGTATTTTGTTACCTAAGAGGAAGACTTTTGCGTACATATAGTACCAGAACGTTATCGTGAGACGAACGTGCTAAATCGCATCGCGAATATATTTCGTACGATAGGCCATGATGGCTCAACTCGGAAATCAAAGGTATGAAGAATGGATAGCGTGATTCTGATAAAGACACGTATGGTTGCAACGAGCAATGCGACAATCTCAGGACCTACGAGGAACGAGACCTATGGTGGCCTGGGGTTGGATTCATTCGATACGACTAGTGTTAAGAAATTACATATACGTTAATCGACCTTCATCTTTTGAGGATGTGTTGATGCGGCCGTAAGAGGCCCAATCCCTGGACGATTATCGGGGAATGGCGAATATGTTTCGAACTCCTGACCTATTTAAGGACTTGTACGATTTTGAGGTACCGTTGGTTAGTACCCTTAGCCATAAAGGCAAAAATATAAGATCATCCTCGTACGGGTGATGTTAGAAATTATGATGACCATTGACTTCTTGGTATCTACTTGCTGGTACACTCCTCAATCTAAAACTGTTCATGCCCGTGTTACCTTGAATAATTCATGTCAGGTAACCCTTCTAGTTTCCTACTTCAACTTGGGATGCAACCAACAATTGTTAAATATTCATTTATTTCTTCATATTTGGACTCCTCAGTCGAGTTCATAAATATCTAGCTATTTTTTTAAACATAGATGATATATATTTCAGAGACTACTCATGAATTCTTTTCTTCTGTTAAGAAGAGATTTGCACATCAGACGTTGAAATCGTAGAAAGGATATCAATTTGATATTGATATTCCGAATTCAATTCTATCGGAGAATTTGACAAAGTTTATGTACGGAGGCACCTTTGGGTGGACCGTTTCACTGATGAGAAATGTTTGGTGGGAGGTTATCGATTGTTCCGATACCAAGAACTTTCTATCCAGACCCTATATTGTATTGAAGGGTTATAATTACCTTGTTCGTCCCAAACTTATTATTCTTCTTTTCAATTCATTATCTGAGTAGTCAAAATTTTGTTTTCTTCTTTCTTCGGCTACGATGTCGAGATTTTGTACTAGTAGATTGAAACTGGCTAATTATATGTGCCATGATGAGTGACTAGTTAATTGTTCTAACTAGTTGAAATTTTAATGATATGATGAAAATCTAGCTAATCATCCTAGCTAGATGCTGCGTCCCAAACCAATCAAACTAGCAAATTTTGTCCAGCTAGTTGTTAATGATTCTTGAAAGGAACTAGTTATTGTTTCACTAAGTTCCACTTCCGGTCGAATTTACTTAATTGAGTTCACAATGCATTTTATATGTAGTGAATTGTGATAATGAAATTTCCAAATGATAATTCACTAGTACAAAAATTATCTTTTACGTCGCCTATTATACGTCGGTTCTATCCAAAGGCGACGTATAAAATACTTATATACGTCGGTTCCGCCTAAAGGCGACGTATATAAGTGTTTTATACGTCGGTTGAGGAAAAGGCGACGTATATAATTCTACTATATACGTCGGTTGAGTAAAAGACGACGTATATAATGACATTATACGTCGGTTGAGAAAAAGGCGACGTATATTAAGCTACTATATACGTCGGTTGAGGAAAATGCGACGTATATAATGCTACTATATACGTCGGTTGAGGAAAAGGCGATGTATATAATGCTATTATATACGTCAGTTGAGCAAAAAGACGACGTATATAATGGTACTTTATACGACGGTTTTTTTAATCAACGACGTACAAAAGCTCAAACTTAAAGTAACATAATAATATAAATTTGGACTTGCTCAGTATACTCTCGAAGTCTCATCCTCGACTAAACGAAAGCCCCAATTTAAACCCTAGAGACGAAAGCTCGGTCTCTATCAATTCAATCCCTAAAAACTCTCTCTCAACATCTGTAAGCCATAGGCTAATTGGGTTCGAATTTGTAAGCCCTGCGCTAATTTGGTTCGTGCCCTAAATGGATTAATTTGTAGGATTAATGGATGTTGGTTCTTGAGAACTGGATTTGTATACTCTGCCTTTCAATTACAATTGGCTACTTCACTCTGCTCCAGGTTCGTACTTTAAATTTATGTGAATGTATATGAATATGTATATCTATATATATATTGATTTGTTAAATCTTGTATATGTGTGTGTGTATATCGATTTGCTTATTGTATATGTGTGTATGTATATTGATTTTGATGCATCTTTATAAAGACCGTTCTCTTAGAATGCTTCTAATGGACACAAGTAAAATTTTAAAAACATAAAATCTGTTGATACCTGATACGATAACTAGTATGTGTGAGTACTTTCGATTGCAAAAATTCTACTATGTTGCTTGCTAACAATGAACAAATCAGTGGATTACTCTAAACTCCTATGAGTTTATGAACATTATTAATGTTTAGTTTTTAGTAATTATAAATTAAATTGTCATGTAGAGGTTATCTTTTTGTTGTAGGTTCTTTATCAATTTCTGGAGTACTGATAAAGTTGTTCAAAGAAATTTGTACTCTTAGCATTTGGTTTGGCTTGTAAACTACCAGCCATCTATTAAAATGCTTTCTGTAGTAGTTAAAATTTATCAATAGATGATTACTGTTTAAAACCTTTCTGTAGTAGTTAAAATGCTTGAGAGCTTAAAGTAAAATACTTTTCAACAATCAATTATTATGCACATGATATTGCAAATTACATGTACACTTGTGCATCAGCCATTGCAGCTTTATCAAGTCCTACTTTATGAATTAGATGCAATACGGAAGGTTTGTGATCTAATTTGGTTTACATTCTCTTTCTACTTGTAAAAAAATATTAACAATAACCTTTGGAATAGGTTACTAATTCATGAATCGAGGTGCACACGATCAGTTTCTGTTGGTAAGCCTAAGCTGCTGCTCTTCATTTCTATTAATTGTTCGTCACAGTGTATGCACAATATAATTCTTTGTATAAAGCATACCTCAGACCAGAAACCAACTAGCATATAATTTTGAATTGGAATATGAAATCTTTCATGAGAATGCTTTGCCTCAAATTGTCAAAGCCTTATTTCCCTGGATTCTCTTAATTCTCACATACTCAAAGTGCTATATTAAGGGCTTAATGAACACAAAAGTCCTATAAAGTAGAAAAATAGACTTTGTGCCACAGGATGAAATGATCAAACTATTTGGTGGCCCAAGTTATGTCATGGAAGTAAGATACAACATTTCAGCACTTTTAAGAAGTGTGTATAGAACCCACTAATCAATAAATTCTTTTTACGCTTTGTGCAGTTCCTCCTGCTTATTACGCGCATTTAGCTGCATTTCGAGCCAGATTCTATTTGGAACCTGAACTCCAGGAGAATGGATGTGGTGTTGGTCAAGGTATGAAGAATACTCGAGGCGTTGGAGAGTCGGGAGTACGTCCATTACCAGCCCTCAAAGAGAACGTGAAAAGAGTAATGTTCTACTGTTAGTATTAGTAATGTGGGAAAGCAGGAAGAGCTTTCTACATGTATATGTTTGCATTAACAGTTTTAGATGGCTGGCAGTTTACAAGCCAAAGCAGGAGCAATAAGATCAGACTGTCAGCACTTACAGTTTGTTATTGTTATCGTTTTCTGCAGGTTATGGTTTCACAGGCCCTGTAAAGCTGATGACTGGATATTGTTTAATGTAGGGAGTAGAAGGCATTTTTATCTTTTCTTCTTTCTGTTCTAGCATCTGCTGCTGCTGCTGCATATTACTTAAGATTCATATTTTGAGTATTATGATAAACCAAATGTTTTTGATATGCAGATTGAAAGCCCTACAGCTTATAATGGACGAGGCTTTGTTTCAGGACAAATGTTTGATAGGAAAGGACAGGTTTAGAATCATTAACATCGTTCTTCATTGTCCAATATATATTTTTTTGGTCTCCTTGAGTTATGATTTATAATACAAGTGTTTGTGTGGATTTTGCTGGCTAGCTGATCGCATCAGTAAATCAAGAGGGCGTATTTAGGAAGAAACCAGATCTTCCAAACGTATCAAAGCTGTAATCTATGGACCTGAACTGAGAAGGAAGCACTCAGCCTGTTTTCTACTAGTGTATTTCAGATTTGTATAATTAGAATGGTTTGTATTTCAAGTATGTGATAATAATTATTTTAATTTAATTAGTCACTTTGTTGAGAAATTTGGGTTGCAAGTTTTATTATTATTTTTGGTTGTTAATAATAGGAATTTTGATGTATATATAAATATAAACAGGGGAAAAAATGTCATTTTTCAGTAGACATACGTAGGCCTTTTTGGTCTTATACGTCGCCCTTTTTGATCTTATTCGTCGCCTTTTTTTGATATTATACGTCGCCCTTTTTGATTTTATACGTCGCCCTTTTTATGACATTATACATCGCGCTTTTTGATCTTATACGTCGCCCTTTTTATGAAATTATACGTCGTCCTTTTTGGTCTTATACGTCGCCTTTTTAACCGACGTATATGATGCTTTATACGTCGCCTTTTTAACCGACGTAAAAGATGGTGACTTTATACGATGCCCCTGTATACGTCGCCAAAAGGGCGACGTAAAAGACCAAAAAAGGCGACGTAATAGGCCTGTTTTGTACTACTGATTGATTGAGACCTAATAGGGTCATCCATTCGACGAGAATTCTTAAAGGATTTGATCGAATATTCTGTTGTTTGAAGTATTCTTGGTACCATGCAAGTATTTTCCTTAGTATTTGTAAAAGTAGAGTGTTGAAGCTGAGAGCTGAAACGAATGAGTACGACAAGTTATGAATTGAAGTTTACGGAAATTGCCAAGGTTTGTTTCGCATGATGCGAATTCAGAATAACGAAGTGTTCGAAACGACTGATTATGTTACCTTGGTTAAGGAAACGACTGTGATAGAAATTGAAGCAAAGTGGACAAGAAAGAAATGGGCATAAAGAAAATATAGTATGAAACGCGAATAGATTGAGAAAGAAAGAAAGTAAGAATTCAGATTGTTGGACGAGGGAACAATTAACCTCCAAGGATGTGAAACTTGTTTAGCGACGGTGATGGATACGAAACGGGAAGTACCTAGTGTACAGAATATCCCTGTTGTCAACGAATTCGAGGATGTATTTCCAGAAGATCTCCCAGGGTTACCACCTGATAGAGAAATAGAGTTTTCTATAGAATAAACTCCAAGAACGGCGCCAGTTTCGAAGGCCCCGTACCGACTAGCTCCAGTCAAGATGAAGGAATTAACCGCTCAATGGTAAGAATTGTTAGAGAAAAGAATGATAAGACCCAGTGTGTCACCGTGGCATGCGCTAGTGTTAATTGGTGAAGAAAAAGGACGGCAGCATGAGGCTGTGCATAATCTATCGAAAGCTGATAGGCTAACTGTTAAGAATGAATACCCCTGCCAAGGATCGGTGATTTGATCGATCGGCTGCACGATGCAGTTAAATTCTCGAAGATTGATTTGAGAACTGGATACCACCAGTTGAATATTAAACCTGAGGACGTACCCAAGACTGCGTTTCGCACCATGAATGGACACTACGAGTTTTTAGTGATGTCGTTGGGCTAACAAATCCCCTTGCAGCTTTCATGGACGTGCTGAATAGACTTTTCAAGAAGTATTTGGACAAGTGTGTCAAAATTTTATCGATGATATTTTAGTCTACTCCTAGACAGAGGAGGAACACGCAGAACACTTGAAGATAGTGTTAGAGATACTGAGAAAAGAAAAGTTATATGCCAAGTTTTCAAAGTGCGAGTTTTGGCTAAGGGAAGTACAGTTTTTAGGACATGTGGTCAACAGTGGAGGAGCACTGGTTGACTCTGCTAAGATAGAAGCTGTTTCGAACGGGGAAAGACTAACCACACCAACTGAGGTGAGAAATTTTGTGGATTTTGCCGGATATTACCGAAGAAGTGTACAAGATTTTGCTATAATAGTAACCCCACTGACCAGACTTACTCGAAAGACTGAAAAGTTGAATGAACTGAGGAAGGTGAGAAAAGTTTCCCGGAATTAACGAAGAGACTAGTCACCGCCCTGTGCTGGTACTACCAAACGGGAAGGGAGATTTTGTGATATGTAGTGACACATCACATTGAGGATTAGGGTGGGTGCTTATGCAACACGGAAAAGTAATTCATATGCATCCAGACAATTAAAGGGATATGAAATTAGATACCCTACGCTTGACTTAGAATTGGCTGCGATAGATTCGCTTTAAAGATTGGAGGCACTAATTGTATGAAAAGAAGTGCGAGATGTACACAATCATGAGAGCATTAGATACGTTTTCCCAAGAAGAACGTACCGTGATAATAGAAAAGATAGCTAAAGCTAATCAAGGATTATGATGGTGGGATTCCTTACCACCGGGGAAGTCCAATGTGGTGGCCAAGGCCCTTAGTAGGAAAAGAAACCTAAGATGATAACATCGTCGGATAAGTTAATCCAAGAATTTGAGAAAATGGAAATTGAGGTTAAAATAACCGGAAATGGTACTGAGAGACTATTTGAGATTGCAATGCAACCGGAATTGTTACATAAAATACAGTTATGTCAAGAACGAATGACGAGTGAAGGTATGAGGTTAATGTTGGAGAAAGCATTAAAGACTGAGAAAGAATGATAAAGGAATCATAAGGTATTTTTACCAAGTTGGGATTCCAAATGTTCAAGAAATGAAAGATGCTAACTCTTCGGAATAACTAATAAGAAGAACCGAAAGGATGAAGTTGAAGTCCCGAGAACAACAAGGATTATTTAAAGGTCCTGATTGTGCCAGAATAAATTAAGGAATAAAGATCTGTCATAAAGAGACAACTACACCGAGAGTACGAAAAGGTAAAGAAAGTTAAGGAAACGTATAAGTGTTCGGATAGATGAAAAGGATTTATCAATTGGTAAGCAAATATTGGATATGTCAGAAAATGAAGGTAGAATAAAGACCTAGTTGACTATCACAGTTAGTAGAGATTCCTGAGTAGGAATGTAATTTTACTATAATGGATTCTGTGATAGGATCAACAAGAATCCAGTCGGACTATGACGTCAATTGAGCTATAATTGATGGATCAAATGAGTCTACTCATATTTTGTTTTTAGCAAGAGATCTTAAATCGAAAAGTTGCGAAATAGATAATTGGGTGACGTGGAGTTCCAGTCACCATCGTGTCAGATAAGAACCAATGCTTGAACTCCTGATTTGGGAGGAGTTTTCCAAACGTGTTGGCGACGAGTTTGAGTGCTAGCACTACGTAGGGTCCTCAGACCGACGGACCGACCGAAAGAAACCTTCCAGAGAACCGAAGTTATGGTAAGCGTTGTACCGCCGACTACAAGAGTAGTCAGATGTTGATAGAAAATGGGTGTATAAGAGTACCACCAGAATTTGCTTATATAAAGCGTCCGGTAGATATCACAGACCGGAATGAGTAAGTGTTGTAATGAAACCAGAGGGTCGAGGAGTCAACCTGGAAACTGGAGATTCCTATATTGAAAGAGTAACCTCGGCTATATTCACTACACCATATTTGACCTATTGCAAGGCCAAAATATGTTTGTGTTGCATGAAGTGTTACTAAAACAAGAAACTTGCTCATTTATTGTAATACTTTTGAAAAGTGTTGTATAAAATGAAAAAGTGTTGCAAGCTTAAGGATTATTTAAACAATTTTTTAACTATTGTAATATTTTTAAAAAGTGTTGCAATAACCATTACTGAAATTGGGTGGCGGGAGTTTAACTTTTCATGAGCGGGCAAAGTTTAGTACCAAATATTTGGGTACCAAAATTTTAATTAAACAAAATATTTTCAATTACCCAAAATCACCGTCTCTCTCTCAACCTCACCTCTCTCTCTCGTCCCTCTCTCTCTCTCTCATCTCTCTCACTCATCTCTCACACCTCTCTCAAATCTTCAATTCATAAAATCAAAACACACACACACATCCTCTCAATCTTAGAACCCTATGTCTAAAAGAGGTCAACCCGATTTCAATTACACATAACCCTATCTTTTGTTTGTGGGAAAATCGATCGATTTATGTTGATTAAGTAAAACCGAAGCTTGAATCGTCTATTATCATCAATTATTAGCTTTGTGTTCTTTCAATTAGTAAGTAGTTTTCAAATTCTTTCTGAATTTCAATTTTTGATTTTTAATTAAACTTATTCTTACAGATTGGAGCTTGTTTCGGCAAACATGAGTAAGGAGATTGATTCTTGAGTTTTTTTCATCTGCAATGAGTACGTGACTAAGTTGTATCTAGGTGTATGTATATCTTTTATTTGTATTATGTATACTGAACATAGCAGTTTTTATTTGTATTTGTTTATTGGTGTTTGTATTATGTTTTCATTTTCGTATCGTATGCATATTTGAATTTGTGTGTGTAAATGCTTGTGTTTCTTTGTCTGTGCAGATGAGAAGATACATGTGTAAATGTTAATTACTATAAAATTTTAAAATCCAGTTTCTGATTTTCTATAAGGATTGATATAGGATAGGGTGTTGACAGTTAGTATTTGTTCCTATATTTTCAGAGTTATTTATTAAGTTGAAAGGCCATGTACTTACTGCTTAATTCTGCAGCTTTGGGAAAACCTCAGCCCCTTATTTCGGAGACAGATGACACTGATGATACTAAGATATATTGATGTTGGTCAAGTACAAGAGAGAGAGTGCATATGAGGAGACCCTCCTTATTAACAACTTCTGCACTACCTACCATCTAGGGATTTCATGCTATTTAACTGATTCTTATAGGTTATTATCGTGGTGTGGCATTATAAAATTATTATGGAGAAAGTAAAGAATTTGAACGTATAAGATGCTATTTTGCAGATGTTTGTTGATGAGGTTCTCGATCTTGTTGAAGTGAGCCATTTAAGAGGTGCTCTAGTTGGGTTGCCAGGAGTAAATGGTCTGTCAATTGAACAACGTAAACGGCTAACCATAGCAGTTGAGCTGGTGGCAAATCCTTCCATTATATTCATGGATGAGCCAACCTCAGGGTTAGATGCAAGAGCTGCCGCTATAGTGATGAGAACTGTGAGGAATACGGTAGACACTCGAAGAACAGTTGTTTGCACCATCCATCAACCTAGTATCGACATATTTGAAGCATTTGATGAGGTGAAACATTACTTGCACATATATTAGTGAATTAGCACTTGTTTTTGTTACATTCTTTTCAAAATGCTAAAACTGTATAAGCACCTGTACAGCTTTTTCTTCTGAAACGCGGGGGCAAAGAGATTTATGTGGGACCAGTGGGTCGACAATCTTGCGAATTGATCAAATACTTTGAGGTAATTGTACAAACATAAAATACAAGCTAGAGGTATGCTTACTCTTCATATTCAAGTGTCTCATAGAGCATGATCTTTCTTGTACAGGATATTGATCGAATAAGTAAAATAACAGATGGATATAATCCTGCTACTTGGATGTTGGAAGTTACTAGTCCAGCACAAGAGATGGCCTTGGGAATCGATTTCACCGAAACATACAGAAATTCAGATCTTTACAAGTAGGTTCAGATAGTAACATCTATATTTGTTACTGACACTTTTTAGGCATTGTACTAATTTTTTTTTAAGACAATAACTGTATGGTTTGGTACAGGAGAAACAAGGCCCTCATTGCTGAGCTAAGTGTTCCTGCCCCTCGTGCAACGGAGCTCCATTTTTCTAGCCAATATTCTCAAACGATTTTCAACCAATTGCTGGCTTGCTTATGGAAACAAAGATGCTCATACTGGCGAAACACATCATATACTGCTGTCAGACTTCTCTTTGCTACTGCTGCAGGATTGTCGCTTGGATCAATGTTCTGGGATCTTGGTTCGAAAGTGTAAGTTACAGACATAAATTACTCCTTCTTGAGCTTGTGAAGTATGTTTCCATCTAATATTGTACAATAAAAATATATATTGCAGGAGTAGTAGGATTGATCTCTTCAATGCAATGGGTTCGATGGATGCTGCTTGCCTATTTCTTGGTGTTCAAAATTCAGCATCTACACATTTTTGTTGATTCACTATCTCGTAAGAACTCAATAAGCATCTCAATAAGCAAATTAGATACATTGGTTATTTATTTGTGTTTTACATTGTGGCGTGTGATGGAATAATTAGCACATGTGATAGAGCTTACCTTCCAACCTTTTAATTTTTACATTGATAATTACAGGGTTGGATTTTAAAAAGTATAAATTATACCTAATGCTTAATGAAACAGAACATGAGAAGTTACATTTCTACTATGCCATGCTTCTAATGTCCATAAGCATGTTTGTAATGTTCATAAGCGTATAATGTACACTGCACCCTCTATTTGGCTTAGTGTTTTAATACTGCACTACTTAGGATGATCCTGGTGCACGAGTTAATGACTAAACATAAAGGGAATTATTTACTTAACAAGTTATAATAAAATTACATTTTGCAAACTATAACATGCAAGGGGTGTATATTTAAAAGACATGATAAGAAGTATGCACTTTGCTGGTTTTTAATTTATATTAAATAATCTTGTCCTCGTGGATGCTTACTAATTAAAAACTGTAACTTGAAGATCATATTCAATTGTAATGAACATTGTATGAGGTTTTGTAAATTTGGAGTTCTTTAGCTTTTTCTATATAACATGTGTAATTTAGATGTTTGTATGTATGAAAAGTGGGGAGTCACTGGTAATACAAGTTGCAGACGCTTGTTTATATTATTTGTAAATTATAAATAAGAAGTTGAACAATTTCTGTTTGCTGTCTCAAAACATTAACTACTAAGCTGTGTATTTTTAGTGAAATATAATAACTCATTACGAATGTTCATCTAATAGATTGATTCCACTGTTATGTTGAAGAGCGGAGAAATTTTTGTCAATCCATGGTCAACTAGTACCATCACAAATTTAACGCAGAAGATGAAGGCCAAACTCTCAAAATATAAGGTAAGGGATATTAATTACCTTTCACTGATTCCTCTTATGATAAATAATGCTAAGTTTGCTACATTTTCTGCAATATATAACATTTCAGGGATACTATTCGAACGCTAAAGCATATCCAGGGAAAGTTGCATTATCTACTCTGGCAAAGTCAGTTAGGAATAAAGTTATTATTGATATAGGTAAATATGATGTGCAAATTTTGTTTTGCTCTTACTTTGGACGGTCTTCCATGGATATGTGGAATGTTTGTTAAAATTTACTTTTAACTGTTCAAGAACTATTAGTAAATGTTTTTTGCTTTCCTGTAGATTGTGTCATCTCTAGTTGGACTCTTTTATTTATTTGGGTACTTGAGATAATATTGCCATAAGAACTCTATTATTGTTATCTCAGATGCAAAAATATCTTCGCGTGTGCTTGTCCATTTCTAGTTTAAAATATTAGCATAAAATGAAGTGATCATTACCGTTTGTAAGTCCTCTAACCAAAAGAGAGGGTGTGATCCTAGACTTGTGATATAATTTTTTCTGAACTTGTGAGCTGCAGGTGGCAAGAAGTACCAGATTATATGGTGTGCTGGTTAGGGTGGATTTGCACAAGTGTTGACAAACTTATGCTACACAGGGTTTAATTGTGGGGAGGCTGAAAATATTGCTACTCCTGAATGGTTAGAGGCAAGAGATGCTGCAATTCATCGGGCTTCAATCAATTTGCCTTCCATGGTCTCCCACTTCCAGTTTTGTATTTTGGTATTTTGCCTCCCATCTATTGCGAGGATGACAATCATGGGGACGTCGAACATGATGATTTATGATCAATATTTGTATTTTCTATGTGCGTACTTTTGGTAGTAGGTTCGTATTTTGACATGAAAGACCAAGTTTAATATAGAATTGTAGTGTATGTTGACATTTGTTTCGACTTTAGACTTAAGTATTAGATGTAAGATGATATCGTGGTATAAGACGACTTTGTTTGGGCTTTATTGTCACGTGTTATGTTGGATTTGCCATTTGAGAAATTTAAATGTCAATATTGGTTTGATATGCCTTTGTGCATGGTACATTAAAATTTCAAACAATGCATTGCAATCTTGACTAAAAAAAGTGTTGCAAACATGTGTTGCCAATAAGATGTAAAATATTACAATAGGGATAAAAATATTTCAGATAAATGTTGCTAAAAAAACCAAAAACATTGCAACAACCATCAAAATGTTGCAAATAAATCAATTTTGTAACATTCTAAGCCAATAAATGTTGCAAAAATGTGTTGCATAATTCTATTGTAACACGTTAAATGTGTTACTAAAATAGCCAAAGTGTTGCAATAAAAGGCTATTGCAATACTTGAAAAATGTTGCAATAAGTCCATCAAAGCGTTACTATATGGGCTCGTAGGCAACGGCCGCAAATGCAACACCGAGTTTTGGCTAAAGTGTTACATAAAACTCTATTGTAACACATAAGGGGTCTAATGATACACTTTTTTAGGCTTGCAATAGGTCAAATATGGTGTAGTGATTCTTAGATTCCGGGACGGAATCTTTTTAAGGAGGGGAGACTGTAATAACCCCAAATTTTGGACTTAGTTAAAATTTTTTGATGAATAGTAAATGTGATGAATAGTAAATTTGCTGATGGAAAATTTTTCAGACAACACTATGTGGATGATATGGAATAAATGTTTCGAGGTTATATTGTTAATGTATAGGAAGAATAAAAGAATGTAAACGCGATCAGAATCAGGAGATTCCAACTTTAAATTTTGATCACTATTCACCGGACAATCAAGTGTGAATTGATTTGATCTTTTTAAGAAAGTGTGTAGGATGAGAAATCCATGATCATACCTTAAACCAAGGTGAGAAATCTAGGATCACATATTAAACCAAGGTAGTGGAGAGATCAAGGAAGTATTCCCTAGCTTTGGTACAGAGAAACGTTTTTAAAATCACTTGAAACTATCGCGAAACAAAAGCGTAACAAATTATGGATTAAACCCTAACCAAAAGAGGAGTATTATATAAGATCATCAAGTGAAATATATAAGAGGATTGAGGATACAAATGATGACATAAGCATGATGCAGAGGAGTGACATATGCATGACCAAGTGATGACAAGGTGATGAATCACCACCTTGTCACCACTTTCACCACAACCACAAGATAACAAGAGACTTGTCATTGGTGACAAGGCTTGATATTAGCCACACAATTAAATGGCAAAGTATTAGGGATTAATTAGACAAAACAAAAGAAAAGAAAATCAAACAAAACAAATCAAGAAAAGATGCATTTTTTAAGAACAAAACTTTCGGCCTCTTTTCTTCATCAATTCCTTAAAAACATTACTACCACTTTCACTCAACCATAAATCTTGATCTTGGGCTCTAAATCACCCTCTTCCATAATCCAAGGTAGATCTTTAATCTTAGCTTCATCCATGATGGATAGCTTGCTCAAAATTGGATTCAAAGATGATGATGAATAGTGATGTGAATAGTAATCTCAAAGAATCTTGTTTTGTTTTGAAGTTTTTAGGTTTGATTAGCATAGTTAAGGAGCAAGGAAGGATGTACCATCCATATATAGCTTTTTTTAAGTCCCAAGGAAGATATAAAACTTCTCCCCTTTTTGAGATTATGCTTTGATTAGTAGTTATAAGTGATTGTTTAGAGGTATGTAGTAATGAAGCATGTATGCATGATTTTAAGTATGTTTAATGGTTGATTTGTGGATAAACTTATGAACTAGAGTATGACCATGTTTTGACAGAAAACTTGTGGTAGTAGCTTGAGGTTTGATTGGTGGTTGGTTGATTGTTGATTGGTGGTTGATTTGAATGTTTAAAACACGGGAAGCGCGTTTAAGCGTCGTTACCATGCCGGATTTCACTTAGGAAGTTTGGACAGAGATTACGAATAGTTTAAGGCATAACCATAGAGGTTTCTGACCATGAACATGTAACCTCTGTTCCCTAGTTTGTTTTAGCGAAAGAATCGTATCGTTTCGATTTACGGTTTAGGAGAAACGTCCGTTTTAGTAAAAGCGGTTACGGATAACTAAGTAGTTCACTGCATGAACTTTGAGATTGTGATCAAGCCCTTTAAAAATGGACTTGGGTCGAGATATTAAAATGGATATTAGTATGAACAGTTAGGAAAGGAACCTAGAAGGTTTCGTGTTAAAAAGATAATATTTCGATTTTATAAAAATACTGGAACAAAGGTTGCGCGAGTGAAATACCCTTAAAGGGATGGTTAAAAACAAGAAGTTAGTAATGGATGAGTACTTGGGTTTTGAGGATAGATACCCACCCAAACTTTTGACGTAGAAGTTTACGGAATGTTATGAGGTTATAGATGACCAAGAGCGAGACAATTGATGTTCGTTAATAGAACGTTAGTGCTTAAGTTAAATGCACTTTAAATGATTAAATCAGGGGACTGATCGGGTATTTCTTTGTTTATAGATTTCCCTGCAAGTTCTCGAACCCGTAACAACCAAGGACCCGAGGCAAGTTTTCTCATCCCCTGCTTTATTTTAAAGTACAATATTATGATAATATGCATATGATAGATGCATGCTTTCAAATGTAATATATGCATACGATATTGTGCATGCTTTCAAATGTATTATATGCATATGTTAGATGCATGCTTTCAAACCTCACATTGTATATAGATATGATGGTATTAAAAATGATGAGATGTGATGTATGCATATGATAGATGCATGCAAGTTTTCAAACCCTACATCATATAAATGATGTTGTTGTGATTTATGTGATTGATATATATATATATATATATATATATTCTGCTTTAATGTTGTGAGAACTTTTTAAACAGTTTACGCTTTTAGTAAAAGTTTTCGTAAGATATAAGGTTTATATGCTAGGTAAATACTAGATATAAACCGAGGTTTAAAGGCTCTAAGTATAGAGCAGTCGTACGATGATTTTAAAATAATAGACCGGGAGTTAAATTACTATTTTGTGTTGACTATACTGTCATAAGCTGGAGGGTCCAGAGACAGCTATATGTTAAATATTGATTAAATATTCCAAGACTAATATCATTGGATATTTAATGTGAGATATTTAAATAATATTATTATATATTATTTGAATATTTATTTAAACAAGTGAATATTATCTTGGAATGTTCACTTAAGTGGAATTTTATTGAATAATAATTCAATATTTATTATTTAAATATTATTTAATTAAGTGAATATTATTTTGAATATTCACTTAAGTAGAATCTTATTGAGTGATAATTCAATATTTATTATTTGAATAATTATTTAATTAAGTGAATATTATTTGGAATATTCACTTAAGTGGATTTATATTGAATAATAATTCAATATTTATTATTTGAATATTTATTAAATATTCCAAAAATGATTTAAAAATCATAGAACCTTATTTAAATATTACGTAAGGTTCCAATAGTTATTTAAAATATTTTCTGATCTCAAAAGAGATTTATGTGACTATAGGAGGAGTTCCCAACTACTTTTAAACTATTTACCTCAAATGATGATTAAGGTTTTGAACTTATCAAAAATTGGGAATCCATCTCAGGAAGTGAACATATGATTTCACTTGCCTCCTTCATTAAAAGTGAATATGTTTTCGAGTTCTGATTTATCAGAACTAAAGGTATTTTACAAAAACTCCCTGGTCATGATTTCAAAATACATGGTAATCATCGGTAGTTTCATTGACTAATGTCAACCCACACTGTGACTTACTCCCTTCAAATAATTTGGAGTAAGGAATTTTGAACGGTTACAAAGTTTTGACAAGTAATTAAACTTGGGGAAAATAGGATTAAGTTCCGATTTCCGTTTCATTGATATTGTTTTCTATAATGGGAACTGGAAGGGCCTACACGGCAATGAAACAGGTGCCGGGATAGTGCCAAAATTATCAAGGCTTACCCGGTAACGAAATAGGCGCCGAGGTAGTGATCTCTTGAGTGCTAAGGCTTACCCGGTAACAGAATAGGCACCGAGGTAGGGATCTCTTAGCACAGCGGCCCGTATGCGGCCAGGGTGATAACCGAATAGGAAGCCGTGCTTCTACTAGTAGAGAAGTTACGTTACGATACAACGGCTGATCACCGTGTATCGGGTGTTCCAGTATGTTCCCTTTCTTCCAATTGGAGTTGTGCTGCACATTGTAACGAAAGCCTAGGGGCTGAGTTGCGGATAATGTGGCAGTGATAAGTAATGAGGTCCCTCATACAGTAATGGTACTGTATGGCATGTTTTGACGAAAAGAATAATAAAATATCATTCTGTATACGAATGAAGTTTAAAGGTTTTCCCTTTATGATATAAGCTTACATATACGATTAAGCTGTTATATCTGATTGTTGAGCTATAGTGCTCATTCTTGCTTCTTTTATAAAAGGTGTTCATTACTGATATTTTACAGTATTTTGAACAGTATGAGATATCTAAATAGATATGTTGAAAAGGTATTTAAGATATACAGTACATTGAACTGTATAGTGTTTTGAATCAATGAATAGGCTTTATGCCTTGATTCCAACATTTGATATCTATTTTAAAAAGATATGTTTTGAGTCTTGGTTTATCATACTGATACCAAGGATCTCCAAATGATTTATGAAGAATATTTGAGTATGATTGTAAGTCATACGGTATTTTGAACGGTGTACTATTTTGGGGATAGACCCTAGTAAAAGCTTTGATCCCATATGGATTATCTTCCTAAAAGGTTTAAAGATTTAAACTGGGATAGATTTCTTGTTGAGCGCTATTAGCTCATTCTTGCTTTATTAAATCTTTCAGCATTAGGAAAACATTGCCGATCCACCTCGTGTTATGAGAGGAAGGGAATGGAGAGACCACCCTGGAGTTAGTTGATGCAGGATGGATACTGTCTGTGTGAGCAGAATAGTTGCAGCTTGAATTAGTGAGAATTATTTTTGAGTAGGTTTGTATTACTAAACCTTGTATAGAATTGTGAGGTCTATTATTGTAACTTCAGGTAGAGGTTGTAAATAATAGATGAGATCCTGGATAGTACATTTGGGTTGTAATAACAAATGTTGATTATTGTTGCTCATTTCCAAGGCTATAACTTGTGTGTGCGCGCGTAAGTGATTGGTGTCTTTGGAGTTGTATTATGAGAATGTTGTAAGTAATGCAGGTATTGTATCATTGATGGAGCGTGACAACCCAGATTCCTGACCCCGGATCTGGAGGTTTTACACTTGTTTCCCTGGTTTCAGTGAAGGCAATCTCCTCCTCCACATTGTTCACACAAAATACCATTAGTAATGCAGGTTCACTATCATGTAATTGCGTTAGATTTGCTTCACCTTTTTGCTGCTTGTTTCTTCCTGGTTTTCGACACTCGGCGGCGTAGTGTCCGTATCCACCACAATTGAAGCATTTCACCTGACTCCCGTCTCAAACGATTCTATTATCTCTCCTCATGTAGTCTCCTCCACCAGGCGATAAACCCTTGCCCGATCTCTTCAACCATTCTTCCCGAGTAAGTAGTAACTGGCCTTCGTTGATCTCTTTCTTTTGCCATTCTTCTGCTGTCAATAACAGCTGCTGTTCCTCACTGCTTTCTGTAGGTTCTTTCAAAAACTCCTCATGAGCTCGAAGAGATCCAATCACTTCCTCTACCGACATAGAATCCAAGTTCCCGAATTGTTCAATCGCCGAAGCTATCTGCAAGAACTTGGTTGGAACAGCCCTCAATAATTTCTTTACGACGTAGTCCTCTCCAATTGCTTCTCCTAACGCCCTGATGTTTGTAACCAAACCATTCAGTCTCATACAAAAATCGTCCAATTTCTCCGTGTCTTTCATCTTTAGTGACTCGAATTCCATTTTAAGAGTCTGGGCCTTAGCTTTCTTTACCTTGTCCGCCCCCTGGCACATTGTTTTGAGCGATTCCAAAGGTGCGATTTACAAGAAAAGGATTGCCATAAAGATACTGGTATTCAACAAACAAGTGGTGAGGTATCACCATAGGGTCATTCATTATTTGAAGAAAAGTGAAAGCTTAAATAACATCATTTGACAGGGCTTCAAAAGCCTGAAAGTAGGCATTGTGACAGCCTCTGGCACAAGTGAAACTGAATATGGTTTAGCAAAAGTGTTATAAAACAACTTCGAAGAGGGAATATACCCTTTATCATAATTCTTTCCTGGAGAGAGGTCAAGATAGATCATAGATTGGGGATATATCCCACATAATTTGAAAATGGGGAGGGTATTACCAAGGTCTCTACGGATGCCTTTTACGTCGGCTCCTCTAATGGATAATCGTTCAATTCCAAAGCTTTTCTTTTCCACGCACCCTAAGGTGTTCGATACTTACGTCATTGCCGACTTATAATAGTCACTAAGAATTCAACCATCGACCTTTGCAATCACAGGGAATTCTATTCGACTAGGCGCAAACATCCCAAGTAAGCGTTCTGTTCTATAAGAAGACTTCGATACCGTTGTTGCCCGTAGCAATGACAATTCCACATGTCGACTGGGCGGTACTTCGGTAGATCGTTAGAAACTACAAGCTTAAATCCGGTCTCTATTTCAATCATCCTCACTACAAGAAAAACGGCTAAAAATGACCGCCAAAATTCGGTCATATTTAGCCAAATTTGACCGCCAGCGGTCAAATTTGGCTAAATATGACCGAATTTTGGCGGTCATTTTTAAGCTAGTCAAATTTAGCAAAATCGGTCATATTTGCATAAATTTGACCGACTAATTTTGACCGACCAATTTTGACCGATTAAATTTGACCGACTAAATTTGACCGACATTGGCCATTTTTACTTGTTAAATTTTGACTTCAAATTTTTTCAAAATTTCAAATTTCCCGCCTCTTGTAAATAAAAATGGTCGCGAGCGGTCAAATTTATAAATGTGACGAGGTTTTAGTTGGTCAAATTTATAAATATGACGAGGTTTTAGTGGGTCAAATTTATAAATATGACGACATTTAGTTGGTCAAATTTAAAAAATCGATTAATTTTAGTTGGTCAAATTTATAAATATGACTACATTTTAGTTGGTCAAATTTATAAAATCGACTAATTTTAGTCAAATATAGCAAGCCATATAGAAAGTTTAGGTCCGCTAATTATGACGAAAATCAGCCAAAATTAAACATGTCATTGCACAAAAAAAAAAACCTGTTAAGCAACATATCGATAGGCAATACCCCCAACCACAATCTGGGAAAGTAAACCAAAAATAAACAAGTAAAATTTTAAGTTTCAAACTGGACTATTGAAATAATATACATAATATATCCAAAAGTTGTACTTAACAAAATATTGCCAAATATTTCGCATCCAGTAATTCTGATTCAGAAGGTTAAGCTTGGAGGAGATATTAGTTGATGATCAGTGACAAAAGATTATCTAGAATGATATATCAGTTGGTAAGTCTAGAAGTTTAGTCCTAAAGGATTAAAAGATAAAACTATAGCAGTTAATGGAGGGAGTAGTTCTCGGCGTCGTGATCTTCGTCTTCATCATTGTTGTTTCAGAAATTGTTGGGAGTCAAGTGTGCCTTTTCAATACTAGTACCCTGCAATTCAACAAATCATGCATTATAATCACAAAAGTATAACAACACAGTTGAGTTTTAAAAAAACTTTAAGTATACATCCTGTCCAGAACTATTTAAGCACCCATGCAATGCTCAGGAGTCAGGACCCTTTAATCAGGACCCTTTGGCCCAACTTCTTCCCAGTTTTCTAATTCTACACGTAGAAGTTTTATGACCGTGGCAGAACCAAGTGGAAAGTAGGGTTTCAGCCCACTTGAGGGTGGTTAGACTTACATATTATTTTCTTTATAATCAACTGATGATATAGATTAGATGTAGTAATGCGGGGACTGGGAGTCAACCCCAGGTCAAGAGTCTACTCCAGTTCAAGTAATTCAGATTTAATAGCACTAACCACTACATCATAGTGTCATATAGGTTTTATTTATATGTACTTATCTTATATTTTACCAAATCATGGTTATGCTCCAGTACTTGTTTATTCTCGAAGATCTTAACAAAATCAAACCAAATCACTGTTTCCCCTTCTACTGTTTCCCCTTCTAGAGGAAGAGTAAGAAGTTGAGATGGTGTTTCTGCAAAGACCTAACAACTTTGACAGTGCAATAAAATTAAACAGAGAGAAAACAACTTACAAAAACACGAAAAACAATAAATATTAAGTAGCAAAATAACTAGCATTGATATGATGAATAATAACAAGGTTCAAAGTGAAAGTGTGCTAGAGAAACTAACCGATAAACTCCCAAATTCACTACACCTCAAAAAGTCGAACCTGTGACTGCTAAGGGGTCATTTGTTAAATCTGAATCATATTTTCTGAACAATTAAAATTTCTGGATGAATAATGAATCTGAATGCTGGATGAATAATGTTGTTTGATAAATAAACGTTTAAATTTTCTGAACAATGCAATTTACCTATTTTAATCCAACAAGTGGTTAATTAAATTTGATGATAAATTAATCTATTAGTCTTGATAAATTTAACTAAAAATATGTCTTATACAACATATATGAAATTTAAAAATTCAAAAAGCAAAAATAAAAACATGAATCTAAAAATGTTATTATTATTTTTTTCAGAGAATTCTATTAGGATAATAATTAAGTGATTGGAAAAGCTTGAAAAAGAAATTTAATTTTCATTTTATTGCACTCTTTTAGATTTATCCATTAGATATATAAATGATTACATCTTGTTGTAAGGAATACAATATAATTATTCAAAAGAATAGAACGCTAATATAGAAGGTAGACAAGCCGAACGATTCAGCTGAAATTTTGACCAGGAGTCATTCAGAAGATTTCCCTGTCGTCCAGAAATTTATATTATTACTCAAACAATCTGAACAACACTTATATGAACATTTCAGTTAAGATTCTTCCGTTCAGCTGTTAACAAATGAGGTCTAAGTCACTCAAACATATAGAAAAATCAGCTACTCCAATATGGCATCTTAAGAAACTCATATTTGAGTTCATGTCTTAGTATAAGTACTGATAATGTTTCCCAAGTGGAATTATGCATGTTCTTTTAAATGCAATATTGAGTTTAAGTCACTTGTTAAAATAATCTTTTCATATTTATTACAGAGGTCAGAGGGTCTTGGTGCATGTATAAGATAATATCTAGAAAATTTATTAACACACATATATCGAGCAGTGCCATAAAAACTAGGCTTACCACCATGCCTTAGTTGATTTGCTTTCACTAGTCCCATACAAACTGGACATGCCAACTTACCCTTAGTTGACCACCCGCTAAGAATGCCAAGTGCAGGGAAGTCACTAATTGTCCACAATAATGCCGCCTTCATCATAAAATTTGTACGAGAGAATCTATCATATGTTTCTGCCCCAGTGCGCCACAATGTTTTCAATTCATCAATCAGTGGCTGAAGGTAAACATGAAGATCTTTTGTTGGATCATTCGGCCCAGGAACCAGAAGAGGCATAAACATGTAAGGAGCCTTCGTGCACATAGATGGAGGTAGGTTGTAAACTACAACAACCACTGGCCATACAGTATATTCCTTAGCGTGTGCATCACGAAACGGGTCAAATCCATCACTAGAGAGACCAAGTCTGACATTCCGAATCTCGTTTGAAAAGTTTGGAAATCTATGATCGAATTGTTTCCACTCATCTCCATCTGCTGGGTGACATAATTGACCTTCAACTTTGACTCTGTTGTGGTGCCACCTCATATCTTCTGCGGTCTTCTCATTCATGAATAGACGCTGCAACCTTTGAGTAAGAGGAAAGTATCTCAAGATCTTTCGTGGAATCTTCTTCTTTTTTGGATCCTTTTGCTCTTTGTATCGGCATGTATGGCATATATCACAATGAGTCTTGTTGCTATTTTCCTTGTAAAACAACATGCAATCATTCTCGCAAGCATCAATTTTTTCATATTCCATATGCAATCCTCTTATCATCTTTCGCATATCATAATAACTCTCGGGCAAATTATGATCAGCAGGGAGTACCGATCCAATGATGCGAATCAACTCATCAAAGCCAGTGTTAGTACAATTATGCTTGTGTTTCCAATGTAGTAGTATGTTTACAAATGACAATGTTGTAAAATTTCTATTGTTTGGATATATTGGATCACAAGCATTTTCCACCATCTCGTAAAATGCTTGTGCTTTTGCATTCGGTTCTTCCTCAAAATTCTCAAAATGTTCATTTGCATCCACAAAATCTCTTAGCATATCACGAGCATCATACATATCCTCATCTCTATAATGAATATTACGAGAACTTGTTTCCGCTTCAACTCGAGGCATATCCTTCTCTCCATGCAAATCCCATTTAGTATACCACTTCATAATACCATTAAGATACAAATCAACCTTCACATCACTAGGATCCTTAAAGTACTTATTTGCACAATCTTCACATGGACATCTAATAAGTCCTCCATCTTCGGGATCACGATGATCACAAGCAAATTTAATAAAATCATTTACACCAATTTTATACTCTTCCGTTAAGTACTTGAACTCATTGTATCGATTACGACCAATCCAACTACGATCGTATGTCATCTACAAAGTATACACAAATTGATATAAGTTGAATGCAATTTAACATAAATGCAAATAAATCATAAATAATCAAATTGAAGTAGTAAATTGACAAATTAATAAGTTGGCTACTAACTAAAATCTAGGCTAATCTTCATAATTAAATTTCAATTACATGGTTCACACCCAACAATTACATTAATTTCATCAACAAATTAAGAATAACCAAATTCATATGCACATGAATACAACAACAAAATAGAGTCATATTATACTAAGAAAGTAAAAACAATTAAATGTAAAAATTAAGAAATGAAACTTACTTGATAATCAACTAGATCTCATGAAAATGGTGGGGAAAGATGGGAGATGTGGTGGATAAAGGAAAGAGATATGGTGGGAGAAAGAAGTTTTGGTGAAATTGAAGAAATGAATGTATACTGGAGAGAGGCAGTAGCTTTTAGATCTAAAACGGGTAAATTTGACTGCTGGCGGTCATATTTATAAATATGACCGAGTTTGGACATATTGACTTACGACTTTGCCAAATCAGTCAAATGGATATATATTCGACCAAATGCGGTCAAATTTAAGAATCGACCAACTGCGGTCAAATTTAAGAATCGACCGATTGCGGTCACATTTATAAATAAGACAAAGGGCAGTCAAATTTATAAATAACACCGACTAGGGTTTGAAGTCAAAATTATGGCTAAATGTGACCAAAACTGGTCAAAAATACTAAATATGACTGATAGTGGTCAAATTGATGAAGTTGATAAAATTTTCTTTCATTATAATAATTAGGATGCAATATTTATTATTAGATAATTTTTTGCATAGGCTCTTCAAAAGTAAAAAGGTAAACATCCGTACGGTTAGATCGTTCAAATTATTAATTAAATATTACAAAACTAGTAACCCTAGACATTAACCGTCTAACCCCTAAATCTAAATCTCAAACCATGTATTTCATTAAAATATTTGAACAATATAACGTATTGCCAATATTATTTTTAAATGATAATTATTTTAATATCTATCAATTTTTAATGTGTACACTATGTTGTCACTCTAAATATATAAATTAATTGTGAATTTTAAAAGTTAGTAAATATTTATTTATTTTTTGAAAATTTCTTGAATAAATATAGCATCAACGTTTATTGATCTCTTCCAAAATATATATATGTTTAGTGCACAAAATAATTTTTTACACGTAGTTTTTGTCATTGGGGTACTCCATTATTTTTTTTGGAATTAAAAAAATTGTTTAAGTATTTATGTTAAATTTTAAAAAAAAATCGATTAAATTTATTTTCCAATTATTTTGGTTGAGAATTGGAGGGAGGTTTGGCGCCAAAACCCGGCTTTAAATTTGACCGCCGGTGGTCAAATTTATGCTTTAGAAAATTTTGAATACTTGGCGGGAATTTTCCCTCTTTTTTTTTTGGGCACTGAATAGTAAAAATGACTGACTAAATATGACCGACATTAAATGTGACCGCTGTTGGTCAAATTAATCTCAAGCAAAATTTTGTCATTGGCGGGAATTTTCCCACCAATTTTTTGTGTGTCTCGAGTACTAAATATGACTGACTAAATATGACTGACATTAAATATGACCGACGGCGGTCATATTTAAGGCTGACCGGTAATCAACTGAGGTTGACCTTAAATATGACCGCAGGCGGTCAAATTTAGCCGCGGTCATATTTAGTCGGTCAAATTTACCCTTGTTTTCTTGTAGTGCCTTATACCCAATATTCTTTCTCCCATATCAATCCCGTGTGCTACATAAGCTTAACACTTTTGGCACAATAGCCTTTTCATTTAAGTCAATCCCGGAACTTCTCAGTTCGTCTTGGTCCTTAAATATATTTCGCCTTTACCGTCCAATCTCAACTTCATCATTTTATCTCTACAATCAATTATAGCAATCAGGGTCTGTCCACCAACCCATATAATGGCTATCTTACCCAATCCACAGGGTTCGCTCTAATTTCCACTCTCTTTGGTGACATCCTCTGGTAATCAGAAAGACAAGGTTTGCCAAAATTTGCTGAATTTCTTTCCAAAATCCGGGAAATTTGATCAATCTATGTACCTACTAGTAATGCTCGGATCTGATTTCCGACCTTTCTGTTCTATCCTCATAATTCCTTCCTGGTTTCCTGAGGGTGGTAAATCTCGTTCTCGATTCCGTCTTAGCGTGCTTGTCTTACAATATCATTTGCATGGTACATATACCCAAAATTTTCCTTGAGATAATAAAATCCCTCAATGATGTAATAGACACTATTTCCAATGGAATCGCTGGTCGTGGGGATTGAAACCTCATAGCCAAAGCAATTCCTTTCACTATTCTTAGGCAACTAAGTACCCTTAATCGTTCATGAAAATCTGGACATCTTGGTTCTTACGTATGTCGCCTCCTTATGAGCAACTATAACTGACTACGAGTAACAGGTTTCGTTCAAGTTGAATCAATCCACTGATACTGGCTATACTGCCTCTACCTCTTCTGCCTTGGAGACTCTACTCCATTTTCTTTGTCATACCTCTTGATGAATCATGAACGATCCTTAAACTCTCGTCTCGTCACTTATTTATCCCTTGAAGGTTCGTCCGGTCTTATTACTAGACCTCAAGTAACACACCACATCTTTATCAATCAACACGTCCTCTACAAGATTCTTTCCTTGACCCACTATGGGGTCTTCCTCTAAATCCTCCTATGGATCTTCCTTTATCGGGTCTCCGTCCATTTCAAGGAACGCATCATCAATTGCATACTCGAAGGCCTCAGGATCTGGTATCTCAGAATCTCATCCACCTATAACTCATACGAATCGAGATGACTAACCATGAAGTCCTAAGTACGGTTTCCCAAAAGAAGTCCCCTCTCGGGCTTCATCTTAAACAGTCAGGGTCATGTCCTCTAACCCGACTACGAACTCAATTTGAGCTCTAGATGTTCTTATCCTTATTAAGGGTATTGTAAGACTCGATCTCCTATCGTTTCTGAGGACTGTAACCTAATGCTCTGATACCATCTCTGTAACAGCCCCAAATCCGGGGTCAGGGATTTAGGGTTGTCACAATCCATGTACTCCTTGCCTTACCTGTATTACTCACACCATTCATAATTCACCTGCTCATGACCCCACAACATATGTCTCACACACACACACACACAGGTTAGAGTCTCAGAAACGACACAATACAACAACTGCGGAATAAATAACTTTTATTACAATACCCAAATGTCTTTTGAATCTGTTACTGATACAATTTCTAAGTATTGTTACATTACCAGCTTAGCCTTCTGATGCTCACAATCCTCTAATACCATTCATGTCTATACATAAGTTGAATACCAAAGCCGTAGCCTGATTCGATTGGTTCGTACTACTCCCGGAATCACTGCTAGAAACTGTTTATGGGAACGCTTTGCGAGGTATGTGTCGTCCCATAGGCATCCTGCTTCGCTGCTATATAATATATATAAAATAATAGCAAGAGTGAGCGATAGCTCAGCAAGGTAATGAAAGTATGGCATAATTTTGCCTTTTAATACAACCCAGAAATAAAGCGGGTATAAGACAGTAATTTGTCAAAATATCTCGATACTGAAATTATTTCCTTATCGGAATGTATTCCAAAAATAGTACCATTGTGGTATTTCAAATATCATTTCATAATACTCTGCAACTTTCAATATTTATACTATATACAAAGTTCTAGTATAGTATAAAAGATGAAATAACAAGATAACTCAGTATATCCTTTCTGTAAAATATCTGCTATATAAAATATAAGCAGACTATCAACATATACTTGAAAGATGAAGTTATAAGGAAAATTCAATATCAGCTTTCATATCAAACATTTACCTCATATCATAATTTGGAAATAAATACAATGTAAAATATTTCCAATCCATTTTTTTTAAACTCATCTGATTCCATATATCTTTTTCATAAAATCAAATACCTTTTCGTAATCTCATATGCTTTCTGATAAACTAATATACTGGAATAAACTTGAATACTCTTGAGTAAACTTTCTTTCTCTGAAAACTTGCATAAAATGTGCTCTTTCATGAATAGTGAACTGTAGATGGAGATGCTAGGCGCCGAGGATACCCCTGCGATGATCAGTCGTAGGCTGTATCCCCCTGCTGTTTTTCTACGTAGAAGGGAAGATAATCAGTCTCACACCGACTTACCTCCCCGCCAATCGGTTGTAGGCAGGAAGAACAGACCCGTTCATAGACGGTCGATTCTGTTACTCTCCACTTATCCTACGGTCGGGCACTGATAATCATCTAAGGGAAGAACAGACCCGTTCACCAGTCCGTCGGCCATATTGTAATTCCCTTAGGGGACCGGCGCTACTCAGTCCCTTACATATCTCCAAGTTCGAGTAAATCCATAACACTGAAACATAAAGTTCCTTTCCCTTTTTCCCCAAGTATACAACTCCACAAAGTAGTCGTATCTGGTTGGAAAGGAAAATTCACCCATATTTCCCAAGCTAGGCTTGTTAATGGATATCGACTTGTTCCATGAATTTACCCCTCGATCGTTGAGGTGGTAACACAATATTTGACTTGCAGCAATTACATTGTTCCGAAAAATATCTGTCCCTTGACAGTTTTTGAATTGAGGGTTTAAAAAGAGTAGTAGTCACTTAAATCAGGTTTCCCATATTTTTGATAGTTGAGCGAGCATTTAAATCCCCTTTAAAAGACAGATTTAAATGGAAAAACATTGTTTTGGGAACCTCTTTTTGATTTGAAAATAATTAATAATATTTATTAAATAAGTAACCTTAAACGAATATTTGAAATAATATTCATTAAGTAAGTATCCTCAAATGAATATTTGAAAATAATATTTATTAAATAATTAAGCCTCAAATGAATATTCAAAATAATATTCATTAATTAATAAATTTCAAATGAATATTCGAAAATAATATTCATTAAATAATTAATCTCAAATGAATATCCAAAAGTAATATTCATTAAATAAATAATCAATCCTCGAATGAATATTTAAAGGTAATATTCATTAAACAATTAAATAACTTTCAAATGAATATTCAAACATACTATTCATTATATAATCCACAGATGAATATGTACGATAATATTTTTAAAGTCAATATCCTCAAATGAATATAAATGATATTATGTAAGTCGATAATCCTCAAATGAATATTAATAAATAATATTCTTAAAATGAATATTAATAAATAATATTCTTAAAGTCAATAATCCTCAAATGAATATTCATAAATAATATTCCTTAAATAAAATAATGAACCCTCGAATAACAGTTACCCGATATCTTTATCGAAAAATAACCTTTATCATATACAAAATATAATCACATCTGACCTTTCAAGAAAATCACACGCCCTTATCCTAGGGCAAATATAAAACCCTGGCTTATAGCTGATATCCCATATCTAACTTATAAGCCCCAACTTCAAGTCATAACCTCAAGTATTGCTATACATAGCAAATCGAAAACAAGTATGCAATTTATATATATCGCAATCGCATATCATAATTAAAAACAGTTATTATCACAACAACAGTAATATAGGTTTTGAAAACTTGCGTGATGCTCGAGAAGTGATAGGGGTTCGCGACGATGTCGGACAATCTAGACAAAGTCAAAGAAAACGCACGATCAATCCCCTAGATAATCCACTTGTACTCAATGCTTAAACACGTAAGCGAAACACAACCAAGGAATTACTAGCTCGTATAGGCTCATACTAAGTCCATGTTTAATCGACAATTACATAGTCGTAGGTTTAGTCCGAAATCGATCCTCGAATACAAGTTATACTTAACCATTTACAACATTGGTTTCTAAGTCATGTTCTTAGTGGTTTTCACTTGCGCGACCTCGGCTAAAACATTTTTATAAAATCGAAAAATAACCTTTTTAATCCGAATATTTTTCGTGAGCCTTCCCAACTGTCTCTAGTATTATTCCTCAAAGTTTCACATTTTAATATGGCTTCTAAGTGGTCCAAATATAGCCTCAAAGTGACTGACCAGAGATGGGTTATTCCACTGAACGGAGTTTACTAAAACTCACTTTTCTCTTAAACCGTAATTCGTATAGACATGATCTTTATACCAAAACAAATCTTAAGACAAGACCTACATGTTCATGGTCAGTGTTGTTCAAAAATATTCCAAGACAGTTCGTAATTCTTGCTCAAAACAGCCTTAAATCAAATGGGCATTACGACGGCTATAATCGTAACGTTTCCCGGTTTTTGTTATGTCAAAACCTCTTAAAACCAAATCAATTCAACAACACAACCATTTTTACAACATAATCAGTTTATATACTTCAAGAACATATCACCAACATCAACCAACAACAAGTATCCATCAAGAATTAACCATACATACTCCAAACTCCATAAACATGCTCATTCTTAAACATTACTAGAAACTTCACTTAAATCTCAACATAAATCAAAGGGTGGATGAGTGGTATACCTTCCTTGATGCTCTACCAACACTAACCAGTGGCCACAACCACTCAACCAGCCTTATATACTCCTTACAAAGCTTAAACCTTAAGATCAAATCAAGAAAACAAGTTAACAAAATTTCGGAGTTACTATTCATCATCACTTTGTAAAATCCATATAAAATCGAAAAACAAGAGTTTGGTTCTCAACTTTTTACCACACATTCTACGCTTCAAGGGATTTCTTTTGAGTCCTATCTCATCACCAGGGGATGCTTGTGTTAACGGAGGAATTTGGTATTAACAAAGTTTGGGGTTCTTCGCCGGAATTAAGATTTACAACGGTGGTCCTTAGGCGGTGAATTCGTCGGAGTATGGTGGTTGTGTTTAATTGGTGGCTGAGATTGCTTAGGGTTTATGTTAGCTGCCTCAGAGTTCTCAACATTCGACCCCCTTACAATTTGCCTACGTATCCCTTTTTATAGGGAATCAAGCCAACGTAGTTCTTGGGGAGGAAGTTTCCTCCATGGGCTTGGTCTTTGATCTTCGGAGCCCATCCGAAGTCTTCTGCTGCCTTTCCATGCTTAGACGTTAGACTTTTCCACCGCCTTCCATGTATAGGATTCTTTCCATACTTAAACATATGTCTTCCTTATCTTTCCTTACTTGAACGTAGGACTTCCATCTGTTTCCTTACTTAGAGATTTAGCTCACTTTAGGAATGTCTAACGATAAGGCCTAGTCACAAAGGCCCAAGGCTCGTCTATGACGTCAGGACTTCATGGATAAGGAAACTTCCCCCGTCGAGGACTAGTCCTATCCATTACCAGCTATTTCCTTAATTCATAGACGCAGGTATAGCCATGACTTACCTTAAATGCTAGACGCATCCTTGTCCCCCGAATGAGAAGCACCCACCAGATAGCAGGACAAGTGATCCCAAGTGTTTGGGTGCAAAGTGCAGGATTACTCCAAAGTTCCCCAATGAGGACGCGCCCATTGAGTATAGGAACAGAGCTCCCAAAGCACACACCAAGATTAACCCCACATCCCCAATGAGGGCGCGCCCATTGAATACAGGAGGAGGCCTTCAGTCACGGACATCCCCCTTCTAGGGCACATCCTAGGAGGGAATTCTTCAATATTTTGTCAATACCAAGCCAAAGGAACCATCTTTCATTATCAAGTTGCAGCTTCAAACCATGAGGACGCGCCCTCACGGGATAGACTGCCTAAAGGGCGCGCCCTAATCCACGTGAGGCCAAGCCATAAGCCTTGTGCCAAATGAAGTTAGTATTCTCCGTCAAGTCTTCCATTCATATCAGGTTCAATCCTTACCGAGAGGACGCGTCCTTAGGGGTTAGATGACCAAAGGAGCACACCCTCTCCCCTAAGAGGACAAGTCCTGAATCTTCCTTACATCATGCCATGTCAATATAATTGTTATCCTTCGTCAAATCATCCATCAAGCTATCATTATCATGAGGGCGCGCCCTTAAGGGATGGCCAACCTATGAGGGCGCGTCCTTATCCCTATTAGGGTTAGTCCCAAACTTAAACCCTAATTATAAAAATAACATAATTGAATTCATACTTGACCCGATCCTAACCTAAAAACCCATTATCAAATTTTGGCTATAACAACTACCCCCCAATTCATTGTGAAGTTAAAAACAATACATTGAATTAACTGTTAAACTCTAGTCAAAAATTAAAATATAGGACTCGTCCCTTCCTCATATATTTATCTCGTATTCTTGACCATTGTTATCCATTCAACTATCCTTGATCTAGAAACATCAAAAATTCGTCAACAGGACGCGTCCTTACAGAACTCATGTCCTCTTTGTAATTAAACCGCACGTGCTTGACAGCTGTTCTCCACTAGGCGTGAATGCTTCTATAAATACCTAAAAACTGTTCACTTTTTCTTTTTTACTTTACCCTTTTTCCAGAAGAACCCTAGTCGCCGCACTTCATTTCTCTTTAATAAAAATCCGGCTAAATCGTTACTTTTAGACGTTTTTCTTCTCAGATCCTTACTCAGCAACTTTCAAGGTACGATTTTAAGCTTTTATTTATTGTTTTTATCGTATATTTCGCCTGAATGAGCAATATGACCGTTGAACTCTTTATGTGTTCTTGAATTCTGAGTTGTATGTATACATGTATCTATCTGTATTTGATCTGTATTGTGCATAGGCTTGATTTTGAATTTTGTTTCTGTACTTCAAAACAATGAGGACGCGCCGTCTCCTCAATTTAAGGTGTAAACGATAATTAGGACGCGTCCTTATAACGATACTACCAGTAGTTTGCCGTTAGATTTTCTTTAGGTGATGGTTAGGTTATATTTCAACCTTAACCCGCTTCTTTCAGGACGCGTCTTTACCATTTTTCTTTCTCTTTTCAGCTGGAGGGTAAGGGCGCGTCCTCCCCTTTTCATCCTTTCAAGGACTTCAACAAACGTTTGGGAATCTATTCCCCACCTTCACTCTCCTTTCCAGCGCAAAGTTCGTCTTCGATCAAATCATTTCACACTCAAGCCATAGAAATTCTTCAAGGGACTTCCCCATTTAAAACCATTACTAAAACAATGTCTTCACCAACTCTCTCAAACTCATCCCTTCCTCAAATCGAAGATCTCAATCCTGAAGTAACAAGCCATCGCAGTAGGGCGCGTCTTCAAGAGTTCAGACCAGTGACAGATATGGAAGAAAATATTATAGAGGATACAGAAACTATTTCACGGAAAAGAAACAAGAGTGATGTAGAATCCTCAAATTCTGAAGGCGCGTCCAATTCCGATATAAATGAATCAGACGCGGAGGACGCGTCTTCAATCAATCCTTATTACGAAGTTGATGAAGATGACCGCCTTCCCCCTCCTGAGCCCTCACCTAATCCATACATTCATCCAGAAATTTCTGAAGAAGAAATCGATTTCGATTGGGGCCAATACCAAGATACCATTACAGAAACAGAGAAAAGACGGATGAGAAAACAACATAAAAAACTTTTTTGTGTTGGTATGTCATCAACAGTATCCGCAGCTGAGATAACCTGGTGCATGACGTACTATGGCATGGAGGGTCAATGGGCGCGTCCTCCTTCTATGATGAGACCCCATGTATTCAAGTGGCCAGAACCATTCAAAGTTCCACGAATGGTTACCTCTCCTAAACTGATGTCTTTAGGAGTGGGCGCGCCTTTACATCCTTACCTTAAAAGTGTACTGGAGTGGTATGATATTGCTCCTATCCAACTCTCTCCTAATTCATACAAACTAGCTCTTGCCCTGTTCATACTCTATCATGATGAAGGAATATCAAGCTGTCCAACGATGGAAGAGTTTAGCTACTTTTTTGCAATCAGAAAAAGTTCCAAAGGATACTATTTCTTGACACCCCAACATAAACACAATAAAATGGGCTTTTCAGATGGAAAGATTAGCAACGAGAAGAATTGGAAAGAACCATTCTTCTACCTTTGGAATGTTGATAGAGTCAGAGTTGTTTTCAACTGCAATTATAGTAAGTACGCGTCCTCTTGTTTGTTTTTATTCCTTTAGGGCGCGCCTTGTATAATATCCGTTATGAATTCTTACCTTGTCAATTTTTAGATAACAGAAACATAAAAGAGCTGTTCGGAGAAGCCAAAAAACGGGCTGATAAAATCGTATCCCTTCCACCTTCAAGATTCAATCTAAAAACATTAATCACAGAAGATAACCTAAAAAGAGTTGGAATCCTTAGAAAGGAAGTGGGATCCATTATTCCCTTCCAAAGATTTAGAAAAGGCATTCCCATCAAAGGTTCCAAAGACTGTGATTCTGATGATGAGGAAGAAGCTGAAAATGAAGAAAGTTTTCATGTTGATGAGGGCGCGTCCTCTCAACCTGGTATATAGTCTTATTAGTGTACATATCTTTCATGTGAATAAAGTAGTATTACATTCGACTTATGTGGACGCGTTCTAACATTTTCTTGATATTGACTAGGTATGGACGGTCTACCAACAGGCTGGGGTCTTGAAATGGGCGTCGCCCCATCTGTAAAAGCTGCAAAAAATTCGAGGGCGCGTCCTCAAAGAAAAGATGGAAAGAAAAAACAAACTGAGGCAAAGAAAACTCAAGTCACAATTAACTTGGAGGAGAATAAGGACAAGAAAAGGAAAGAGGTTTCTGAAGATGTTGATACCGCAGAGGGCGTGTCCCTTAAGAAAAATAAATCTTCCTCATTCTCTTTGGTTTCAACTACTTTGAGCCCATTGGCAATTCCCTATGTCAATGATGAGGACATAGTAAAATGGAGAAACAGGGACCCTTCTGCTGAAAACGAAGCCATAATCAGGGCGTCCTCTGAAATTCTAATTTCTGCCCTTCATAGGCAATCAATCTTACAAAAAGAAGAGACGCGTCTTGAGGCTCTGGAAAAAGATAGAGGAATGCTATCCAAGAAGGTCGAAGACCGTGATAGGGTAATTGACAAACTTCAAAAGGACCTTAAACAACAAAAGAGTGTCTATGAAAGCGACCTCAAAATCCAAGAGGAGGTAAATAATGAATTAAATTCTGCTATTAACGCATTAAAAGATGAGAAGCACAAACTGTTGGAGCAAGTCGCTGAGTTGAAAGGTGACCAACAAGATGGTTGGGCCAAAGAAAAGAAAAAGATAGAGGGCGCGTCCTTTATGAAAGGTTTTAGGAACTACGCCTCAGGCTTTTTGGCTCAAGATCCCAATTATGACTTTTCAAAGTTTGGTGACGAAACTGTGCAATGGATCACCAAATTCAAAGTTGAGGAAGCAGCTGAGATTAAAGCAAAAAGGGTATTTCTTGGTCTTGAGAAGGCGTCACCTATGCCAGATGAGGAAGAAGAGGACGCGTCCTCTGATGGTATTCCTGAGCATACTTTTGATGGTCCCCTTCTCAATGAGTCAGTTCCTGCTCTTACTGAAGCTTCCAAGAATCTTCAAGATGTCGAAAAGGTGAATAACCAAACTCAGGACGCGTCTTAATGTTTCCTTAAATTGAAAACATATTGAGGTGCAGGCCCTCCTTTACTGCCTTGCAATTTGTAAGTTAACTGATGTCCTCCTTTGATAACTTTAACAAGGGTTTATTTCCTTGAATATTTGCTTTAACTTTCCATTTGGTGCTTATGGTCTACTATGTTAAAATTGTTCTTGTTATATACGGCGCGTCTTCCTTTAATTCACATGAGGGCGCGTTCTCTAGAATGACAAACTATAATTTTGATGATGAAATCTAGGACAATTAAGATAACCTTCGAATATGCCATGTTTGTCAAAATTCATACTATTGTAACCTTTATTTTAACTACATCACATATCGATCTCCTAGTAAATTAAAATTATCCTCATGGACGCACTTTGCAAACATAACAAGGACGCGTTCTTCTAGTATGTTTGTCTATTTTGTTACCATAGGGCGCGCCTTGTCATGGTACATCTCAGGGCGCGTTCTATCAATGTTGTTATTAAGCAATCAGAGTATTCTTTAAACAAGCATAACAAACTTAAAGTTCTGAAAATTCTTGATAAGATCTTCATAAATAATGCGCTCCGGTGTGAAAACCACACTGGTCCCAAGGCTAATGCTCTTTGGGGAAATAAAAAACTTCAAAATCTCAACTATTCAAGGTAGGGTATACATGCACTACCCCCCTAATCTAGGAGGAAATTTATTTCTTCTAGTTTATTTAGATAGATAACATAGGGGGTAAACAACCACTCCCTATTGGTAATATTTCTTCAGATGTTCCACATTCCAAGCTTTTGGTATAGGATTGCCACCCAAATCCTCCAAGTGAAAAGTTCCTTCCCAAAGCACAGACCTGATCCTGTAAGGTCCTTCCCAGTTAGCTCCAAAAACCCCATGACTAGCAATTCTGGTATGAGGCATCACCCTTCGCAACACGAGATCACCAACCTTTAGGCGACGTACTCTCACTCTTCGATCATAAAACCTAGCCACTCTTTTCTGATATGCAGCTAATCGTAAGGATGATGTTGCACGTGTCTCTTCTAAGAAATCAAGATGAAGCCGTTGGTTGACCTCATTAGACTCCTTGTCATAATGATCCCTTCTGAACGACCCAGATCCAACTTCCACAGGAACCATTGCTTCAAATCCATAAGATAGCATAAATGGGGACTCCCCAGTAGTAGACCTTGGGGTGGTATTGTAGGACCACAACACCATAGGAAGCTCCTCAGGCCAGTTACCTTTACTTTCTTCTAGCTTGGTCTTCAAGGTGTGCTTGATTATCTTATTGATAGCTTCAGTCTGCCCATTGCTCTGGGGATGATAGACCGCCGCAAAATCTTTCTTGATCTTCAAGTCTTCACACAACTTCTTTAATTCCTTGCTATCAAATTGCTTTCCATTGTCAGATATGAGCTTGTAGGGAATCCCAAACCTGCACACAATGGAATTAAAAACAAAATCTTTGATTTTCTTGGCCGTTATCTTTGCCAAGGGCATAGCCTCTGCCCACTTGGTAAAATAATCCACAGCCACAACAGCATATTTGACACCCCCCTTAGCCATAGGAAGCTCTCCAATGAGATCAATTCCCCACATAGCAAAAGGCCAAGGACTTATCATTGAAGTTAATGTAGTAGCAGGAATAGATGAATAGTTTGCAAAGCGTTGGCACTGGTCACATGCTCTTGTAAACTTCATAGCATCATCTTTCAAGGTCGGCCAGTAATATCCTTGTCGTAACACTTTCATAGCAAGGGAACTACCCCCCGAGTGATTGCCACATATTCCTTCGTGAACCTCTCTCAGAACATAGTTACATTCCTCCCCATCAACACACCTTAGTAAAGGTTGATTAAAACCTCTTCGATATAACACTGCATCATATTCCACATACCTTGCTGCTTGGTATTTCAAACGTCTGGCCTCCCCCTTATCATCGGGTAAAATTCCTTTCTGTATATACTCTTGGATAGGAGTCATCCAAGTCTTCATTGGTACTTCATCTGCAACCATTAGCTCCATCTCGGGGATACTAGGAATTTCTTGAACTTCCAATGGAATGTCTCCCATCAACACCGTGTCTCTTTGGGAACCCAACCTGGCCAGAGTGTCGGCCTTGGAATTTTCTTCACGAGGAACTCCTTCAAGTCTGACTATGTTAAACTGTTGAATCAAGCGACGTACACTCATCATATATGCCTCTGTCTTCGGTCCTCTTGTCTGGAACCCTCCTTCAACCTGCTGAACAACCAGCTTCGAATCACTGAATACCACCAAATTCTTCACATTCATTTCCAAAGCCAACTTCAAACCATTAATCAATGCCTCATATTCAGCTTCATTATTGGTCACCGAAAATTTGAAATTGATAGCACTCATAAGAAGGTGACCTTCAGGAGAAGTCAAGACAACTCCAGCACCAGCCCCGTCACTGTTAACTGCTCCATCCACATACATGGTCCACCAAGGAAAAGGATACTCTTCTATCAAAGGGCTTGCCTCCTGAGTGAGAGGGTTAGGGTGCACTAGAATGATTTCTCGTCCCATACTCTCATCTTCAAACTCCAGAATAAAATCGGCTAAGGCTTGTCCCTTGATCGCCGTTCGAGAAACATATTCCAAATCATACTGTCCCAACTCAATCGCCCACTTCAACATCCTTCCTGAAGCCTCAGGTTTATGTAAAATGTGTCTCATGGGATAAGAAGTTCGTACTTCAATTTTATGAGCTTGGAAGTAGGGACGTAACTTGCGTGCAGCCAGCACCAAAGCATATACTAACTTCTCCATGCCAGAATATCGGGTTTCTGCATCCAACAACCTCTTACTGACATAGTAAACTGGTGACTGCAAACTATCCTCTTCTCGTACTAACACAGCACTAATGGAGTAAATCGAGATAGCCAAGTAAAGAATTAGTACTTCACCATCCACGGGCTTGGCCAAGAGTGGGGGCTTACCTAACTGTTCCTTGATTTTCTGAAAAGCATCTTCACAAGCGGGAGTCCACATGAAGTCCTTGTCCACCCCCCTAATGGCTTTGAAAAATTCTTTGCAACGATCAGAAGACTTTGAGACAAAACGATTTAGAGCTGCAATTCGTCCACAAAGGCTTTGAACCTGCTTTACACTGGTAGGGGACTTCATTTCAAGGAGTGCTTTGATCTTTTCCGGATTAGCTTCAATGCCTCTATGGTTCACAATAAAGCCTAAAAATTTCCCCGACTCAACACCAAAGACACACTTTTGAGGATTTAACTTCATCCGGTACTTGCGCAGAATTCCAAACATTTCTTCCAAGTGCCTCACGTGGTCTACTGCGTCCTTGGACTTGACAAGCATATCATCTACATACACCTCCATAGTTTTTCCAATCTGCTCTTTGAACATCATATTCACCAATCTTTGATACGTTGCCCCTGCATTGATAAGACCAAAGGGCATTCCAATATAGCAATACAGACCTCTGTCAGTAATAAAGGATGTATGTTCTTGATCGGGTCCATACATGGGAATTTGATTATACCCTGAGTAAGCATCCATGAAACTCAAGAGAGCGTGACCAGCCGTAGCATCCACCAACTGATCAATCCGAGGGAGTGGGAAACTATCCTTTGGGCAAGCTTTGTTCAAGTCCGTGAAGTCCACACAAGTTCTCCATTTCCCATTAGGCTTTTTTACTAACACCGGGTTTGCCAACCACTCGGGATAGAAGGATTCTTTGATCAGACCCACATCCAAGAGTCTGTCGACCTCCTCTTTTAAAGCTACTGCCCTTTCCCCACTGATTGCACGCCGCTTCTGACGCATTCCTTTCTTATTAGGATATATGTTTAGATGATGGCACATGACATTAGGATCAATTCCTATCATATCAGCATGACTCCAAGCAAACACATCTAGGTTGGCCAAAAGAAAATTAGTCAAACCTGTTCTCAACTCATTGCTTAGCTGTGATCCAATTTTGAGAACCTTACTGGGATCTGCTGCGTCTACCGAGATTGAGATTGTTTCTTCTGCAGGACCTGTCTTCTCCTGTAGGATAGGAATTCTTGGATCAAGATCGAGATCAAAGATACGAGGATCTTCAACAGGCATTTCACTCTTTGAGGGCGCGTCCTCCACCAATTCGTCCTCTATTGAGGGCGCGTCCTCCACATACCCTTCTTTACTTGGAAAGATGTTATTAAATGTCTCTCCCCCTGAGGGTGCATCTTCAACAAGCTCTTCCTTCCATGAGGGCGCGCCCTGAAGGGTATAGGTGCTCTCAACAATTCTTTCTTGAAGTTCATCAATTAGGGGGGGCGTCTCCAATAGTAACATCTTAGGGCGCGCCCTTAGCTGAGGAACATCATCTTCTGGCTCTTGAACCGTGTAATGAACATGAATTTCTCCCTTAGAATTTTTGAGCAATCCCTGGGCATCTTCTTGGGGAAGGGCGCGTCCTCCTAATCCATTACGACGAAAACCTTTGACAGTTCTATGATAGCACTCCCTCGAATCATATTGCGACCCTCGAACTGAACCAACCCCATTTGGAGTAGGGAATTTCATTATTAAATGATAAATGGAAGTAACTACCTTCATCTCTTTCAGCAAAGGCCTTCCTACCAAAGCATTGTGGGCAGATTCTTGATCCAATACCATAAATTCTATCATCTGAGTCACAGACAGAGGACCTTCACCAAGTGTAACTGGGAGCTTAATTGCACCCATAACTCTAACAGCTTCTCCAGTGAAACCATAAATCCAAGCATCCTCTCGGACGATATCCTTATCAGGCAAACCCAACTTCTTATAAGTGTTGTAGTAGAGAATATTCACCGAACTTCCATTGTCAACAAATACTCGGTGTACATTCATAGGACCAATCTGTATGGCAACGACCAGGGCGTCACTGTGAGGATGATGTACCCATCTTGCTTCTTCCTCAGTAAATGTAATATCTACTGATTCCCCCCTGAACAACTTGGGAGGTTTAAGTTCCAAGCTGTTCACATTAGTTAAGGGCTTATGGCGTGCTTCCCTGGCATACCTTTCCAGTGCATTGTTACTGTCACCACCAAAATGGTGTCCTCCAAAGATAGTATGAATGCTTCCAGCCCGGGCAAACTGAACATCCTTAGATCTGTCATCATCCCTTTCAGGAGCATGCTCTCTTTCCATCCTCCTGTCAGTTTCATCTTTATGCTTCTTCACTTCTCTGACAATCCAGTCAGTTAGGTATCCAGCCTTGATCAATTCTTCAATTTCTTTCTTAAGCTGCCGACACTCATGGGTGTTATGTCCAGTAGATTCATGATATGAGCAATACCTCTTTTTGTCCTTACTTTGCCATGAGGATAATGGTGCTGGCTTCTTGAATAAACCCTTATCCTTATTAACTTCAAAGATATGCTCAACAGAAGCGGCTAGTGTATAACTCCCTGTTTGATATCTATTCAACCTGTCGTAGTCTGGTGGAGTCCAACCTCTCCTTGCATTGGTGACATTTACCCTGTTCGGACTATACCCTCTCCTCCGGTAGTCAGGGCTTGGGGACCTATCCTTCCTCTTAGAACCTTTTCCTTTTTCTTTCCCTTGGGAGTCGGACTTTTTATTGTCAGCAAGAGATTGTTCAACGATCTTGAAGTATTCAGCTTGGGCAAAGAGGTCCGCCAAGGTTGCTGGGTCTTTCCCCTGCAAGTGCTTCCAGAAATCAGTTCCGACTTGGAGTCCCGCAATCAAGAAACTTTTTAGTGACTCATCGGTTGCCCCTCTGACCATGGTAGACTCAGCATTGAACCTTTTGAAGTATGACTGTAAGCTTTCTCCTTCCTTCTGTCTGATATTGGCCAAAGTAGTCACTGGGGGGGCATATTTCACAGTAGCTTGGAATTTTGTCAGGAACAGAGTTTTCATGACCTCCCATGAAGTAATCACCCCTGGTCCAAGCTTTTGAAACCACTGTTGTGCACTCTCTCTAAAGGTTGCTGCTAGAAGGCGACATCTAGCCAAGTCAGGCACTTGATATACATCCATCTCTATATTGAATCTTCCCAAGAACTCAACAGGGTCGGCATTTCCATGGAAGCGCAAGTCATTGGTTGTATTCCTGTACCCTGTTGGAAGTTGTGCCTCCCTTACTGCCGTAGAGAATGGAGAGGGAGTTTGGGCTGTTGAAGTCACTCTTCCTCCCTCTAAGTGTGTGAGGAGTTTCTTTAGGTCGTCCACATTGAAGCTTCCTACACCCGGGATTGTTTGGACATTTGTCTGAGCATTATCAGTAGGCGGAGGTTGAGGTGGTGGTTGAGGAGGCTGGGTTTCTCCTTGGGCCGCAGGAGTCTCTTGTGTTCTTGGATTGGGACTTGGAGGGCGCGTCCTTCCCTCATGACTATTAGGGCGCGTCCTCTCCCCCTGACCGTGAGAGCGAGTCCTTGGCTCTTCCTGCCTTCCTCTTGTTCTACTTTGGGATGAAACAGATGATATGTGCGGATCCCTTCCTCCAGAGGGTCCTCCATGATAAGGAGCATCATACCTATTCCTTCGATCGCTATCCCTTCTCCTTCCTGACCCTTCTGATTGGGGAGCTTGCTCATGATCACGGGGCCTCAACCTGTGTACAGGGGGCTCTCGCTGTGGATTATGAGGTTGCACTTCTAAGTTTTGTCTTGAATTACTGCGAGGTTGAGTACGATCTTGTCCATGGGGCCTCGACCTGTCAACAGGGGGCTCACGCTGTGGATCAAGAGGTTGTTCCCCTCTTACCTCTCTGTCCCTCTGCCATTCGACCAACAACAATCGTAGATCATCATTATTAAGTCTTATACCAAGGCGATCCTTCAATCTGCTCAATCGTTGTTCTTGGTCTCGGTGGAGTTCATCAGCCCTTCGAATTTCACTTTCAGGTCGCCCTGACCTATGAGGGTGTGGAGATGGACGCCGTTCCCTCCTAGGTTGATCTTGGCTGCCCGTCTCATCATCGGGGAGTTCAACAATAGGGACTCCATCCTCTTCATACTCTAACCTTCTTGGAGTGACATTCTGAAACCTCCTTTGACTCGTGGTGCCTCTACCCGTACGATGGTGATTATGGGGTTGTCGCCTGACACGACCCCTTCCTTCGCCTCTTTCGACCGTATCCAGTCTTGCTTCAAAGCCATTCAAGGCATCCCCCATGCGATAGAGTTGTTCCATCAAGTCAGAATTACTTATGAGCACTGGTGGTCGTCCCCCTACAATAGGTGTTCCATTAGATGGATTTGGAACACTATGGGGAACATACTCCTCATGGCGGGCATGGTTGTTATCTTCACTGTCTTCAGATAAGACCTCATCCCTAGGACGTTCGTTGGGATTTTGTGACATCTTCTCCTCCAAAGATTTAGATCTTAATTAGCACCCCTCCTTCTAGCGCCAATTTGTTAACGGAGGAATTTGGTATTAACAGAGTTTGGGGTTCTTCGCCGGAATTAAGATTTACAACGGTGGTCCTTAGGCGGTGAATTCGTCGGAGTATGGTGGTTGTGTTTAATTGGTGGCTGAGATTTCTTAGGGTTTATGTTAGCTGCCTCAGAGTTCTCAACATTCGACCCCCTTACAATTTGCCTACGTATCCCTTTTTATAGGGAATCAAGCCAACGTAGTTCTTGGGGAGGAAGTTTCCTCCATGGGCTTGGTCTTTGATCTTCGGAGCCCATCCGAAGTCTTCTGCTGCCTTTCCATGCTTAGACGTTAGACTTTTCCACCGCCTTCCATGTATAGGATTCTTTCCATACTTAAACATATGTCTTCCTTATCTTTCCTTACTTGAACGTAGGACTTCCATCTGTTTCCTTACTTAGAGATTTAGCTCACTTTAGGAATGTCTAACGATAAGGCCTAGTCACAAAGGCCCAAGGCTCGTCTATGACGTCAGGACTTCATGGATAAGGAAACTTCCCCCGTCGAGGACTAGTCCTATCCATTACCAGCTATTTCCTTAATTCATAGACGCAGGTATAGCCATGACTTACCTTAAATGCTAGACGCATCCTTGTCCCCCGAATGAGAAGCACCCACCAGATAGCAGGACAAGTGATCCCAAGTGTTTGGGTGCAAAGTGCAGGATTACTCCAAAGTTCCCCAATGAGGACGCGCCCATTGAGTATAGGAACAGAGCTCCCAAAGCACACACCAAGATTAACCCCACATCCCCAATGAGGGCGCGCCCATTGAATACAGGAGGAGGCCTTCAGTCACGGACATCCCCCTTCTAGGGCACATCCTAGGAGGGAATTCTTCAATATTTTGTCAATACCAAGCCAAAGGAACCATCTTTCATTATCAAGTTGCAGCTTCAAACCATGAGGACGCGCCCTCACGGGATAGACTGCCTAAAGGGCGCGCCCTAATCCACGTGAGGCCAAGCCATAAGCCTTGTGCCAAATGAAGTTAGTATTCTCCGTCAAGTCTTCCATTCATATCAGGTTCAATCCTTACCGAGAGGACGCGTCCTTAGGGGTTAGATGACCAAAGGAGCACACCCTCTCCCCTAAGAGGACAAGTCCTGAATCTTCCTTACATCATGCCATGTCAATATAATTGTTATCCTTCGTCAAATCATCCATCAAGCTGTCATTATCATGAGGGCGCGCCCTTAAGGGATGGCCAACCTATGAGGGCGCGTCCTTATCCCTATTAGGGTTAGTCCCAAACTTAAACCCTAATTATAAAAATAACATAATTGAATTCATACTTGACCCGATCCTAACCTAAAAACCCATTATCAAATTTTGGCTATAACAGCTTGAAGCTCGACTTATTGGCTTTCTAAGGTGAGTGGTCGAAACTGGAAAAGGCAGGGCAGTTTCTGTTCTCCGACTTGGGGAAGGGATTTGACTAGGCTACACTCCTTTGTTGGCCATGAAATTTTGAGAGAACGTTGCCCATGGAGTGGAGAAACTATGGTTAAAATTTGGTGATTTAAGGATGGATAGAAATGGAGTTATGGATTTTGCTTTCCTTGATACTCCTGCTGGGCAGAATTCTGGAAAATGGGGGAGAGTTCTTCCTTTTTCCTTTTTCTTTCTTTGTCTTGATTAATAACAATAATGCTGATATTTTTTATAAGTGGTGAGTCATCACCTTGATGTCTTCTCCTTGCGACACTTGTCAAACATGCATTGGTTGAGATAAAGTAACTTTACTGGTTTGCTTTACTGATTCGTTTATTTTCACATGGATGATCCAAATGTTGCATTCCTTGAATTAATCTTGTTACATGTTACTTCCATGTCTATATTTAATCCTGTAAATGTTGCCTTGTTCCTCTTGAAACGATTCGAAATATTTCCTAAAGAGCGAATAAAACTCTACGCGATTTTCGCAGTGAATAGTAATTATTCACTATTCACTATTCACTATTCACTTCAACAATCGAATCCTTAAATCGACTTTAATAATATAATAAAATTCCAAAATATTAAATCCTCAAATCCTCAATTTTAATATCTTATTTCTTGAATATAATAATATATAATCCACTGCCCGGTCAAATACTCCACCAAAATAAAATTTGGAATTTCTGAATTCCGATCGTCTTTGCATTCACTTATTTACTCCATAGATCACTAATATGACTTTGGAATATCCACACTACGTCTCGTACATAGGTGGCATGAAAAATTTTCTTAACCCTCAAAATCACTATTCATCCACCAATATCACTATTCACTGATGCACTTAATCATAATAAGAAAAGTTTTAAATTTTACCAAAAATCCCGGTTATTATAATTTATTAATTTCGTAATTAATAAATAAGGAAAATATACCGCTCATAAAATCATCGAAAAAGTCTGCCTTCTACAAAGAAAAATCTAGAATCTCAATCAAAGGAAATAACTAGTCACAGTCCTTATCCTACGATAAGGAAAAGACTTGCCCACGAAGGAATACAATACTTATCCACCGTCAAGAAGGAGACTTATTCGCTAAGTCTCCCAAAAATACCCTAAATACAAGGCTCCTGACGCCTTATATAAAGGACCTGATCCTTCAATCAGAACTATGTTCTATGGCTTGATTCTCAATTACAAATTGAGATACGTAGGCATGACAGATTTAGTCACGAAACACGAGAACAACCATTAAAGTTCGAAAGCTCTTAAACCCTAGCAGTAAATTTACAAGTACATTTTTTATTCTACAACATATTATATTACAACTAATAGGGCTGAGCAAAAAAAAACCAAACCGGCCGAATCGGACCTGGTCGAACCGACCAAACCGTATTTTACGGTTTTTTTGGCGGTTCGGTTTGGTTTAGGTTTGATATAAATAAAAACCGTTATTTAATGGTTCGATTCGGTTTTCATATTCAAACCGGACCGTTAAGACCGAACCAGACCGTTCCATTTTATTATATTATAAAATAATATATTTATTCATTTTATTGATATCTCACATCTTACACTTTATTAAATGTATTTCTATCTTAAAATCCTAAGTAAAAAATACATATTTTTTATACCTCATTTCTTGCACTTTGCAATTTTATTCGGAAATGATGCTATTTATGCTTTAATTATTAATATCAATATATTTTTGTGTAGCAACTACCTATCAAATTTTAGTAATATCATTAATTTTTTAGTTCATTTATATATCTTCGAATGTCTAGTTAGGTTTAAAACCGAACCGCCCAAACCAAACCGTTTAATTCAGGTCTGGTTCGGTCTGGTCTCAATTTTTAAATGGTCTTATCCGGTCTAGTAATTTACGAAACCGCCAGATACGGTCCGGTCCGATTTAATCGTTAAAAACCGACCGAACCGACCGTTGCTCAGCCCTAACAACTAAGTGTGAATTAAATTATTTTTTTTTATACTTTTTAATATTTTACACTTTAACTTGCACAATCATAATAAGTAAAATATTATGAGTTCAAAATAAATTAATATGTAACAGTTTAAGATATAATATTTCACTTTTAATAGTTATCATATTCTCAAAATTATTACACCACAAACCACTTTCACATAATAAATTATGATTTCATATTTGAGACATCCAACTACTATATATATATATATATATTACAAGTATAATACATTTGTATTCTTTTATTTAAGAGCTGCTGATATGTGCTCTCTACAGAGGCACTTTTATTCTTTATCTACAACTTCTTCTATTGTCTGTTGTTTTCTTTACAATTTATTACAATGTATTTATAACATCAAGGAGTGGCACTCATGTATTTACTATTTTCAATCAACCATCCATCTTCTAAGGCGCAGCAAGAAAAACTCTACATCCCACACTAAATATGGAAAGTTGGTTTGTTAATTCTAACAAATTCTTTTAGTTTCTATCTATCAATATCATGTATGTAATTTTTGTTTTTCCTGTATCTCTAAACCGTGTAAACCGATGAGATTAACAAATTATTTTTTATTACAATGTTTTGTTACGCTGCTTAAAAAATATAAAACACCCATGAATATAATTACTTAATTATTTTATAAAAAAATAATAGAATTATTGTTGTAATTTTAATTTTCTTTTAATATAAACTTAGTAATTGCTGTGGATAACAATCATGTTTTCTTGAGTAATTTTTTTGTAAAAAATCAGTTATTAATTACATAAAAAAATGTAATATATTTTAAATTAAAATAAATCGAGTTTTTAATATTACTATAGTATTATAATGCAAAATAATATAAATCTAAACACCATTTAATTTAATAAATTAATTAATATTTTTTTGAATTTATTAAATTAAATAATTAATTCAATAAATTGTCTATCCTTTAAAGACATGAATTTAGGAGCATTTGGCCTAATTGGAGACCTTGGGATCTGGAAAGCTCTTTGCGTTGCCAAATAATTTTCCATGCTGGAAGAGCAGTTTCTTATGGATTAAGGTGGAGGTGGAGCCTTTGAAGTTTTTTATAGTAATTCTGTTGTGAAAACTAAAGTTTTTTCCACAAAAATTTGAAACTATCCACCTTAATCCACAAGAATTCCAGTTATGCCAGCAGTGTGTTTATTTGGCAACACCAAGCGCTCTCCATATTCCAAGGTGTCCAATTCCGCCAAATGCTCCTAAATTTAGGTCTTTAAAGCCGTCCTACTCTCCCTAAAAATGTTTACAAGTAGAAATTTATAGGAGATAAATTTATTGAATAGTTCATATACGAGCAGCTCCTCCACAAACTATAAGACATTTTCATAGGATTTTTATTTTTGCTCCATGAAGAGAAATTATTTCTTAACACAATATCCTAATATAAAATAAAACACTTTCTTTCACTTTATTCCTTTTTTTATAAAGAAATATGTAAACAAAAAAAGTTAGAACTGTAGCGAGTGTAGCTAATTTAGTTCAACTTATAGCTAAGTGAAAATACTATAATATTTACCTAGCAAAAAAAAAATCCATAACATCTACTTTAAAAAAAACCGACCTTATTGTTCTCCTAGCTTAAGTGAAAAAAATTGCTCTTAATGTTCTCCTAACTTAAGCGTGTCAGTTGGTGTTTCATGCCTGTTCAATTCCATGGGCCACCAATTAAATTCCGCATATCTTGTTCATCCAAAACATTTGGAATGTGCTCTAGGGACATCAGTTGCATCCTTGTTTCTATATGGGAAGAATTAAAATTAATCACATTCTAGGCAACAACAAAACACCAAAACAGCTAAGATTATAAGGGTATAGAGCACTTTAAAAATATTATTAATCAACACCAAACAATGCACATATGAAGAATAATCTAGAGGCCAAAGAAAGGGTGAACTAATAATTTACTATATAGTCTTGTTTTCAAATTGAAATATACGATGTATCACATATAAGACAATAGGCTATGCACCCCAAAAACCAAAGACAATAATATTATTTAGGGTTTTACAACTAAATGTTAAAAGATGCAAACTTCCATCACATTAAGCACAAAGATAGATACACACATCAACAAACTATACCCTCACATCAGTAAGTACAAAATATGAGGTTTACAAAATATCTAAACAAAATAATTGAATGCATACAATTGGGTAGACAAATGTTCAGTGTACACCCTTAAACTTAGCACTAAAACTTACGACTAATCGTAGACCATATAGTTTTTATATATGTACCTCAATATATACTGCAAACACATTACATTGCAGTACATATATAAAAATAACCGGTCTACAAGTCCTAAGTTTAAGGATCTACATATAACAAAACCTCAATTGGGTAAATCAAAAAATAAAAAGTAAAAGACACATAAATTGAGTAAAAGGATGCTTAAAGTAAAGTACATCACCAAAAGCGTGGGATGGTCTCATGAAAATAATAGGGGTTGAGAAGGAGCTTCTGGGCACCAACCCTGAAGAATTGCTTTCTCTTTCAGTGGAAATGTAAAATGATATGCAATCATGTATGTTGGGGTATGTATTATATAGGAACTGAAAGCAACGCTTGTGCCAACTAGTAGTACAGTTTTGGTAAAATTAAACCAGATATTATGTGCATATTAGTAAGATACTATGTAGATATTTGTAAAATAGCTGATATCAATAAGAAAGATTGAAAAGATGAATTTGACTTAAAAATTTTAGTTGATTCTATGTAGATACTTTATCTTTTCTTCCTAAACCAACTTTTATCTTAAAAATGGATTTAAAAATAATAAATATGAATGTACAAATATAGAAATATATTTGTGTATAGTTTTGGTAAAATTAAGCCAGATATTATGTGGATATTAGTAAGATACCATGTAGATATCTATAAAATAGCACATATCAATAAAAAGATGAATTTGACTTCAAAATTTTAGTTGATTCTATGGATACTTTATCTTTTCTTAGTAAACCAACTTTTATCTTAAAAATGGATATAAAAATAATATACATGAATGTACAAATATAGAAATATTGATAGAGCATATATTTGAATATAGTTTTGGTAAAATTAAGCCAGATATTATGTGGATATTAGTAAGATACCATGTAGATATTTATAAAATAGCGGATATCAATAAAAAAGGTTGAAAATATGAATTTGACTTAAAAATATTAGTTGATTCTATGTAGATACTCTATCTTTTCTTCCTAAACCAAATTTTATCTTAAAAATTCAATTTAAAAATAATAGATATGAATGTACAACTACAGAAATACTGATAGGGCATATATTTGTATATATTTTATAAGATTTTATTTTTATTTATTGTCTTTTGTAAATAATTAGATATTAACTGATTGAATTTTATTGTTTTATGATTGTAATTGTATTGTTTTACCAAGGAATTTTGAAATTCTGGAATTGTATTATTTTACGAAGGGATTTTAAAATTCTGCTTTTTGCAGTATGGGCACTAGCCGTGGTGGGCCTATGTCAAGAGTATTATTAATGGACCAATGTGAAGAGCAATGGGCCTATGTGAAGAGCATTAATAATGGACCAATAATAATTTATCTTGGCAGAAAGAATTTTCTTTTTTGTTAAACAACTTCATGGGTCAATGTGTATAAAACCCAATGTAATGAGCCTATGTGTGGAAGGCCAAGGTTACAAGTTCATGTCTTGTAAAAACCTATTAGATTTCAAATCTCTTGTATAGATAAAAGAGTACAACTTGTTCCACATCTCTTGGATGTGGGAAAAGTATATGTATTTCACTAATAAATGGATGGTTATTACTAAGCCTCATTATAGAGAAGAATAAGAAAGCTATTTTTGTACCTACCTATGTAGGATGTCCACTCATGTTCGGATGTTAAAAATATTATGAGTGCAAAATAAATTAATATTTAACGGTTTAAGATATAATATTTCACTTTTAATAGTTATCATATTCTCAAAATTATTACACCACAAACAACCTTCACACAGTAAATTATGACTTCATATTTGAGACATCCAACTACTTAACACATTACCTATAGCTATTTCATATTTGAGACATCCAACTACAAAATCTGGTAAATGGATGTCAAGACTACTTTCTTAAATGGGAGCGTTGAAGAGGTTGTGTACATGACACAACCTGAAGGTTTTGTAGATCCAAGTTTTGCTAGAATGGTTTATAAGATAAGTCGATCCATTTATGGATTAAAGTAAGCCTCGAGGAGATGGAATATACATTTTGATGAAACAGTCAAATAGTTTGGCTCTATTCAAAATGAAGATGAACCATGTGTTTACAACAAGGTTAGTGGGAGCCATGTGGCATTCCTAGTATCATATGTAGATGATATATTACAAATAAGGAATGCCATTCTTTCTCAACAGACTGTTAAGAATTGGTAGAGAAATAGTTTCTTGATGAAAGACTTAGCAGATGTGTCCTATATCTTAGGGATCAGGATCTATAGAGATAGATCACGAAGATTTTTCGGCTTAAGTCAGAGTACATATATTGACAATGTATTGCAGCAATTAGGGATGCAATGAGGCTAAAAGGGAAATGTTCCCATGTCTATGAGATTGTGATCTCAAAATAAATGGTCTAAAATCATTGGATGATATGGACCACATTAGTATAGTTTTATATGCTCCGGAAATTGGTTTCATAATGTATGTGATGATATGTACTCATCATGATGTCACATATGCTTTAAGCATGACGAGCAGGTACCAGTCTAATCCAAGTGATGGTCACTTGATTGGAATCAAGAATATTCTTAAGTGCCTGAAGAGGACTAAAGACTCATTCTTGGTATATGGAGGAGATGGGAAGCTGGATGTAAAATGTTACATGGATGTTAGTTTCTAAACAGACAGGACAGTTTTGTGTCTTAGTATGGATTTGTGTTTTGCTAAATAGATGTGTTGTAAGCTAGAATAGTTCACAACAAGAACCGTAAATGATTCTACAATCGAGGCTTAGTATATTGATACTAGAGAAGTAGCCAAAGAGGATGTTTTGGGAATTTACTAAGGCGATATCACCTTATTAATTAGATTAATGATCAAGTAGATATAATTATATGTAAAGTGCATACTATTGATAATATTGCAGAACCAGTGACTAAGGCTTTGTCGCAGCAGCAGCATATAAGTAACAATAGTTCCAAATGTATTGGATACATGGGATATTGGCTCTAGTGCAAGTGGGAGATTGTTAGTATTAGTGCTCTAGAGACAATACTTTTATGTTTTAAAGAAAACATTTTATTATTATAAATTATGTTTTATTGATTATTATTATTATTTTATTATGTCTTTATTTACTGCATTATAAATGTTAGCATAATAAATGTCCTTGGAATTATGATATGTATTCGATATCTTTAAGTATGTGACTTAAAAATGAGATTATATGAATAATATCTTTATATATTCATAAATATCCCTAGTCGAGTGTTATTATTTAAGGACAATAATAATGCACAGAGACTAGTATGTTTGTTGACTGATGACCACATCTCATTGGTCATAGGTATGGTGATACTAAAGTCAAAACATAGGTGCATGTAAGAGTACATGACACTGGATTGACTCGCCGTGAGATTACACATGTTAAAAGTGTCATAAGTAATTCTCACTGTGATAATGGTGTAATGATCCTTAGACCTGAAATCATTATATTTTATACGAGAATTAATATACTTTGATTACATTAAAAATTACCTTTGACCGGGTGATGATAAAAGTGGACATTGGGTATATTATGAATTGTATGAGAAATATGAATGATCTAGATGAGATTTAACCCTCCTAATTTTAGGAGCGATATTATTGGCCTCTTCTTTGAGTGAGACTAAGAAATGCACGGTCGTGCTCAAAAGTTTATTTGATTTAATAGGCTTCTCATCGATCAAGAAAACTAAGATTACATTATGAAGAGGATGACACATTACATGCCTTGAGTTTAATCTATAATATTAAGGTTAAAGGGATTATATTACATGGAACATTATTCACGAAAGGCTTAATCAAATCACCGATTTAATTATTATTACTTGGGTGGCAATGATGTATTACTAGATGCCGCTCATTGTTTACAATTTTAATTAGTTATTAAAATTGTTACCAACGTAATAATAACCTACAGGGTCACACACAAAGAACGCTTGAAGGAGAAATAAATTAAATTTTGAATTTAAATTTAAATAAGTAATTTTTTCTATTTATAATATTAATTAAGTATGACTTGATTAATTATTTAAATAGAAAATGGAATTACTTAAACTAATTCTGAAATTAGTTATTAACTAATTAAGTGCGACTTAATTAAATAATAAATTGGAATTTCATATTAGTATTTTATTATAATTGAATTATAATTAGAAAACTTATTTTCCTCTCTATATAAACTCTCAAAGAGGGCTGATTTTAGTGGTGAAAAACGTTTTTATATTAAAACCCTAGCCACTTATGAGAGCAAGAAAAGAGAGAGAGAAAGAAGCAGTTTTCGGGTGCTAGTACACATCAATCCTTCAAGAAAAGCGTTCGTGTGGATAACGTAGAGTGTAGATCGCGGGAGCGGGATACATGGTGATTGAACAAGCTTTGGATCTCCATTAATCTTCCATTGATGAATTGTTAAAGTGTTTTAAGGTAAAACACTAATCTCCGAATTAAATCTTTTGTTTTCGCATGGATCCTAAGGAGGGATTTCGAATTTTGGTTTATTTTCACATTTTTCGTTGCGTTTATGTGCTCGAAACCCTTCACGAGCCCTCTTCATCCTTGCAGTTTCTCCTTCTGCGGGCTCGTTGGACTTATTTATAAAGGCCGCGGCTACAAAAACAAATAAGAAAGAAACAATGGGTATAAGAAAATCTTAGATAAGTAAAAGAAATTAAGGAATGAGAGTTACCCTTGTCTAATACGCTCGATAAGCCGAGAGACTTTAGGAGAAACTCGTCCAGGAGCTCCCAAGCCAAGGTGGCATAGTTGTCCTTGGTTAGCTCAGCATAGGCACGAGCCTCCTCATCAGTCAAGACTATGTCATTGGGACTACCGTCCGAGACCCTACTAAACGACCTACGGAACAAGGTGCCCCAATCCCCTCCTTCCCAAACCAGATACATGAACTCATTCTTCCATTTTGGGTTGTTATCGGGAATGGATTTAGGGTGAAAAATTGGAGGTGTAGAAGCACGATGGTTGAGATAAACCTAACCAGGAGAAATTGCAGAACTATTCTTAAATTGAAATATTTTTCTAAATAAAGAAACAGAAAGGGGAAAATTGTTTTTTAAACAAAGGACTATGAAACTCATTATTATTCTCCAAGCTTTGGGAGGAAGTTGGCAAGGATTAATTCTAACATCTGCCAGAAGCTTAGGAATAAACTCGTGGAAAGGAAACCTAAGTCCTGCAACAATGGCGTCCTTGTAAATGCACAGAGCATCAGGACGCCAATGGCAGGGACGATCTCCTGGGCCAGCTCGGACAAGTCTAAGGGGGGACTTAAATCTATACATTTTGTTATAATCCCTAATTTTATCAACTTCATGAAACTTATTACTACAGTCAAAAGAATCTAAGTGAGACACTGAGGGGTATTCATCACCACGGTCGCTAATCATATCTTGCAAAGACATATATGAAGAGTGAATAGTGATGGTACCTCTCTTGGAAGCTTGGTTCATTTTTTGAAGGCGTTGAGCTGCACGATCAACCATCGATATTCAAAATCTTCAAATAAATCCCCAGAAATCTTCTAAACTTCGAAGATGAATCCTAGAAAATGATGAATATGGTCAAAGAAAACTCGCCGGAAATCGCCCCACCATAGAGAAACTAGAGAGAAACTAGAGAAAACTAAAGAAATTTTTGAAATTGGAAATAAAAAGTGAAGAGTGAAAAAGAAATCTCACTCTTTTATAACTGAAATAGCCGGTCACCCAACCAGTCAAAGGGAAGGGCAACCATCTACAGCCGGTCGAGGCCCATAATTGCTCATTGGGCTCCAGGAAAAAGGACCTTAGAAATTGAGGCCCAAAAGAAATAAAATAAAGCCCAAAGAAATAGAGGCTCAATAAAAATAGGGCCCTTTAAAATTGAGGCCCAAAAGAAATAAAATAAAGCCCAAAGAATTTGAGGTCGAAGAAACCCTAGACTGAGGTCGAATGACCGAGGTCGAAAAGATATGCGAAACTGAAGTTGATTTGTTCGACCTAAGACCAATTTGAGGTCGAAATTTGAGGTAGAAGAAACCCTAGATTGAGGTCGAATGACCGAGGTCGAAAATATATGCGGAACTGAGGTCGAAACTGAGGTCGAAGAAACCCTAGATTCATGAGGTCGAAAGGCTGAGGTCGAAAACACATGGAAAACCGAGGTCGAATCATTCGACCTGGAACCAACTGAGGTCGGAGGCTGAGGTCGAAACTGAGGTCGACAATACCTCAAAACTGAGGTCAAAAATACCCTTAAAAAAATTAAATTCAATAAATAAATACATTTATTTATTTATTGACATGCAAAAATTCCTAAAAGAGAAAGTCGAGGAAAAATGTACAGATCCCAAATCGAGATCAACAATAACTTCTGTGAAAAACTCGGAAACATTTTCTCAGAAGTTGGGGGGCAAATGATATGGACAGAAAAGTAATCCTAGAAATGTAATTAATGATGTATTAATTAGACCTAGATTGGTCCAAGAATATGGCCCGATAAACAAGGCCCGAAACCCTAATTATTTATTAATTTCGTAATTAATAAATAAGGAAAATATACCGCTCATAAAATCATCGAAAAAGTCTGCCTTCTACAAAGAAAAATCTAGAATCTCAATCAAAGGAAATAACTAGTCACAGTCCTTATCCTACGATAAGGAAAAGACTTGCCCACCAAGGAATACAATACTTATCCACCGTCAAGAAGGAGACTTATTCGCTAAGTCTCCCAAAATACCCTAAATACAAGGCTCCTGACGCCTATATAAAGCACCTGATCCTTCAATCAGAACTACGTTCTATGGCTTGATTCTCAATTACAAATTGAGATACGTAGGCATGACAGATTTAGTCACGAAACACGAGAACAACCATTAAAGCTCGAAAGCTCTTAAACCCTAGCAGTAAATTTAGAAGTACGTTTTTTTATTCTACAACATATTATATTACAACTAAGTGTGAATTAAATTATTTTTTTTATACTTTTTAATATTTTACACTTTAACTTGCACAATCATAATAAGTAAAATATTATGAGTTCAAAATAAATTAATATGTAACAGTTTAAGATATAATATTTCACTTTTAATAGTTATCATATTCTCAAAATTATTACACCACAAACAACTTTCACACAATAAATTATGATTTCATATTTGAGACATCACCAAAAGCGTGGGATGGTCTCATGAAAATAATAGGGGTTGAGACGGAGCTTCTGGGCACCAACCCTGAAGAATTGCTTTCTCTCTCAGTGGAAATGTAAAATGATATGCAATCATGTATGTTGGGGTATGTATTATATAGGAACTGAAAGCAACGCTTGTGCCAACTAGTAGTACAGTTTTGGTAAAATTAAACCAGATATTATGTGCATATTAGTAAGATACTATGTAGATATTTATAAAATAGCTGATATCAATAAGAAAGATTGAAAAGATGAATTTGACTTAAAAAATTTAGTTGATTCTATGTAGATACTTTATCTTTTCTTCCTAACCCAACTTTTATCTTAAAAAATGGATTTAAAAATAATAAATATGAATGTACAAATATAGAAATATATTTGTGTATAGTTTTGGTAAAATTAAGCCAGATATTATGTGGATATTAGTAAGATACCATGTAGATATCTATAAAATAGCACATATAAATAAAAAGATGAATTTGACTTCAAAATTTTAGTTGATTCTATGGATACTTTATCTTTTCTTAGTAAACCAACTTTTATCTTAAAAATGGATATAAAAATAATATACATGAATGTACAAATATAGAAATATTGATACAGCATATATTTGTATATATTTTTGGTAAAATTAAGCCAGATATTATGTGGATATTAGTAAGATACAATGTAGATATTTATAAAATAGCGGATATCAATAAAAAAGATTGAAAATATGGATTTGACTTAAAAATATTAGTTGATTCTATGTAGATACTCGATCATTTCTTCCTAAACCAATTTTTATCTTAAAAAATCAATTTAAAAATAATAGATATGAATGTACAACTACAGAAATACTGATAGGGCATATATTTGTATATATTTTATAAGATTTTATTCTTATTTATTGTCTTTTGTAAATAATTAGATATTAACTGATTGAATTTTATTGTTTTATGACTGTAATTGTATTGTTTTACCAAGGGATTTTGAAATTCTGGAATTGTATTATTTTACCAAGGGATTTTGAAATTCTGCTTTTTGCTGTATGGGCACGAGCCGTGGTGGGCCTATGTCAAGAGTATTAATAATGGACCTATGTGAAGAGCAATGGGCCTATGTGAAGAGCATTAATAATGGACCAATAATAATTTATCTTGGCAGAAAGAATTTTCTTTTTTGTTAAACAACTTCATGGGTCAATGTGTATAAAACCCAATGTAATGAGCCTATGTGTGGAAGGCCAAGGTTACAACTTCATGTCTTGTAAAAACTTATTAGATTTCAAGTCTTTTGTACAGATAAAAGAGTACAACTTGTTCCAGATGTGGGAAAAGTATATGTATTTCACTAATAAATGGATGGTTATTACTAAGCCTCATTATAGAGAAGAATAAGAAAGGTATTTTCGTACCTATGTAGGATGTCCACTCATGTTCGGATGTTAAAATTATTTTTTTGTTGGAAAAACCCGAGCTTCTCATGAATTATTTTTAAGGTTGAAAAATATAGAAATTGATCATACTACCGAAATTGGACATTGAGGCATGCAAGGCTCTTAATAAAGCTTAAAAGAAGTCATGAACTCCGAGTTTTACTATTTTACTTAAAAATTTAAGAGTTTCAAACCCGTCATTAGATAAGTATGGAACCTCATATCAAACAAACTTCCTCGAGACCTTGTATATAGAGAAATCAAGGCACTTTGTTTCAAATCATATCGATGTGGGACAAAGTGAGATATGGGAAAATACATGAAAAGTAGGGATGCATTTCAAAATCGGATTTTAATTCGGTCAAACCAAAATCGAATTAGACCAAAAATGGCTGCCGAAAACCGAATCGATAGTAATTCGGTTATAAAATGAACTGAATTTTATTTTCGGTTATTATCGAAAACCGAAATAAAAAATTGAAATTTTTCTAGAAGTATAGAAAATTGCAAAAAAATCTTTAGTATACTTAATGGTGAAGCATATTTATGATGTCATAAGTCTTAACACGTAAACCTACATCAAACAACGCACACTACATCTAAACTGACACACTCAACTATTTAACCCGTACACCAATACCAACTTTTACCTCAACTATCTAACCCCTACACCAATACCCTTCACCAATAACTATTACACACACTTTTCATTAAAACACAGCACTTAGAAAGACACATCCTAACAAATATGTAACACCTTTTGTGTATAAAGTTTTTAACATTTTTTTGTAAAACTTTGAACACGCTTTTTAAATTTAAAACACATAATTTCACTGAAAATATGAATTTTTTTGACAATTAGAAATCATGATTTTATCAACAATCTACCTCCAACTATTTAACATCTTCTCACTTAATAAATTCTAATTTTTTAATACGAGATGTGTGTGAGTTTCTAATAAATAGTGTTAACTAATTTTTACCCCTAAACTAAACCTAAGAAATATAGTTATCACTTTTACTACTATAAGATTATAATTTTATATTTTGTAAAGTTTACCTACTAACATCTTAAAGCTAATATTTTCTAATCATAAAATTCTTCTAACTTTTTAAGACAAGTAAAGCTAAAAAAACTTATGTAATCAATTAAAATATCTAATAATAAAAATGTATAAAATTATATTCTGATAAAGTATAACATTTATTATAATTTTATACTAAATAATAGATTGTTAACCCTCAAATTACAAATATTGAAAAATTTACCTGCATATATCTTAAATACAAACTACTTAATATTTTGAAAAGTATAATTAAAAAAATTTAGAGTAACTATTTCACAACAATTTTACTTACAAACTTAAAATTTAAAATTTCACCAATCCCTGGCTACTTTTCATAAAAAAAAATATACAAACAAAAGTACTATACAGACAAAAATGACTATACTATTGTATTACAACTAAGTGTGAATTAAATTATATTTTTTTACACTTTTTAATATTTTACACTTTAACTTGCACAATCATAATAAGTAAAATATTATGAGTGCAAAATAAATTAATATTTAACAGTTTAAGATATAATATTTCACTTTTAATAGTTATCATATTCTCAAAATTATTACACCACAAACAACTTTCACACAGTAAATTATGACTTCATATTTGAGACATCCAACTACTTAACACATTACCTATAGCTATTTCATATTTGAGACATCCAACTACAAAATCTGGCAAATGGATGTCAAGATTACTTTCTTAAATGGGAGCGTTGAAGACGTTGTGTACATGACACAACCAGAAGGTTTTGTAGATCCAAGTTTTGCTAGAATGGTTTATAAGATAAGTCGATCCATTTATGGATTAAAGTAAGCCTCGAGGAGATGGAATATACGTTTTGATGAAACAGTCAAATAGTTTGGTTCTATTCAAAATGAAGATGAACCATGTGTTTACAAGAAGGTTAGTGGGAGCCATGTGGCATTCCTTGTATCATATGTAGATGATATATTACAAATAAGGAATGACATTTATTCTCAATAGACTGTTAAGACTTGGTAGAGAAATAGTTTCTTGATGAAAGACTTAGCAGATGTGTCCTATATCTTAGAGATCAGGATCTATAGAGATAGATCACGAAGATTTTTCGGCTTAAGTCAGAGTACATACATTGACAATGTATTGCACCAATTCGGGATGCAAAGAGGCTAAAAGTGAAATGTTCCCATGTCTATCAGATTGTGATCTCAAAATAAATGGTCTAAAATCATTGGATGATATTGACCAGATTAGTATAGTTCTATATGCTTCAGAAATTGGTTTCATAATGTATGTGATGATATGTACTCGTCATGATGTCTCATATGCTTTAAGCATGACGAGCAGGTACCAGTCTAATCCAACTGATGGTCACTTGATTGGAATCAAGAATATTCTTAAGTGCCTGAAGAAGACTAAAGACTCATTCTTGGTATATGGAGGAGATCGGAAGCTGGATGTAAAATGTTACACGGATGTTAGTTTCTAAACAGGACAGTTTTTGTGTCTTAGTCTGGATTTGTGTTTTGTCTAAATAGATGTGTTGTAAGCTAGAATAGTTCACAACAAGAACCGTAAATGATTCTACAATCGAGGCTTAGTATATTGGTACTATAGAAGTAGCCAAAGAGGATGTTTTGGGAATTTACTAATGCGATATCACCTTATTAATGAGATTAATGATCAAGGAGATATACTTATATGTGCATACTATTGATAATATTGCAGAAGCACTGACTAAGGCTTTGCCGCAGCAGTAAGTCACACTAGTTCCAAATGTATTAAATATAGATATTGGCTCTAGTGCAAGTGGGAGATTGTTAGTATTAGTGATCTAGAGACAATACTTTTATGTTTTAAAGAAAACATTTTATTATTATAAATTATGTTTTATTGATAATAATTATTATTTTATTATGTCTTTATTTACTGTAACGCCTTAGAATTTTTGACGTGTAAATTATTACCAGTATGTGAAAATGATTAATTTTATTTTTATATATGTGCGTGATAATTGTTTAATAGGCTCTTTGTGCTAATTAGATTAGCCTTAAATTTATTTTTTTAATAAGAATTGTTTAAAATTATTTTACATTTATTGCTAGTAATAACAATTGCGATTTTATTCTTGATATTTTATTTAGCAGTTATGATCTTGGTATAATGTGATTTATGTGTAAGCTCATATTTAGTTATAATTATTTAAGATAAAAATATTTCTTTGATATAGTCCTATAATTTTGAAATTTCTTTATGTGCAATAATTAATTATTACGTGCTTAAAATGTGAATTATGTGCACGGTGAATAATTATATTAGATTTGGAGTATGCTTGATTTATTTATTCAGCAGCACCAAATATTTATATTAGATTTGGAGTATGCTTGATTTATTACGTGCATAAAATATTTCTTAGCATTATTTTATTTTATTTTTAAACTTATGATTTAAATTTTATAAATCATTCATTTATTTTAATTATCTATTTTGAGAGATGCTGCACCTTTAAAATATTTATTCACGATGAGCATATTATTTATTTATTCAAGTAAGTTGTTAATTTCTTCTTATAACTATTTTGAGGTAAAAATGCATTTTATTTGATTATTTTCTGTAAAAGCAATTTTATTTATTTAAGCTACAAAACTTATTTGTAAAATATTATTTTACTTGGTCTAGAAGTGAGATTATGAAATTACATCATAGTCCATGTTTTTGTTACTTTAGCATTCTTATTAGTAGGGCAATTTTGTAATTCCATGATTTAGCTTTAAATTATTTTTTGTAGATAATATTTTCTTCCTATAAATACACTCTCCACACACTTCTAGTCAATTCTCAAGCCCACCCAACCCCTTTTCTCTCTAAATCTCTCTCGGCTATCTCTCCCCCTCCCCCTTCTCTTCTTCATTTTCCCGAAGACCCACCCCCGTCTTTTTCTTCTTCTTCTTAATTTCATCTCCCTCAAAGCTTGTTTCTAAACACCACTTCCATATTGTAAGCATATACATATATATATGTATATTTTCTTGAGATTGAATTCTTGTGGGTTGTTTATAATCTAAACTTGAAGTATTCATGTTTTAGTGACATGCAAAGCTTGTTAGTGTGAGAAAGAGTGTCTTCTTGATGAGACCCGCAAATTTGGGTTCACCGGAGAAGAACTCGACCTCGGCAATGACTTATATGGAGCCGAGGGTCTTGAATTCTTACATGCAAATCCTATTTCCATTAGATCTTGAGTATTTGGTAGTTATAAATCATTGCATGTTAGAAATACTTATGATTCTTAGTGGGTTTTAGTTTTATGGTGTTTAAAGATTGTTTAGTTGGAGTTTTTGTGTTACATGTCATTTTTATGAATAGATTTAGTAAGATTGATTTATAAAAGTTATTGCATGTAAGGTGTTATTGTGATTTTGCCATACTTCTCTTTGAAGGGCAAGAGTTTTGAATTTGATAGAGATTAGTTCGTATTACTATTGCATGTTAAAGATTTGTAAAATAGAGTTAGTAATTTCTTTGAGTTTTAAATTCTATGTGATTAATTTTGTGATATGGATAAGTATAGTTGGAGTGTTGGCATTGGATTAATGGTGGGAGTTAAGATGGATGGGATTAAAAGAAAGAGGTTGTGGTCAAATTTAGGGAGTAAAGTGAAAAGGAAGGAAAATAATTGAGAGTTGAAGATGTGATGATGAAAACTTGTGTGAGATATGTGTTTGTGTGATTAGTGTGTGAATTGTATAGGGTGGGTAAATTATTGTTGTAATTACGTAAGTCGATAGTCGCTCAAATTTCTGCAGCAGCACTGCTCTGTTTCGAGCAGCTCAAGGTCACCCTTGGGTTGCAATTCTCTGAGATTCATGAGCTCCTCAGAATCTAGTGTAAGCACGCGAAAATTTGGAAGCAATCCGATTTTTGAGCTATTTATTATGATTATTTTGGTAGTGTACGCGCAGAGTATAAAACTGTTACGGTTTCTGATTTTCTAAGCTACGATTTAATTGCATAAGCTTTGAATTTCAAGTTGAAACTTTTTCTGTAGGACGTCAGTAGGTTTATGAAGGTCTCATAAAAATTTCAAATACATATTATGAATTTTTGATTTATTAAAAATGTTGGTGTGTTGGTAACGCAGTTTAATAAAAATTCTGTTTTGATATTTTATTGGTAAATTGGGATTTTTCAAGTCTAACCCGCTAGAGTGGACTTTAAAACTTGTATGGAGGTTAAGTATATAGATTGTAAGAGTTATATAGGTCTTTATATTAAGGGTAGAGTAACTAATTATTAAAGGTATTCTTTTCTGTGATCGTACTAACTAGGACTTTGTGTCGAATCTGAGAACTATTATGTGTGTAAATAAATATCGTTGGGGTAGAATATGGTTTAATAGGCTAACGTAAACAAGCTGAGGTACTAATAGGGTATTATACCTTTATATAGGTACAAATAGGAGGCCAGGAAAGGAGCCCGTGTACGTAAAGTTGGAGTTGTGAGATACAAGTTATTGAGATAGTTTATCGGCTTTTGAGGCAAGTGTTTATTCCCTCCACTTATTGTTCAAGTGGTAGTTTCTCTTAAATTTTGATGCGAATGTTTTCCCTAACCAGAATTATTTCTTTTACCTTTCCTTTCATATAATACCTTTGAACATTTTGTTCCATCTTGCAGCTATATTTTTGTATACCTATCATGCTTTGTCTTAAACCCATTTATTGCCATGCTTACTTATAGCTTGATTATTGTCTAATACCTTTGCTTGACCCTACTTTTCTTGGGTAGTGCCAAAATTATCAAGGCTTACCCGGTGACGAAATAGGCGCCGAGGTAGTGATCTCTTGAGTGCTAAGGCTTACCCGGTGACGGAATAGTCACCGAGGTAGTGATCTCTTAGCACAGCGGCCCGTATGCGGCCAGGGTGATAACCGAATAGGAAGTCGTCCTTCTGCTATATCTGATTGTTGATCTATAGTGCTCATTCTTGCTTCTTTTATAAAAGGTGTTCATTACTGATATTTTACAGTATTTTGAATAGTATGAGATATCTAAATAGATATGTGAGTATATATGTTGAAAAGGTATTTAAGATATACAGTACATTGAACTGTATAGTGTTTTGAATCAATGAATAGGCTTTAAGCCTTGATTCCAACATTTGATATCTATTTTAAAAAGATATGTTTTGAGTCTTGGTTTATCATACTGATACCAATGATCTCCAAATGATTTACGAAGAATATTTGAGTATGATTGTAAGTCATACGGTATTTTGAACGGTGTACTATTTTGGGGATAGACCCTAGTAGTGTTAAAAGCTTTGATCCCATATGGATTATCTTCCTAAAAGGTTTAAAGATTTAAACTGGGATAGATTTCTTGCTGAGCGCTATTAGCTCATTCTTGCTTTATTAAATCTTTCAGCATGAGGAAAACATTACCGATCCACCTCGTGTTACGAGAGCAAGGGAATGGAGAGACCACCCTGGAGTTAGTTGATGCAGGATGGATACTGTCGGTGTGAGCAGAATAGTTGCAGCTTGAATTAGTGAGAATTATTTTTGAGTAGGTTTGTATTACTAAACCTTGTATAGAGTTGTGAGGTCTATTATTGTAACTTCAGGTAGAGGTTGTAAATAATAGATGAGATACTGGATAGTACATTTGGGTTGTAATAACAAATGTTGATTATTGTTGCTCATTTCCAAGGCTATAACTTGTGTGTGTGCGCGTAAGTGATTGGGGTCTTTGGAGTTGTATTATGAGAATGTTGTAAGTAATGCAGGTATTGTATCATTGATGGAGCGTGACAACCCAGATTCCTAACCCCGGATCTGGGGGTGTTACAGAAATGGTATCAGAGCGTCAAGTTATAAACTTGGATATGAGAGTGTTAAGAGTTATATCGAAGTAAGAGAATGACGAGAGGACTCATATAGAATTTGTTAAGTGGACTGCCGGAAGTAGTGCCATTGAGGATGTTAAGATTTAAGAGTTTAGTTGGGGACTTATCAAAGGACCGATAGGGCCGTTGAAGACCATCATAATGATGAGACGAATGTCTAGAATTGTACACGGATTATCAAAGATATTAAGATAAGACGCGGAGCAGAGTCTCGGTTGTAGTTGGGGTAAGGTCTGAATGGCCAATACCAATGGATAACTTGACTTAGTAAGAACCTAAGTGTTAGTAGTTCATCGTAGTTGCCCATGAGAAGGCAGCACATGTGAAGATTAAGACGTTTACAGTCCTTTACGCGACCCGAATTACTAAATTGCGTGGACTAGTTAAGGCATTATCTTGTGTATGAGGTCCATTCCTTGAGAACAACGATTCCACCAGAGTTGGTGTCTTTTCCGTCGATGGGTATTTTGTTACCTAAGAGGAAGACTTTTGCGTACATATAGTACCAGAACGTTATCGTGAGACGAACGTGCTAAATCGCATCGCGAGTATATTTCGTACGATAGGCCATGATGGCTCAACTCGGAAATCAAAGGTATGAAGAATGGATAGCGTGATTCTGATAAAGACACGTATGGTTGCAACGAGCAATGCGACAATCTCAGGACCTACGAGGAACGAGACCTATGGTGGCCTGGGGTTGGATTCATTCGATACGACTAGTGTTAAGAAATTACATATACGTTAATCGACCTTCATCTTTTGAGGATGTGTTGATGCGGCCGTAAGAGGCCCAATCCCTGGACGATTATCGGGGAATGGCGAATATGTTTCGAACTCCTGACCTATTTAAGGACTTGTACGATTTTGAGGTACCGTTGGTTAGTACCCTTAGCCATAAAGGCAAAAAGATAAGATCATCCTCGTACGGGTGATGTTAGAAATTATGATGACCATTGACTTCTTGGTATCTACTTGCTGGTACACTCCTCAATCTAAAACTGTTCATGCCCGTGTTACCTTGAATAATTCATGTTAGGTAACCCTTCTAGTTTCCTACTTCAACTTGGGATGCAACCAACAATTGTTAAATATTCATTTATTTCTTCATATTTGGACTCCTCAGTCGAGTTCATAAATATCTAGCTATTTGTTTAAACATAGATGATATATATTTCGGAGACTACTCATGAATTCTTTTCTTCTGTTAAGAAGAGATTTGCACATCAGACGTTGAAATCGTAGAAAGGATATCAATTTGATATTGATATTCCGAATTCAATTCTATCGGAGAATTTGACAAAGTTTATGTACGGAGGCACCTTTGGGTGGACCGTTTCACTGATGAGAAATGTTTGGTGGGTGGTTATCGATTGTTCCGATACCAAGAACTTTCTATCCAGACCCTATATTGTATTGAAGGGTTATAATTACCTTGTTCGTCCCAAACTTATTATTCTTCTTTTCAATTCATTATCTGAGTAGTCAAAATTTTGTTTTCTTCTTTCTTCGGCTACGATGTCGAGATTTTGTACTAGTAGATTGAAACTGGCTAATTATATGTGCCATGATGAGTGACTAGTTAATTGTTCTAACTAGTTGAAATTTTAATGATATGATGAAAATCTAGCTAATCATCCTAGCTAGATGCTGCGTCCCAAACCAATCAAACTAGCAAATTTTGTCCAGCTAGTTGTTAATGATTCTTGAAAGGAACTAGTTATTGTTTCACTAAGTTCCACTTCCGGTCGAATTTACTTAATTGAGTTCACAATGCATTTTATATGTAGTGAATTGTGATAATGAAATTTCCAAATGATAATTGATTGAGACCTAATAGGGTCATCCATTCGACGAGAATTCTTAAAGGATTTGATCGAATATTCTGTTGTTTGAAGTATTCTTGGTACCATGCAAGTATTTTCCTTAGTATTTGTAAAAGTAGAGTGTTGAAGCTGAGAGCTGAAACGAATGAGTACGACAAGTTATGAATTGAAGTTTACGGAAATTGCCAAGGTTTGTTTCGCATGATGCGAATTCAGAATAACGAAGTGTTCGAAACGACTGATTATGTTACCTTGGTTAAGGAAACGACTGTGATAGAAATTGAAGCAAAGTGGACGAGAAAGAAATGGGCATAAAGAAAATATAGTATGAAACGCGAATAGATTGAGAAAGAAAGAAAGTAAGAATTCAGATTGTTAGACGAGGGAACAATTAACCTCCAAGGATGTGAAACTTGTTTAGCGACGGTGATGGATACGAAACGGGAAGTACCTAGTGTACAGAATATCCCTGTTGTCAACGAATTCGAGGATGTATTTCCAGAAGATCTCCCAGGATTACCACCTGATAGAGAAATAGAGTTTGCTATAGAATAAACTCCAAGAACGGCGCCAGTTTCGAAGGCCCCGTACCGACTAGCTCCAGTCAAGATGAAGGAATTAACCGCTCAATGGTAAGAATTGTTAGAGAAAAGAATGATAAGACCCAGTGTGTCACCGTGGCATGCGCCAGTGTTAATTGGTGAAGAAAAAGGACGGCAGCATGAGGCTGTGCATAATCTATCGAAAGCTGATAGGCTAACTGTTAAGAATGAATACCCCTGCCAAGGATCGGTGATTTGATCGATCGGCTGCACGACGCAGTTAAATTCTCGAAGATTGATTTGAGAACTGGATACCACCAGTTGAATATTAAACCTGAGGACGTACCCAAGACTGCGTTTCGCACCATGAATGGACACTACGAGTTTTTAGTGATGTCGTTGGGCTAACAAATCCCCTTGCAGCTTTCATGGACGTGCTGAATAGACTTTTCAAGAAGTATTTGGACAAGTGTGTCAAAATTTTATCGATGATATTTTAGTCTACTCCTAGACAGAGGAGGAACACGCAGAACACTTGAGGATAGTGTTAGAGACACTGAGAAGAGAAAAGTTATATGCCAAGTTTTCAAAGTGTGAGTTTTGGCTAAGGGAAGTACAGTTTTTAGGACATGTGGTCAACAGTGGAGGAGCACTGGTTGACTCTGCTAAGATAGAAGCTGTTTCGAACGGGGAAAGACTAACCACACCAACTGAGGTGAGAAATTTTGTGGATTTTGCCGGATATTACCGAAGAAGTGTACAAGATTTTGCTATAATAGCAACCCCACTGACCAGACTTACTCGAAAGACTGAAAAGTTGAATGAACTGAGGAAGGTGAGAAAAGTTTCCCGGAATTAACGAAGAGACTAGTCACCGCCCTGTGCTGGTACTACCAAACGGGAAGGGAGATTTTGTGATCTGTAGTGACACATCACATTGAGGATTAGGGTGGGTGCTTATGCAACACGGAAAAGTAATTCATATGCATCCAGACAATTAAAGGGATATGAAATTACATACCCTACGCTTGACTTAGAATTGGCTGTGATAGATTCGCTTTAAAGATTGGAGGCACTAATTGTATGAAAAGAAGTGCGAGATGTACACAATCATGAGAGCATTAGATACGTTTTCCCAAGAAGAACGTACCGTGATAATAGAAAAGATAGCTAAAGCTAATCAAGGATTATGATGGTGGGATTCCTTACCACCGGGGAAGGCCAATGTGGTGGCCAAGGCCCTTAGTAGGAAAAGAAACCTAAGATGATAACATCGTCGGATAAGTCAATCCAAGAATTTGAGAAAATGGAAATTGAGGTTAAAATAACCGGAAATGGTACTGAGAGACTATTTGAGATTGCAATGCAACCGGAATTGTTACATAAAATACAGTTATGTCAAGAACGAATGACGAGTGAAGGTATGAGGTTAATGTTGGAGAAAGCATTAAAGACTGAGAAAGAATGATAAAGGAATCATAAGGTATTTTTACCAAGTTGGGATTCCAAATGTTCAAGAAATGAAAGATGCTAACTCTTCGGAATAACTAATAAGAAGAACTGAAAGGATGAAGTTGAAGTCCCGAGAACAACAAGGATTATTTAAAGGTCCTGATTGTGCCAGAATAAATTAAGGAATAAAGATCTGTCATAAAGAGACAGCTACACCGAGAGTACGAAAAGGTAAAGAAAGTTAAGGAAACGTATAAGTGTTCGGATAGATGAAAAGGATTTATCAATTGGTAAGCAAATATTGGATATGTCAGAAAATGAAGGTAGAATAAAGACCTAGTTGACTATCACAGTTAGTAGAGATTCCTGAGTAGGAATGTAATTTTACTATAATGGATTCTGTGATAGGATCAACAAGAATCCAGTCGGACTATGACGTCAATTGAGCTATAATTGATGGATCAAATGAGTCTACTCATATTTTGTTTTTAGCAAGAGATCTTAAATCGAAAAGTTGCGAAATAGATAATTGGGTGACGTGGAGTTCCAGTCACCATCGTGTCAGATAAGAACCAATGCTTGAACTCCTGATTCGGGAGGAGTTTTCCAAACGTGTTGGCGACGAGTTTGAGTGCTAGCACTACGTAGGGTCCTCAGACCGACGGACCGACCGAAAGAAACCTTCCAGAGAACCGAAGTTATGGTAAGCGTTGTACCGCCGACTGCAAGAGTAGTCAGATGTTGATAGAAAATGGGTGTATAAGAGTACCACCAGAATTTGCTTATATAAAGCGTCCGGTAGATATCACAGACCGGAATGAGTAAGTGTTGTATTGTAAGTGTTGCATGAAGTGTAAACGGGTGAGATTAACGAAATTTTTTTATTACAATGTTTTGTTACGCTGCTTAAAAAATATAAAACACCAATGAATATAATTACATAATTATTTTATACAAAAATAATAGAATTATTGTTGTAATTTTAATTTTCTTTTAATATAAACTTAGTAATTGCTGTGGATAACAATCATGTTTTCTTGAGTAAATTTTTTGTTAAAAATCAGTTATTAATTACATAAAAAATGTAATATATTTTATATTAAAATAAGTCGAGTTTTTAATATTACTATAGTATTATAATGCAAAATAATATAAATCTAAACATCAATTAATTTAATAAATTAATTAATATTTTTTTGAATTTATTAAATTAAATAATTATTTCAATAAATTGTCTATCCTTTAAAGACATGAATTTAGGAGCATTTGGCCTAATTGGAAACTTTGGGATCTGGAAAGCTCTTTGCGTTGCCAAATAGTTTATGCATGCTGGAAGAGCAGTTTCTTATGGATTAAGGTGGACGTGGAGCCTTTGAAGTTTTTTATAGTAATTGTGTTGTGAAAACTAAAGTTTTTTCCATAAAAATTTCAAACTATCCACCTTAATCCACAAGAATTCCAGTTATGCCAGCAGTGTGTTTATTTGGCAACACCAAGCGCTCTCCATATTCCAAGGTGTCCAATTCGGCCAAATGCTCCTAAATTTAGGTCTTTAAAGGGGTCCTACTCTCCCTAAAAATGTCTACAAGTAGAAATTTAAGTAGAAATTTATAGGAGATAAATTTATTGAATAGTTCATATAGGAGCAGCTCCTCCACTAACTATAAGACATTTTCATAGGCTTTTTATTTTTGCTCCATGAAGAGAAATTATTTCTTAACACAATATCCTAATATAAAATAAAACACTTTCTTTCACTTTATTCCTTTTTTTAGAAGTTGGTGTTGTCAAGAAGAGATATATATATACACGTCCTTAGGTGCATACGTATTTATCATAAAGTACATTTTTAAACTATTAGTTAATAAGTATACCATGAAATGAATTAAAAAGAGTTAATATGCATGGAGGCATGCAGACCAAATAAGCTTATATAAAGAAATATGTAAACAAAAAAAGTTAGAACTGTAGCATGTGTTGCTAATTTAGTTCAACTTATAGCTAAGTGAAAATACTATAATATTTACCTAGAAAAAGAAAATCCATAACATCTACTTTAAAAAAAACTGACCTTATTGTTCTCCTAGCTTGACTGAAAAAAATTGATCTTAATGTTCTCCTAGCTTAAGCGTGTCAATTGGTGTCTCATGCCTGTTCAATTCCATGGGCCACCAATTAAATTCGGCATATCTTGTTCATCCAAAAAATTTGGAATGTGCTCTAGGGACATCAGTTGTATCCTTGTTTCTATATGGGAAGAATTAAAATTAATCACATTCGAGGCAACAACAAAACACCAAAACAGCTAAGATTATAAGGGTATAGAGCACTTTAAAAATATTATTAATCAACACCAAACAATGCACATATGAAGAATAATCTAGAGGCCAAAGAAAGGGTGAACTAATAATTTACTATATAGTCTTGTTTTCAAATTGAAATATATGATGTATCACATATAAGACAATAGGCTATGCACCCCAAAAACCAAAGACAATAATATTATTTAGGGTTTTACAGCTAAATGTTAAAAGATGCAAACTTCCATCACATTAAGCATAAAGATAGATACACACATCAACAAACTATACCCTCAGATCAGTAAGTACAAAATATGAGGTTTACAAAATATCTAAACAAAATAATTGAATGCATACAATTGGGTAGGCAAATGTTGAGTGTAGACCCTTAAACTTAGCACTACACTTACGACTAATGGTAGACCATATAGTTTTTATATATGTACAGCAATATATACTGCAAACACATTACATTGCAGTACACATATAAAAATAACCGGTCTACAAGTCCTAAGTTTAAGGATCTACATATAACAAAACCTCAATTGGGTAAATCCAAAAAATAAAAAGTAAAAGACACATAAATTGAGTAAAAGGATGCTTAAAGTAAAGTACTTCACCAAAAGGGTGGGATGGTCTCATGAAAATAATAGGGGTTGAGAAGGAGCTTCTCGGCACCAACCCTGAAGAATTGCTTTCTCTTTTCACTCACTTACCATGGAAATGTAAAATGATATGCAATCATGTATGTTGGGGTATGTATTATATAGGAATTGAAAGCAACGCTTGTGCCAACTAGTAGTACAGTTTTGGTAAAATTAAACCAGATATTATGTGCATATTAGTAAGATACTATGTAGATATTTATAAAATAGCTGATATGAATAAGTCAGATTGAAAAGAAAATTTGACTTAAAAATTTTAGTTGATTGTATGTAGATACTTTATCTTTTCTTCCTAAACCAACTTTTATCTTAAAATATGGATTTAAAAATAGTAAATATGAATGTACAAATATAGAAATATATTTGTATATAGTTTTGGTAAAATTAAGCAAGATATTATGTGGATATTAGTAAGATACCATGTAGATATCTATAAAATAGCACATATCAATAAAAAGATGAATTTGACTTCAAAATTTTAGTTGATTCTATGGATACTTTATCTTTTCTTAGTAAACCAACTTTTATCTTAAAAAATGGATTTAAAAATAATATACATGAATGTACAAATATAGAAATATTGATAGAGCATATATTTGTATATAGTTTTGGTAAAATTAAGCCAGATATTATGTGGATAGTAGTAAGATACCATGTAGATATTTATAAAATAGCGGATATCAATAAAAAAGATTGAAAATATGAATTTGACTTAAAAATATTAGTTGATTCTATGTAGATACTCTATCTTTTCTTCCTAAACCAAATTTTATCTTAAAAAATCAATTTAAAAATAATAGATATGAATGTACAACTACAGAAATACTGATAAGGTATATATTTGTATATATTTTATAAGATTTTATTCTTATTTATTGTCTTTTGTAAATAATTAGATATTAAGTGATTGAATTTTATTGTTTTATGACTCTAATTGTATTGTTTTACCAAGGGATTTTGAAATTCTGGAATTGTATTATTTTACCAACGGATTTTGAAATTATGCTTTTTGCAGTATTGGACCAATGTGAAGAGCAATGGGCCTATGTGAAGAGCATTAATAATGGACCAATAATAATTTATCTTGGCAGAAAGAATTTTCTTTTTTGTTAAACAACTTCATGGGTCAATGTGTATAAAACCCAATGTGTGGAAGGCCAAGGTTACAACTTCATGTCTTGTAAAAACTTATTAGATTTCAAGTCTCTTGTATAGATAAAAGAGTACAACTTGTTCCACATCTCTTGGATGTGGGAAAAGTATATGTATTTCACTAATAAATGGATGGTTATTACTAAGCTTCATTATAGAGAAGAATAAGAAAGCTATTTTCGTACCTATGTTGGATGTCCACTCATGTTCGGATGTTAAAATTATTCTTTTGTTGGAAAAACGAGAGCTTCCCATGAATTATTTTTAAGGTTGAAAAATATAAAAATTGATCATGCTACCGAAATTAGACATTGAGGCATGCAAGGCTCTTAGTAAAGCTTAAAAGAAGTCATGAACTCCGAGTTTTAGTATTTTACTTAAAAATTTAAGAGTTTCAAACCCGTCATTAGATAAGTATGGGATCTCGTATCAAACAAACTTCCTCCCTGTATATAGAGAAATCAAGGCACTTTGTTTCACAACATATCGACGTGGGACAAAGTGAGATATGGGAAAATACATGAAAAGTAGGGATGCATTTCAAAATCGGCTTTTAATTCCGTCAAACCAAAATCGAATTAGACCAAAAATGGCTGCCGAAAACCGAATCGATATTAATTCGGTTATAAAACCGAACTGAATTTTATTTTCGGTTATTATCGAAAACCGAAATAAAAAATTGAAATTTTTCTAGAAGTATAGAAAATTGCAAAAAAATCTTTAGTATACTTAATCGTGAACCCTATTTATGACGTCATAAGTCTTAACACGTAAACCTACATCAAACAACGCACACTACATCTAATAGTTGTCCAAACAGACACACTCAACTATTTAACCCATACACCAATACCATTCACCAATAACTATTACACACACTTTTCATTAAAACACAGACACATCCTAACAAATATGTAACACCTTTTGTGTATAAAGTTTTTAACATTTTTTTGTAAAACTTTGAACACTCTTTTTAAATTTAAAACACATAATTTCACTTAAAATATGAAATTTTTTGACAATTAGAAATCACGATTTTATCAACAATCTACCTCCAACTATTTAACATCTTCTCACTTAATAAATTCTAATTTTTTAATACGAGATGTGTGTGAGTTTCTAATAAATAGTGTTAACTAATTTTTACCCCTAAATTAAACCTAAGAAATATAGTTATCACTTTTACTACTATAAGATTATAATTGTTGGAATTTAATCTTAAACTTATTGTTTAAATATTTGTTCTGTTTGTTTTGTTTTAAATAAATTTAGTTAACTGTATTTAGTTTGAAAGAGTGATCACCTAGACTAGGTCAAAGTTAGTTGGGTTTTATTAGGAGGTCATACAATAAGTGAGAAGTGGAGTTAAATAGGAGTGACACCTATTTTGTTGCTACCACCTTACGTGTTATTAGTCTATTTATTTGGATGTAAATGTTCATTAGTAAATGAACAAAAACAAACAAGACAATGTAGTCCTTAAAGTATTTTCAGTTTGTACATATTCTTGTTCAAATATTTCTTCTTTTTCTACACTTGGTATCGGAGCTTACGATCTTTGGAGGCATAACAGATGGTTTCCAAGAAGGTGGGGGTTAATTTTTCAGCAGGGTAGCAGCACAGCAGCCACGGTGAAGGAAGAGGCGGAGCCTTGGTGGTTCCGTTTAATTTATTTTTGTGGGCTTTTCTTGTGTGTGCAGAGAGACCACCGAGACAGATGGAAAAGAGATAGAGAGGTGTTTCAATCTGTGTTTGTGCAGGTGCAGTTGTGTGTGTATTATTTATGGTGTTGCTATACGAGTAGCAAATTCTAAACGGGAAGAAAGCCGCTTAGCCATACGGGCTCAGTTGATAGCCATACGGGCTCAGTTGATAGTTGATAGCCATACGGGCTCAGTTTAAAAGCCATACGGGCTCAGTTTGAAAGCCATACCGGCTGATGAAGAAGTTGTAAGATGGGAAGATGATCTTTGTGAGATGGACAAGGTAAGTCATTGATCTGTTGGGATGATGTTGATGACAAGTTTAAGATTAAGGGGGTGATTGTTGGAATTTAATCTTAAACTTATTGTTTAAATATTTGTTCTGTTTTAAATAAATTTAGTTAACTGTATTTAGTTTGAAAGAGTGATCACCTAGACTAGGTCAAAGTTAGTTGGGTTTTATTAGGAGGTCATACAATACGTGAGAAGTGGAGTTAAATAGGAGTGACACCTATTTTGTTGCTACCACCTTACGTGTTATTAGTCTATTTATTTGGATGTTAATGTTCATTATTAAATGAACAAAAACAAACAACACAATGTAGTCCTTAAAGAATTTTCAGTTTGTACATATTCTTGTTCAAATATTTCTTCTTTTTCTACAATAATTTTATATTTTGTAAAGTTTACCTACTAACATCTTAAAGCTAATATTTTCTAATCATAAAATTCTTCTAACTTTTTAAGACAAGTAAAGCTAAAAAAAACTTATGTAATCAATTAAAATATCTAATAATAAAATTGTATAAAATTATATTATGATAAAGTATAACATTTATTATAATTTTATACTAAATAATAGATTGTTAACCCTCAAATTACAAATATTGAAAAATTTACGCGCATATATCTTAAATACAAACTACTTAATATTTTGAAAAGTCTAATTAAAAAAATTTAGAGTAACTATTGCACAACAATTTTACTTACAAACTTAATTTTTAAAATTTCACCAGGCTACTTTTCATAAAAAAAAAATATACAAACAAAAGTACTATACAAACAAAAATGACTATACTACTATATTACAACTAAGTGTGAATTAAATTATATTTTTTTAGACTTTTTAATATTTTACACTTTAACTTGCACAATCATAATAAGTAAAATATTATGAGTGCAAAATAAATTAATATTTAACGGTTTAAGATATAATATTTCACTTTTAATAGTTATCATATTCTCAAAATTATTACACCACAAACAACTTTCACATAGTAAATTATGACTTCATATTTAAGACATCCAACTACTTAACACATTACCTATAGCTATTTCATATTTGAGACATCCAACTACAAAATCTGGAAAATGGATGTCAAGACTACTTTCTTAAATGGGAGCGTTGAAGAGGTTGTGTACATGACACAAACTGAAAGTTTTGTAGATCCAAGTTTTGCTAGAATGGTTTATAAGATAAGTCGATCTATTTATGGATTAAAGTAAGCCTCAAGGAGATGGAATATACGTTTTGATGAAACAGTCAAATAGTTTGGCTCAAGATGAACCATGTGTTTACAAGAAGGTTAGTGGGAGCCATGTGGCATTCCTAGTATCATATGTAGATGATATATTACAAATAAGGAATGACATTCTTTCTCAACAGACTGTTAAGACTTGGTAGAGAAATAGTTTCTTGATGAAAGACTTAGTAGATGTGTCCTATATCTTAGGGATCAGGATCTATAGAGATAGATCACGAAGATTTTTCGGCTTACGTTAGAGTACATACATTGACAATGTATTGCACCAATTAGGGATGCAGAGAGGCTAAAAGGGAAATGTTCCCATGTCTATGAGATTGTGATCTCAAAATAAATGGTCTAAAATCATTGGATGATATGGACCACATTTGTATAGTTCTATATGCTTCGAAAATTGGTTTCATAATGTATGTGATGATATGTACTCCTCATGATGTCTCATATGCTTTAAGCATGACGAGCAGGTACCAGTCTAATCCAAGTGATGGTCACTTGATTGGAATCAAGAGAATTCTTAAGTGCCTGAAGAGGACTAAAGACTCATTATTAGTATATGGAGGAGATGGGAAGCTGGATGTAAAATGTTACACGGATTTTAGTTTCTAAACAGACAGGACGGTTTTGTGTCTTAGTCTGGATTTGTGTTTTGTCTAAATAGATGTGTTGTAAGCTAGAATAGTTCACAACAAGAACCGTAAATGATTCTACAATCGAGGCTTAGTATATTGATACTAGCGAAGTAGCCAAAGAGGATGTTTTGGGAATTTACTAAGGCGATATCACCTTATTAATGAGATTAATGATCAAGGAGATATACTTATATGTAAAGTGCATACTATTGATAATATTGCAGAACCAGTGACTAAGGCTTTGTCGCAGCATCAGCATGTAAGTCACACTAGTTCCAAATGTATTGGATACATGGGATATTGGGTCTAGTGCAAGTGGAAGATTGTCGTAGAACCAGTGACTAAGGCTTTGTCGCAGCAGCAGCATATATACTTTGATTCTACTCAAAGTTACCTTTGACCGGATAATGATAAAGGTGGACATTGGGTATATTATGAATCATATGAGAAATATGAATGATAGATATAGGATTTAACCCTCCTATTTTAGGAGTGATATTATTGGCCTCTTGATTGAGTGAGACTATGAAATGCATGGCCATGCTCAAATTGTGATTTGTTTAATAGTCTACTCATCGATCAAGTAAACCGGGATTAAATGTTGAAGAGGATGACAAAAACCATGCCTCGAGTTTAATCTATAATATAAGGTTAAAATGATTATATTACATGGAACATTATTCATTAAAGGTTTAATTGGATCACCAATTATTATTATTACTTGGGTAGCAATGATGTATTACTAAATGCCGCTCATTGTTTATAATTTTATTATGAGATAGTAAAATTATTGCCAACGTAATAATAACCTAAAGGGTTACACATAAAGAACGTTTTAAACGGAGCATTAATTAAATTTCGAATTTAATTGAATTATTATTATTATTATTGAATTATTGGATTAATTAAGTAGGACTTGATTAATTATATAATAATTCGAATATAATAAATAATACTACTAATAATCAGATTGGGTTTTGGAAGCCCAATCAGATTAGGTATAGGCCCAGAATTCTCTCCATATAAATACATTAAGATGTATTATTTTAGGGTTAAGAAATTGAAAAAACGTTTTTCTTAAAAACCCTAGCTGCTCTACATCAAAGAGAGGCTAGAGAGAGAGAGAGAGTTCCGAGGGTAGTTCTTGGCTAGTACCAACTCCGGTGATCGTTGGACGATCGGGCGTTCATATGGACTGATTAGAGACGTGTATCGCAAGGCGGGACACGTGGTGATCATATCAAAGGACCTCCATTAGTCAGCCGTTCGTAAAGCTTCAAAAGGTAAACTATTCTATTCACGAATTAAATGTCGTTTTTCGCATGGATCCTGCGGAGGGTTTCGTTAATTTTTCTGTTTTACGCGTTTTTCCGTTGCGTTTTCATGCCCGAAACCCTTCAATGGTATCAGAGCTACTTGCGAAAAGTTTTTAATTCGTTTATATGTTTACTGTTTTGATGATAAAATCATGTTAGCGACTATCATGATTGATGCGTTATTTTTATGAAAACATGAATATTGTATTGATGTATATACATAAATTGTATAATAATGATGATTGAGATGATCATATGATGATCATATAATCTGTATGTATACTGATATATACATGATATATTTTTGTTCTTGTTATGAGAATCGTATTCGATACGATTTCTGATTGGCTGCGCAGATTTGGTGAAATTTGCATACTGTCTCGGAATTTCTCCAAAAATACCTTTTCGGAAAGGGAAACGGGCGTCTGAACAATACTGACTATGTCACTCGTTCATCTGTAAGGCGTTTGACGTCGTTTACTGTCTGTAAACAGCGATTTATTGTTTTCATAATTCTGATTTTAATTTTCTGATTTACACATTATTTGATTTTGTGATTGGATCATGAAAAATATGATATGGTGTGATATGTTGATGCAATATGAGATGTTCTTAACTGTTAATTGAGCATGGTGTATGGTTGTGGCCCTACGACCCATAGGTTAGTGGTTTTTTTATTATGGTTTTGGTTTTAAATACGACTTGCATGTCGTTCATTCTTGTAATGATAAATCTCGAATGTAACTCGAGTTTCTCTTGTAAGTTTATTAGATTAGCTTTTCATATTATATAATTGATGATATGAAGACATGGAGGCATGCCAAGGATGCGATCAAAGGAGACATTACAAGGAAGCATGAAGACATGTGTAATTTATTATGTTGTATTTGATACCACCATAGATTGACCTTGATTTTTCCTTAGCTTGGAAAAATCGCATAGGATTGGGCCATAACCAAGCACGTTTACTTTACGCATTTTACATATATGATGCATGTGATGATGGTATGTATGCGTAGCTATATTGATGCATGTTTTAATTAGAATAAACATGTATGTATTAGATACATCACCCATGCCATGCCTGCTAAACAAGATAAAATCTGTAACGATTCAAGATTTTAAAATTGAACAAAACGAACATGAGATTCCTGTGTTTATGAAACACGAAAATAAGTATGAATTTTCGATTTTTTGATATGGGGCGATTTTGACAAAAATACAAGCAGCGCTTGTAAGAAAGGCGGGTTTTAAGTGAGGCCACTGTGACTCCTCCGTTGGACTGGAAATCAAACCATTGATGAATTTTGAATTGAAGTACTTAGTTCAAGGAAAAATTGGGAATCTCTTGATGATGGGATCATGGTCGTTTTAATAATAAAATCCCTAAATTTAAAATATTAAGTCACTTAGATGCCTTCCAATGGGTAACACTCGTCAAGACCTAGATCGAGAAAGAGTGGGTTCGCCAAAGCGAAGCACTCCAATCTATCGTGGTAAGGCGCGATGAAGTAAATGTGATACTTAACTGTTAGACCATCAGGTTAGACTTAACTAAGTTACCACAATAGGATTGTGAACTTAGAGGCATGGAGTTTGGTATGATTTATTGGATAAATGTGGACAAATGTTGTTCTACCAGACTTTCCAAGAGTTATATATGATATAATTGACAAGAGTTGTCTACCTAAATAAATCATGTTTTGGGAGTAAAGCCAAAGCTGACCTTAAGCATGACGAAATATGGATCTTGGCTCACTAGAAGGATTTAGAGTAATGCCTTCCGAATTAATAGTTAGGGCTATTGATTTGATAAAAATAGTGAGAGATATATATTGTGAATATATATGGATAATCACTTGAACATAATTTAATAAATCTGCAAATAACTTATTTTATGCATTTTAACATTGTAGATATCTAAATGGCAAACTCAAACAATTTCTCTGTGCGATCAGTCCTTGAGAAGGAAAAGCTGACAGGAACCAACTTCCATGATTGGCAAAGGAATTTGAGGATTGTCCTCAGGCAGGAGCGAAAGCTTTATGTCCTTGATATTCCTCACCCTGGACCTCTTGCTGCTGAAGCAACCGAGGCTCAACAAAATGCTTATCAGAAGCATCTTGATGATTCTACGGATGTCTGTTGTTTGATGCTAGCGACTATGAGTCATGAGCTTCAGAAACAACATGAGCGTATGGACGCTTATGACATGATTGAGCACCTCAAAAGGATGTTTGAGGGTCAAGCTCATCAAGAGAGGTTTGATGTAAGCAAAGCGTTGTATGCATGTAAACAGGGAGATCGTGACCCGGTTGGACCGCATGTTCTAAAGATGATAGGGTATATGGAAACCCTTGAGAATTTGGGTTTCCCGGTTTTACCGGAACACTAAGCAGATTTGATCTTGCAGTCTTTGAACAGCAACTACACTCAATTTGTTATAAACTATATTATGAGTGAGATAGACAAAACACCTACCGAACTATTGGCATTATTGAGGACTGCTGAGACCAATATGTCAAAGGCTAACCCTGCTCCCATAATGATGGTGAATAAAGGGAATGCCAAAGGAAAGGGGAAATGGAAAGGCAAGAAGAAGATTGGAACTAAATCTGCTAATCCGAAACCTGCTTTCAAAAAGGCTTTGAAGCCTACTGGAGGTGTTGCGAAAGGAGCTGCAAAGGGTGATATATGTCACTTTTGCAAGAAGCCGGGTCATTGGAAGCGTAATTGTCAAGCTTATTTGGAGGATCAGAACCTGAAGGGTATGAAGTCTGTGAAGATTTCTGATTCATGTATGTATGTTATAGAAGTCAATTTTTCTACTTCTACATCATGGGTATTGGATACTGGATGTGGTTCTCACATTTGTATAAATGTGCAGGAACTGCGAAGGAGTAGGACTTTGGCGAAAGGAGAAGTCGACCTACGCGTTGGCAATGGAGCAAAGGTTGTTGCTTTGGCTGTAGGGACTTATAATTTATCGTTGCCCACTGGGCTTATTTTAGAACTTGAAAACTGTTTTTATGTGCCTGTGATTTGCAGAAACATTATTTTTGTTTCTTGTTTGGACAAGAAAGGTTTTTCCTTTACAATTCAGAACAATAGTTGTTCCTTTGGTTTGAATAATGTTACCTATGGGGTTGCACGTTTATTTAATGGTTTATATGTTCTTGATCTTGATATTCCTGTCTATAATGTAAATAATAAACGTATTAAGGCTAATGACTCAAATCAAACATACCTTTGGCATTGTCGTTTAGGCCATATAAATGAGAAACGCATTTCCAAGTTACATAAGGATGGATACTTGGATAAGTTTGATTTTGAATCATACGAAGAATGCGAACCTTGTCTCATTGGAAAAATGACTAAAGCTCCTTTTACCGGAATTGGTGAGAGGGCCACCGAACGATTAGAACTCATACATAGTGATGTATGTGGTCCAATGCGTACGATGGCAAGAGGTGGCTTTTACTACTTCATAACCTTTACTGATGATTTTAGTAGATACGGATATGTGTATTTTTTGAAGAACAAATCTGAATCATTTGAAAAATTCAAAGAGTACAAGGCAGAAGTGGAAAAGCAAATAGGCGGAAGTATTAAAACTCTACGATCTGATCGTGGAGGTGAGTACCTAAGCTTAGAATTTAAGAATTTCTTAAAGGAGTGTGGTATTGTATCACAACTCACACCTCCTGGAACACCACAATGGAATGGTGTATCTGAAAGGAGAAATCATACCTTGTTGGACATGGTGCGATCGATGATGAGTCTAGCGGATCTTCCAATTAGTTTATGGGGTTATGCTCTAGAAACGGCTGCACACACACTTAACCGAGTTCCTACTAAATCGGTTCAAACTACACCATATGAGATATGGACTCAGAAACGTCATAGCATGTCCTTTTTGAAAGTATGGGGATGCGAAGCGTTTGTGAAACGTTTAGTCACTGACAAGCTAGGACCGAAATCCGACAAATGTAATTTTGTGGGATACCCAAAAGAAACTAAAGGGTATTATTTCTATAATCATACCGAGAGCAAAGTGTTTGTTGCTCGAACTGCTGTATTTCTTGAAAGAGAACTGTTCTCTAAGAAAAAAAGTGGGAGTATGATAGATCTCGATGAAGTTCAAGAACCACAGAATGACATTGAACCAGAGTTGGAACATGAGCACGAAGTACATGAAAATGTTATTGCTCAAGAAACACAGGTTGTTCGTAGATCTAGTAGGATTCGCCACGAGCCTGAGAGATATTATGGATTTCTCTTAACTCAGACTGGCGATGTAATGCTTATGGATGAAGATGAGCCTCTTACCTATCAGGATGCTATGAATAGTCCAGATTCTGAGAGATGGTTGGAAGCTATGAAATCTGAGATGGATTCCATGTATGAAAACAAAGTATGGACTTTGGTTGAACCACCTGAAAGGGTAAAACCTATTGGGTGCAAATGGGTTTTCAAGAAGAAAATAGACATGGATGGTATTGTAACGACCAACAAAGCAAGACTAGTGGCGAAAGGTTTCAAACAAATTCATGGTATTGACTATGATGAAACTTTCTCACCAGTAGCTATGGTCAAGTCCATCAGGATTTTGCTTGCGATAGCAGCTTACTATGACTATGAAATCTGGAAAATGGATGTCAAAAGCGCTTTCTTAAATGGGAGCTTAGAAGATGATGTGTATATGATACAACCAGAAGGTTTTGTCGATCCGAGATTTGCTAGAATGGTCTGTAAGCTAGTACGATCTATTTATGGATTGAAGCAGGCCTCAAGGAGTTGGAACATTCGTTTTGATATAACAGTCAAAGAGTTTGGCTTTATTCAAAATGAAGATGAGCCTTGTTTTTACAAGAAGGTTAGAGGGAGCAAAGTTGTAACAGCCCCAAATCCGGGGTCAGGGATTTAGGGTTGTCACAATCCATGTACTCCTTGCCTTACCTGTATTACTCACACCATTCATAATTCACCTGCTCATGACCCCAGAACATATGTCTCACACACACACACACACAGGTTAAAGTCTCAGAAACGACACAATACAACAACTGCGGAATAAATAACTTTTATTACAATACCCAAATGTCTTTTGAATCTGTTACTGATACAATTTCTAAGTATTGTTACGTTACCAGCTTAGCCTTCTGATGCTCACAATCCTCTAATACCATTCATGTCTATACATAAGTTGAATACCAAAGTCGTAGCCTGATTCGATTGGTTCGTACTACTCCCGGGATCACTGCTAGAAACTGTTTATGGGAACGCCTTGCGAGGTATGTGCCGTCCCATAGGCATCCTGCTTCGCTGCTATATAATATATATAAAATAATAGCAAGAGTGAGCGATAGCTCAGCAAGGTAATGAAAGTATGGCATAATTCTGCCTTTTAATACAACCCAGAAATAAAGCGGGTATAAGACAGTAATTTGTCAAAATATCTCGATACTGAAATATTTCCTTATCGGAATGTATTCCAAAAATAGTACCATTGTGGTATTTCAAATATCATTTCATAATACTCTGCAACTTTCAATATTTATACTATGAACAAAGTTCTAGTATAGTATAAAAGATGAAATAACAAGATAACTCAGTATATCCTTTCTGTAAAATATCTGCTATATAAAATATAAGCAGACTATCAACATATACTTGAAAGATGAAGTTATAAGGAAAATTCAAATATCATCTTTTTCATAAAATCAAATACCTTTTTGTAATCTCATATACTTTCTGGTAAACTCACATACTGAAATAAACTGGAATACTCTTGAGTAAACTTTCTCTTTCTGAAAACTTGCATAGAACTGAATGACTGGAATAACTTTCTTTTCTGAAAACTTGCATAAAACTGAGTAACTGGAATGATTTCTCTTTCTCTGAAAACTTGCACAAAATGTGCTCTTTCGTGAATAGTGAACTGTAGATGGAGATGCTAGGCGCCGAGGATACCCCTGCGATGATCAGTCGCAAGCTGTATCCCCCTGCTGTTTTTCTACGTAGAAGGGAAGATAATCAGTCTCACACCGACTTACCTCCCCGCCAATCGGTTGTAGGCAGGAAGAACAGACCCGTTCATAGACGGTCGATTCTGTTACTCTCCACTTATCCTACGGTCGGGCTCTGATAATCATTTAAGGGAAGAACAGACCCGTTCACCAGTCCGTCGGCCATATTGTAATTCCCTTAGGGGACCGGCGCTACTCAGTCCCTTACATATCCCCAAGTTCGAGTAAATCCATAACACTGAAACATAAAGTTCCTTTCCCTTTTTCCCCAAGTATACAACTCCACAAAGTAGTCGTATCCGGTTGGAAAGGAAATTCACTCATATTTCCTAGGCTGATGCCTGTTAATGGATATCGACTTGTTCCATGAATTTACCCCTCGATCGTTGAGGTGGTAACACAATATTTGACTTGCAGCAATTACATTGTTCCGAAAAATATATGTCCCTTGACAGTTTTTGAATTGAGAGTTTAAAAATAGTAGTAGTCACTTAAATCAGGTTTCCCATATTTTTGATAGTTGAGCGAGCATTTAAATCCCCTTTAAAAGACAGATTTAAATGGAAAAACATTGTTTTGGGAACCTCTTTTTGATTTGAAAATAATTAATAATATTTATTAAATAAGCAACCTTAAACGAATATTTGAATTAATATTCATTAAGTAAGTATCCTCAAATGAATATTTGAAAATAATATTTATAGCTGGCTTATAGAAAATCACACGCCCTTACCCTAGGGCAAATATAAAAACCCTGGCTTATAGCTGATATCCCATGTCTAACTTATAAGCCCCAACTTCAAGTCATAACCTCAAGTATTGCTATACATAGCAAATCGAAAACAAGTATGCAATTTATATATATCGCAATCGCATATCATAATTGAAAACAGTTATTATCACAACAACATTAATATAGGTTTTGAAAACTTTCCTGATGCTCGAGAAGTGATAGGGGTTCGCGACGATGTCGGACAATCTAGACAAAGTCAAACGAAAACACACGGTTAATCCCCTCGATAAACCACTTATAACTCAATGCTTAAACACGTAAGCGAAACACAACCAAGGAATTACTAGCTCGTTATAGGCTCATACTAAGTCCATGTTATTCGTCAAATACTTATATCATAAGTTTGGTTCGAAATCCATCCTCAAATCCAAGTTATACTTAACCATTTGGAACCTTGGTTTCTAAGTCTCGTTTTCAGTGGTTTTCACTTGTGCAACCTCGGCTTCCTTATTTTTATAAAATCGGAAAATAATCTTTTTGACTCGAAACCTTCGCACAAGGCTTGCTAACTGTCCTTAGCATTATATCACAAAGTTTCACATTTTAATTCGACTCTTAAAGGTCTTTGACTTAGCATCAAAGTGGTTACATTTCTGCGATGAAACCTCTCGAACCACGATTACTAAAACTAGCATAACTCTTAAACCGTTCGGCTAAATTAGGCGAACCACATATCATTACGAAGCTTATAACATAAACTACACAATCATGAGAAGTAGGACTCAGGGGTCGAGCTCTAACAGAGGAAAAACAGGGAACCAATCAGTAGGTAAAAATTTGGGCATTACGACGGCTGTAATCGTAACGTTTCCCGGTTTTTGTTATGTCAAAACCTCTTAAAACCAAATCAATTCAACAACACCACCATTTTTACAACATAATCAGTTTATATACTTCACGAACATATCACAAACATCAACCAACAACAAGTATCCATCAAGAATTAACCATACATACTCCAAACTCCATAAACATGCTCTTTCTTAAATCATTACTAAAAACTTCACTTAAAATCCAACATAAATCAAAGGGTGGATGAGTGGTATACCTTCCTTGAATCCTTAAACACACCACAAGAGCTTGTAAGCCTTAATAGGGTCTTTACCCATGGTTATCATCCTTAAACTTGCAAAAGAAATCAAGAACAAGTCATGAAACTTTCGGAGTTACTATACACCGGTTTAAAGAACTGGAAACGCGAAGGTCTTACCTTGCTCAAATGGAAGAAACTTGTGAAATACGAAATGTAGGTTATCTCAAGACCTTTCCAACAAGCTATAGATCGCCATTTTCCACCGAGAAATGAAGGAGATATAGAATTTACAATTCGGCAGTTTTGCTTTTGCCGAAAATGAAGAAAAGGAATGGTTTTAGATTTTTTTGGTTAATTTGCTTGGAATGCAGATTTTTTTGTTAAAAGTGGGGTGAGTCATCACATTGTCCTTGTCATCAGGACACGTGTCAAGCCATGGAGTATCATGGTGGCAAAGCAGGGACACGTGTCGCGCATGCATGTGTTTGGTTAAAGTAGCTTTACTGGTTCGCTTTCCTTTCACATGGATGATCCAAATGTTGCATCCCTCGAATTAATCTTGTTACATGTTACTTCCATGTCTATATTTAATCCTGTAAATGTTGCCTTGATCCTCTTGAAACGATTCGAAATATTTCCTAAGGAGTGAATAAAACTCTACGCGATCTTCGCAGTGAATAGTAACTATTCACTTCATCAATCGAATCCTTAAATCGAATAAAATAATAAAATTCCAAAATATTAAATCCTCAAATCCTCAATTTTAATATCTCATTTCTTGAATATAATAACATATAATTCACTGCCCGGTCAAATACTACACCAAAATAAATTTTGGAATTTCTGAATTCCGATCGTCTTTGCATTCACTTATTATTCCGTAGATTACTGATACGACTTCGGAATATCCACACTACGTTTCGTACATAGGTGGCATGAAAAGTTTTCTTAACCCTCAAAATCACTATTCATCCACCAATATCACTATTCACTGCTGCACTTAATCATAATAAGAAAAGTTTTAAATTTTTCCAAAAATTCGGGTTATTATAGTCTCCCCTCCTTAAAAGGATTCCGTCCCGGAATCAACTTAGGAATAACTGGGGGTACTTCTCTTCCATTGCACTTTCTAACTCCCAGGTGGATCCTTCCACCTCTTGATTTTCCACAAACCTTTCACTAGCTTGTCAACCTCATCACTTAGCACTTGCTCTTTCCTATCCGTGATTTCCACAGGTTGTTCTTTGTAAGTCAGACCAGGTTGTATACCTACCTGCTCGTACTCTACATATGCCGGGCATCTATAGTATACTGACGTAGCATTGACACATGAACCCCGTTATGACCATTCTACAGGTTTGGGGGGGGGGCAAGGCTGGCTCGTAGGCCACCGTCCTGACGCGTCTTAAAATCTCAGATGGTCCAATAAATCTTGGGCTCAACTTCCCTTTCTTTCCAAACCTCATTAATTCCTTCCACGAGGATATCTTTTAGCATCACGAATCTCTAACCTCATATTCTCCATCTTGTTTGTACATAAAATACACTAACATAAACTTGCTTGTCATCCATCAACATGCCGTTTAGCTTATCAATAGCAGTACTATCTCTATACTCGCGGGCTTAGTCCGCATACTTTCTCTGTCTGTCTTGGTTGTCACTAGCCGCTTGTTGGTGAAATCTTTTGTCCTTCTAGTTTGTTGGACTAACTTGGGTTTTGTGTAAAATCTCATCCTTTAATTCCCGATCATTCGGAATCCATCTCTGTCTCATTTTAATTAAGGGTATCGGCCACCACATTGGCCTCCCCCGGATGGTAGTGTATCTCACAGTCATAATTCTAGGTCAATTCTAGCCATTTCTCCATCTCATGCTATCTACTATCATAGGTAACTCAAAGCCAATTCATTACATTCCATAAAATATGTGGGTGCATTAGTCAACCCAAAATAACTTCGCTGAAAACTCGAAGTGTCTATTCCTAGTACGAATCGCAGTCTTGGGTATATCCTCTGATTTAACTTCCAACTGGTGATACCCAGTTCTTAAATAAATTTGGAAATACGCAGCGTTCTTCCGCTGATCAACAATCATTTACAAGGGTACCTATTCTCCATGTCGAACTCATACAACTCTCGAGGTTCGATACATAATCTTGTGCTAACATCTTTCTCTCTTACAACAACACCGGGCTCTCCACGGTGGTACACTGGGTCTTATCATATCCTTGCCCAGCAATTCATGTAACTGAGTCGCTAACTCTTTCATTCCACTATACCCTGAATACTCGGTATTCATTCTCATGTCATCCAAATCGATATCTGGTAGCTCATTAAAACCTTGTACCATCTCCCAAAACCATTGTAGTTTCCTTTATACTTGGTACCTCTTTTCTTGGCGTCAACCATAAGAGCTAATTAAGCCTCGTATCTCTGGCATAATAATTCCTTAGTCTGAACTATATTCAAGAATCTCTAAATCTGCCTCCATCCTTTACTTATTACTCTTTTTCTTTGCAATCAATTGGCTCCATTGGGTGTCAACCAACCCATCCTTATTATCATATCAACTTCTCCCAACTTGAAAGGAATCAGGTCTATCAAAAGTGTCGACCTCATATTTCTAGTTCACAACCTGGATGTACCAGTCTTACGGGAAAATCCCTCGAATGGCTATTTCTACTTGTAATTATTCTCTTTAGCGGCTCGGCCTTAAGGTTTAATTATCATGCAACTTCTTGATATACAACGATACGTTAGCTCTGTCTAAATAGTATAGAAGGGCACCTGCTATGTAAAGGTCCTGACAGTGGGCTGCTTGTTGGAGGTAGCCCTGGTTGGAACCTACTGGCTTTCTTTTATTCGGTGTTCACAAACTCCGGAACAAACCTCGATAATTCGGAAAACTTGGCCTCATACTCGGTCACAGTCATGGTTTCTTGTTTTAACTCTTTAACTTTCATTTTCATCCGGGTCTCCATATATTTCTGAAAATTATTCCTCTAAAACAACACACGCTGCACCTCTCCCAAGTCACAATACCGGCTCCCTCTGACTCCATCGTCAGTACTTATCTTGCTAACCCAGAGGTAGTGTCCATTCGTAAACAACTCCTCCAAAATCTCAATTCCACTATAGGGCATCTATCTAACCCCGTTGTCACTGGAGTTCACGGCACATCGCTATTCCTTTCACATATATCGATTGACACGCTTTCCATTATCATAATATCCTTGGGAGAATAAACCAATTTCATCGATATGTCACTAACATTCTATTCGTCTTAGGGATTCGCTCCTGTCAAAGGCGATTTCGTTGCGAATCTAATTCCTATCAGCGAATTTTTGACTGATTTGACCTGGTTGGCCTCCCCTTGAAATTCAATAAGGATAACAAAATTTATGGGGCTTTGAAAGATAGCTGCCATATCAAAGAAAATGTCACACACTGGTGATCATAAGGTTATGAGTTTTAAGGTAACCTTATTGGAGGTAAGAGAATTTTACCGAGGGATCAATATGATTATAAGAACTCAACGTTGTGTGCCTCAATTGAGACATTACTAAAGGTAATTAGCCTTCTTGTATTTCACAACTTACAAGTGATGGCGTCCCATCCGACTTCTATCACACAGACAGATAGTCCTTGTAGCCCCTATAAGTATAGGGTTGTTCGTCTCAGTGGAAGTTGAAAAGTATGAAAGCAATTCGAGATCAATTTAATGATTATCGCCTTTCGACAATATTTCTCAAAGGAACACCTTGGATTAAAATTGAACAGATTCCAAAGGTGCGGTTTTCTAAAGAAAATAAAAAGAAAAGAATAACCAAAAAGATACTAGTACTTAACAAACAAGTGGTGAGGTATCACCATAGGGTCATTCATTATTTGAAGAAAAAGTGAAAGCTTAAATAACATCATTTGACAGGGCTTCGAAAGCTTGAAAGTAGGCATTGTGACAGCCTCTGGCACAAGTGAAACTGAAGGTGGTTTAGCACAAGTGTTATAAAACAACTTCGAAGAGGGAATATACCCTTTATCAGAATTCTTTCTTGGAAAGAACTCAAGATAGATCATAGATTGGGGAGGTACCCCACATAATTTGCAAATGGGGAGGGTACTACCAAGTTCTCTACGGATACCTTTTATGTCGGCTCCTCTAACGGATAATCGTTCGATTCTAAAGCTTTTCTTCTCTAGGCACACCCTAAGGTGCTCGATACTTACGTTATTGCCGACTCATAATAGTCGCTAAGGATTCAACCATCGACCTTTGCAATCGCAGGGAATTCTATTCGACTAGGCGTAAACATCTCAAGTAAGCGTTCTGTTCTATAAGAAGACTTCGATACCGTTGTCGCCCGTAGCAATGACAATTCCTCATGTCGACTGGGCGGTACTCCGGAAGATCGTTAGAATCTACAGGCTTAAATCCGGTCTCTATTTCAATCATCCTTATACCCAATATTCCTTCTCCCATATCAATCCCGTGTGCTACATAAGCTTAACACTTTTGGCACAATAGCCTTTTCATTTAAATCAATCCCGGAATTTCTCAGTCCGTCTTGGTCCTTAAATATATTTCGCCTTTACCGTCCAATCTCAAGTTCATCATTTTATCTCTACAATCAATTATAGCAATCAGGGTCTGTCCACCAACCCATATAACGGCTATCTTACCCAATCCACAGGGTTCGCTCTAATTTCCACTCTCTTTGGTGACATCCTCTGGAAGTCAGAAAGACAAGGTTTGCCAAAAATTTGCTGAATTTCTTTCCAAAATCAGGGAAATTTGATCAATCTATTTACCTACTAGTAATGCTCGGATCTGATTTCCGACCTTTCTGTTCTATCCTCATAATTCCTTCCTGGTTTCCTGAGGGTGGTAAATCTCGTTCTCGATTCCGTCTTAGCGTGCTTGTCTTACAATGACATTTTCATGGTACATATAACCAAAATTTTCCTTGAGATAATGAAATCCCTCAATGATGTAATAGACACTAGTTCCAGTGGAATCGCTGGTCGTGGGGAATTGAAACCTCATAGTCAAAGCAATTCCTTACACTATTCTAGGCAACTAAGTACCCTTAATCGTTCGCGAAAATCTGAACATCTTGGTTCTTACGTATGCCGCCTCCTTATGGGCAACTATAACCGACTACGAGTAACAGGTTTCGTTCAAGTCGAATCAATCCACTGATACTGGCTATACTGCCTCTACCTCTTCTGCTTTGGAGACTCTACTCCATTTTCTTTGTCATACCTCTTGATGGATCATGAACGATCCTTAAACTCTCGTCTCGGCACTTATTTGACCTCCGAAGGTTCGTCCGGTCCTATTGTACGACCTCAAGTAACATACTACATCTTTATCAATCAACACGTCCTCTACAAGATTCTTTCCTTGACCCACTATGGGGTCTTCCTCTAGATCCTCCTATGGATCTTCCTTTATCGGGTCTCCGTCCATTTCAAGGAACGCATCATCAAATGCCTACTCGAAGGCCTCGGGATCTGGTATCTCAGAGTCCCATCCATCTATAACTCATACGAATCGAGGTGACTAACCATGAAGTCCTAAGTACGGTTTCCCAAAAGAAGTCCCCTCTCGGGCTTTATCTTAAATAGTCAGGGTCATGTCCTCTAACCCGACTACGAACTCAATTTGAGCTCTAGATGCTCTTATCATTATTAAGGGTATTGTAAGACTCGATCTCCTATCATTTCTGAGGACTGTAACCTAAGTCCCTGATACCATCTCTGTAACAGCCCCAAATCCGGGGTCAGGGATTTAGGGTTGTCACAATCCATGTACTCCTTACCTTACCTGTATTACTCACACCATTCATAATTCACCTACTCATGACCCCACAACATATGTCTCACACACACATACACACAGGTTAGAGTCTCAGAAACGACACAATACAACAACTGCGGAATAAATAACTTTTATTACAATACCCAAATGTCTTTTGAATCTGTTACTGATACAATTTCTAAGTATTGTTACGTTACCAGCTTAGCCTTCTGATGCTCACAATCCTCTAATACCATTCATGTCTATACATAAGTTGAATACCAAAGTCGTAGCCTGATTCGATTGGTTCGTACTACTCCCGGGATCACTGCTAGAAACTGTTTATGGGAACGCCTTGCGAGGTATGTGCCGTCCCATAGGCATCCTGCTTCGCTGCTATATAATATATATAAAATAATAGCAAGAGTGAGCGATAGCTCAGCAAGGTAATGAAAGTATGGCATAATTCTGCCTTTTAATACAACCCAGAAATAAAGCGGGTATAAGACAGTAATTTGTCAAAATATCTCGATACTGAAATATTTCCTTATCGGAATGTATTCCAAAAATAGTACCATTGTGGTATTTCAAATATCATTTCATAATACTCTGCAACTTTCAATATTTATACTATGAACAAAGTTCTAGTATAGTATAAAAGATGAAATAACAAGATAACTCAGTATATCCTTTCTGTAAAATATCTGCTATATAAAATATAAGCAGACTATCAACATATACTTGAAAGATGAAGTTATAAGGAAAATTCAAATATCATCTTTTTCATAAAATCAAATACCTTTTTGTAATCTCATATACTTTCTGGTAAACTCACATACTGAAATAAACTGGAATACTCTTGAGTAAACTTTCTCTTTCTGAAAACTTGCATAGAACTGAATGACTGGAATAACTTTCTTTTCTGAAAACTTGCATAAAACTGAGTAACTGGAATGATTTCTCTTTCTCTGAAAACTTGCACAAAATGTGCTCTTTCGTGAATAGTGAACTGTAGATGGAGATGCTAGGCGCCGAGGATACCCCTGCGATGATCAGTCGCAAGCTGTATCCCCCTGCTGTTTTTCTACGTAGAAGGGAAGATAATCAGTCTCACACCGACTTACCTCCCCGCCAATCGGTTGTAGGCAGGAAGAACAGACCCGTTCATAGACGGTCGATTCTGTTACTCTCCACTTATCCTACGGTCGGGCTCTGATAATCATTTAAGGGAAGAACAGACCCGTTCACCAGTCCGTCGGCCATATTGTAATTCCCTTAGGGGACCGGCGCTACTCAGTCCCTTACATATCCCCAAGTTCGAGTAAATCCATAACACTGAAACATAAAGTTCCTTTCCCTTTTTCCCCAAGTATACAACTCCACAAAGTAGTCGTATCCGGTTGGAAAGGAAATTCACTCATATTTCCTAGGCTGATGCCTGTTAATGGATATCGACTTGTTCCATGAATTTACCCCTCGATCGTTGAGGTGGTAACACAATATTTGACTTGCAGCAATTACATTGTTCCGAAAAATATATGTCCCTTGACAGTTTTTGAATTGAGAGTTTAAAAAGAGTAGTAGTCACTTAAATCAGGTTTCACATATTTTTGATAGTTGAGCGAGCATTTAAATCCCCTTTAAAAGACAGATTTAAATGAAAAAACATTGTTTTGGGAACCTCTTTTTGATTTGAAAATAATTAATAATATTTATTAAATAAGCAACCTTAAACGAATATTTGAATTAATATTCATTAAGTAAGTATCCTCAAATGAATATTTGAAAATAATATTTATTAAATAATTGAGCCTCAAATGAATATTCATTAATTAATAAATTTCAAATGAATATTCGAAAATAATATTCATTAAATAATTAATCTCAAATGAATATCCAAAAGTAATATTCATTAAATAAATAATCAATCCTCGAATGAATATTTAAAGGTAATATTCATTAAACAATTAAATAACTTTCAAATGAATATTCAAACATATTATTCATTACATAATCCCCACATGAATATGTACGATAATATTCTTAAAGTCAATATACTCAAATGAATATAAATGATATTCTGTAAGTCGATAATCCTCAAATGAATATTAATAAATAATATTCTTAAAATGAATATTAATAAATAATATTCTTAAAGTCAATAATCCTCAAATGAATATTCATAAATAATATTCCTTAAATAAAATAATTAACCCTCGAATAACAGTTACCCGATATCTTTATCGGAAAATAACCTTTATCATATACAAAATATAATCACATCTGACCTTTCAAGAAAATCACACGCCCTTACCCTAGGGCAAATATAAAAACCCTGGCTTATAGCTGATATCCCATGTCTAACTTATAAGCCCCAACTTCAAGTCATAACCTCAAGTATTGCTATACATAGCAAATCGAACACAAGTATGCAATTTATATATATCGCAATCGCATATCATAATTGAAAACAGTTATCATCACAACAACATTAATATAGGTTTTGAAAACTTGCCTGATGCTCGAGAAGTGATAGGGGTTCGCGACGATGTCGGACAATCTAGACAAAGTCAAACGAAAACACACGGTTAATCCCCTCGATAAACCACTTATAACTCAATGCTTAAACACGTAAGCGAAACACAACCAAGGAATTACTAGCTCGTTATAGGCTCATACTAAGTCCATGTTATTCGTCAAATACTTATATCATAAGTTTGGTTCGAAATCCATCTTCAAATCCAAGTTATACTTAACCATTTGGAACCTTGGTTTCTAAGTCTCGTTTTCAGTGGTTTTCACTTGTGCAACCTCGGCTTCCTTATTTTTATAAAATCGGAAAATGATCTTTTTGACTCGAAACCTTCGCACAAGGCTTGCTAACTGTCCTTAGCATTATATCACAAAGTTTCACATTTTAATTCGACTCTTAAAGGTCTTTGACTTAGCATCAAAGTGGTTACATTTCTGCGATGAAACCTCTCGAACCACGATTACTAAAACTAGCATAACTCTTAAACCGTTCGGCTAAATTAGGCGAACCACATATCATTACGAAGCTTATAACATAAACTACACAGTCATGAGCAGTAGGACATAATGGTCGAGCTCTAACAGAGGAAAAACAGGGAACCAATCAGTAGGTAAAAATTTGGGCATTACGACGGCTGTAATCGTAACGTTTCCCGGTTTTTGTTATGTCAAAACCTCTTAAAACCAAATCAATTCAACAACACCACCATTTTTACAACATAATCAGTTTATATACTTCACGAACATATCACAAACATCAACCAACAACAAGTATCCATCAAGAATTAACCATACATACTCCAAACTCCATAAACATGCTCTTTCTTAAATCATTACTAAAAACTTCACTTAAAATCCAACATAAATCAAAGGGTGGATGAGTGGTATACCTTCCTTGAATCCTTAAACACACCACAAGAGCTTGTAAGCCTTAATAGGGTCTTTACCCATGGTTATCATCCTTAAACTTGCAAAAGAAATCAAGAACAAGTCATGAAACTTTCGGAGTTACTATACACCGGTTTAAAGAACTGGAAACACGAAGGTCTTACCTTGCTCAAATGGAAGAAACTTGTGAAATACGAAATGTAGGTTATCTCAAGACCTTTCCAACAAGCTATAGATCGCCATTTGCCACCGAGAAATGAAGGAGATATAGAATTTACAATTCGGCAGTTTTGCTTTTGCCGAAAATGAAGAAAAGGAATGGTTTTAGATTTTTTTGGTTAATTTGCTTGGAATGCAGATTTTTTTGTTAAAAGTGGGGTGAGTCATCACATTGTCCTTGTCATCAGGACACGTGTCAAGCCATGGAGTATCATGGTGGCAAAGCAGGGACACGTGTCCCACATGCATGTGTTTGGTTAAAGTAGCTTTACTGGTTCGCTTTCCTTTCACATGGATGATCCAAATGTTGCATCCCTCGAATTAATCTTGTTACATGTTACTTCCATGTCTATATTTAGTCCCGTAAATGTTGCCTTGTTCCTCTTGAAACGATTCGAAATATTTCCTAAGGAGTGAATAAAACTCTACGCGATCTTCGCAGTGAATAGTAACTATTCACTTCATCAATCGAATCCTTAAATCGAATAAAATAATAAAATTCCAAAATATTAAATCCTCAAATCCTCAATTTTAATATCTCATTTCTTGAATATAATAACATATAATTCACTGCCCGGTCAAATACTACACCAAAATAAATTTTGGAATTTCTGAATTCCGATCGTCTTTGCATTCACTTATTATTCTGTAGATTACTGATATGACTTCGAAATATCCACACTACGTCTCGTACATAGGTGGCATGAAAAATTTTCTTAACCCTCAAAATCACTATTCATCCACCAATATCACTATTCACTGCTGCACTTAATCATAATAAGAAAAGTTTTAAATTTTTCCAAAAATTCGGGTTATTATAAAAGTGGCATTCCTAGTATTATATGTTGATGATATATTACTAATAGGGAATGACATACCTTCTCTTCAGGCTGTTAAGACTTGGTTGGGAAAAAGTTTCTCAATGAAAGACTTAGGCGATGCTACCTATATATTAGGGATCAAGATCTATAGAGATAGATCTAGAAGATTAATCGGCTTAAGTCAGAGTACATACATTGACAAAGTATTGCATCGTTTTGGGATGCAAGAGGCGAATAGGGGATTTGTCTCTGTGTCTCATGGGATAGTGATCTCAAAAGAAAACTGTCCTAAATCATTAGATGATAAGGACCGTATGAAAAAGGTACCATATGCTTCTGCAATTGGTTCAATAATGTATGCAATGATATGTACTCGACCTGATGTTTCGTATGCCTTGAGCATGACGAGCAGATACCAGTCTAATCCAGGTGAAGGTCACTGGACGGCAGTCAAGAATATTCTTAAGTACCTCAAGAGAACTAAAGATTCATTCTTGGTATATGGAGGAGATGAGAAGCTAGTTGTAAGAGGTTACACTGATGCTAGTTTCCAAACAGACAGAGACGATACTGTGTCTCAATCTGGGTTTGTGTTTTGTCTAAATGGAGGTGCTGTAAGCTGGAAGAGTTCGAAGCAAGAGACAGTAGCTGATTCTACAATGGAAGCTGAGTATATTGCTGCCAGTGAAGCGGCCAAAGAGGCTGTTTGGCTTCGGAAATTTATTGAGGGACTTGGAGTAGTTCCATCGATCGCAGATCTAGTTGATCTTTATTGCGATAACAATGGAGCTATTGCGCAGGCTAAGGAACCAAGGTCCCATTCCCGAGCAAAGCATATACTTAGACGATATCATCTACTTCGAGAGATTACAAGGAGGGGAGATATACATATATGTAAAGTGCATACTAATGATAACGTTGCAGACCCAATGACTAAGGCTTTGTCGCAGCAGAAGCACGAAGGTCACACTAGTTCCATGGGTATTAGATACATGGGTGATTGGCTCTAGTGCAAGTGGGAGATTGTTAGTGCTTGAGCCCTAGAGAGAATACTATAATGTTCTTAGGGAAGACATTTTGATTATTAATAAATATGTTCTATGGATTTTCTTTCAATAATTTATTATGTATTTATTAACTGCGATATAAATATTAGAATAATAAATGTCCTTGGAATATAAGCATGAATTCTATATCTCTAAGTATGTGACTTAGAAATGAGATTATATGAGTAGTGTTTATAATTCTAAAAGATCCCTAGTCGAGTATTATTATTTGAGGACAATAATAATGCATTAAGACTAGTATGTTTGTTGACTGATGACCACATCTCATTGGTCATAAGTATGGTGATACTAAAGTCAAAGACATAAGTGCATGTTAGCAGAACATGGCACTGGATAGACCCACCGTGTGAATTCTACATGGTAAATGTTATTAAGTGTCATAAGCAATTCTCACAATGATAATGGTGTAATGATCCTTAGACTTGAAATCATTAATATACTTTGATTCTACTCAAAGTTACCTTTGACCGGGTAATGATAAAGGTGGACATTGGGTATATTATGAATCATATGAGAAATATGAATGATAGATATAGGATTTAACCCTCCTATTTTAGGAGTGATATTATTGGCCTCTTGATTGAGTAAGACTATGAAATGCATGGCCATGCTCAAATTGTGATTTGTTTAATAGTCTACTCATCGATCAAGTAAACCGGGATTAAATGTTGAAGAGGATGACAAAAACCATGCCTCGAGTTTAATCTATAATATAAGGTTAAAAGGATTATATTACATGGAACATTATTCATTAAAGGTTTAATTGGATCACCAATTATTATTATTACTTTGGGTAGCAATGATGTATTACTAAATGCCGCTCATTGTTTATAATTTTATTATGAGATAGTAAAATTATTGTCAACGTAATAATAACCTAAAGGGTTACACATAAAGAACGTTTTAAACGGAGCATTAATTAAATTTCGAATTTAATTGAATTATTATTATTATTATTGAATTATTGGATTAATTAAGTAGGACTTGATTAATTATATAATAATTCGAATATAATAAATAATACTACTAATAATCAGATTGGGTTTTGGAAGCCCAATCAGATTAGGTATAGGCCCAGAATTCTCTCCATATAAATACATTAAGATGTATTATTTTAGGGTTAAGAAATTGAAAACACGTTTTTCTTAAAAACCCTAGCTGCTCTACATCAAAGAGAGGCTAGAGAGAGAGAGAGAGTTTCGAGGGCAGTTCTAGGCTAGTACCAACTCCGGTGATCGTTGGACGATCGGGCGTTCGTGTGGACTGATTAGAGACGTGTATCGCAAGGCGGGACACGTGGTGATCATATCAAAGGACCTCCATTAGTCAGCCGTTCGTAAAGCTTCAAAAGGTAAACTATTCTATTCATGAATTAAATATCGTTTTTCGCATGGATCCTACGGAGGGTTTCGTTAATTTTTCTGTTTTACGCGTTTTTCCGTTGCATTTTCATGCCCGAAACCCTTCAATTATATACCTCCCACTATTTTTATCAAATAAATAGCCCTAACTATTAATTCGGAAAGTATTTCTCTTAAATCTTTCTAGTGAGCTAAGATCCATATTTCGTCATGCTTAAGGTGAGCTTTGGCTTTACTCCCAAAACATGATTTATTTAGCTAGACAACTCTTGTCAATTATATCATATATAACTCTTGGAAAGTTTGGTAGAACAACATTTGTTCACATTTATCTAATAAATCATACCAAGCTCCATGACTCTAAGTTCACAATCCTATTGTGGTAACTTAGTTAAGTCTAACCCAATGGTCTAACAGTTAAGTATCACATTTACTTCATCGCGTCTTACCACGATAGATTGGAGTGCTTCGCTTTGGCGAACCCACTCTTTCTCGATCTAGGTCTTGACGAGTGTTGCCCATTGGAAGGCATCTAATCGACTTAATATTTTAACTTTAGGGATTTGTTATTATTAAAACGACCATGATCCCATCATCAAGAGATTCTCAATTTTTCATTGAACTAAGTACTTCAAAGCAAAATTCATTAATGGTTTGATTTCCAGTCCGTCGGAGGAGTCACAGTGGTCTCACTTAAAACCCGCCTTTCTTACAAGCGCTGCTTGTATTTTTGTCAAAATCGCCCCATATCGAAATTTGAAATTCATACTTATTTCCGTGTTTCATAAACACAGGAACCTCATGTTCGTTTTTGTTCAATTTTAAAATCTTGAATCATTACAGATTTTATCTTGTTTACCAAACATGGCATAGGTGACGTATCTAATACATACATGTTTAATCTAATTAAAGCATGCATCATTACAACTACGCATACATATCATCATCACATGCATCATATATGTAAAGTGCGTAAAGTAAACGTGTTTGGTTATGGCCCAACCTAAGTGATCTTTCCAAGCTAATGGAAAAATCAAGGTAAATCTATGGTGGTATCAAAATACAATACAATGTTACAAGTTTTCAAGCTTTAACTTGCCCCCTTGCTTGCCTCATTGTAATGCTTCCTTGGTTCTCCATATTGGATGTCTTCATATATATTACATAAATAAAACAACCTATCCTACTGAACTTACAAGTAGAACTCGAGTTACATTCGAGATTTAAACATTACAAGGAATAACGACATGCAAGTCATATTTAGAAACCAAACCATTAAAACAAAACCACTATCTTATGGGTCTTTAGGCCATAACCAATCACCATGCTCATATAACAATTAAGAACATCTCATATTACATTAACATATCATACCATATCATATTTCTCATGATCCAATCATAGAAATCAAATAAAGTGTAAATCAGAAAATCAAAATTAGAATTCTGAAAATATTAAATCGATATTTACAGACAGTAAACGACGTCAAACGCCTTACAAACTAACGAGTGACATAGTCAGTTTTGTTCAGACGCCCGTTTACCTTTCTGAAAAGGTATTTTCGGCGAAAATCTGACATAGTATGCAAATTTCACTAAATCTGCGCAGCGTGTTCAGAAATCGTATCGAATACGATTCTCATAACAAGAACAAACATATATCATGTATATATCAGTATAAATACAGATTATATGATCATCATATGATCATCCCAATCATCATTAATGTAAAATTTATGCATATACATCAATGTTATCATCAAAACAACACATCAATCATGATAATCGCAAACATGGTTGTATATACATCAAAACTTTAAACATATAACCGAATTAAAACGTTTTCGCAAGTAGCTCTGATACCATTGAAGGGTTTCGAGCAAATAAACACAACGGAAAATGTAAAAATAAATCAAAATTCGAAACCCCTTCGCAGGATCCATGCGAAAACAAAAGATTTAATTCGGAGATTAAGAACAAATACCTTAAGAAACTTTAACAGTTCATTAATGGAAGATTAATGGATATCCAAAGCTTGTTCAATCACCACGTATCCCTCTCTCGCGATCTACGCTCTACGGTATCCACACGAACGCTTTTCTTGAAGGATTGATGTGTACTAGCACCCGAAAACTGCTTCTTTCTCTCTCCCTTTTCTTGCTCTCATAAGCGGCTAGGGTTTTAATATAAAAACGTTTTTCCACATTAAAATCAGTCCTCTTTTAGAGTTTATATAGAGAGAAAAATAAGTTTTCTAATTATAATCCAATTATAATAAAATACTAATCCGAAATTCCAATTTATTATTTAATTAACTCGCACTTAATTAATTAATAACTAATTTCAGAACTAGTTTAAGTAATTCCATTTTATATTTAAATAATTAATCAAGTCATACTTAATTAATAATATAAATAGAATAAATTACTTATTTAAATTTAAATTAATAATTTAAATTATTTCTCCTTCAAGCGTTCTTTGTGTGTGACCCTGTAGAAATTGAGGCCCAAAAGAAATAAAATAAAGCCCAAAGAAATAGAGGCTCAAGAAAATATGGCCCTTTAAAATTGAGGCCCAAAAGAAATAAAATAAAGCCCAAAGAATTTGAGGTCGAAGAAACCCTAGACTGAGGTCGAAAAGATATGTGAAACTGAAGTCGATTTGTTCGACCTAACACCAATTTGAGGTCGAAATTTGAGGTAGAAGAAACCCTAGACTGAGGTCGAATGACCGAGGTCGAAAAGATATTCGAAACTGAAGTCGATTTGTTTGACCTAAGACCAATTTGAGGTCGAAATTTGAGGTCGAAGAAACCCTAGACTAAGGTCGAATGACCGAGGTCGAAAAGACATGCGAAACTGAAGTCGATTTGTTCGACCTAAGACAAATTTGAGGTCGAATGACTGAGGTCGAAAAGACATGCAAAACTGAGATCGAACTCTTCGACCTGGGACCAACTGAGGTCGAAACTGAGGTCGAAGAAACTCTAGATTGAGGTCGAAAGGCTGAGGTCGAAAACTCATGCAAAACTGAGGTCAAACTCTTCGACCTGGGACCAATTGAGGTCGAAACTGAGGTCGAAGAAACCCTAGATTGAGGTCGAAAGGCTGAGGTCGAAAACACATGGAAAACCGAGGTCGAATCATTCGACCTGGAACCAACTGAGGTCGAAGGCTGAGGTCGAAACTGAGGTTGACAATACCTCAAAACTGAGGTCAAAAATACCCTTAAAAAAATTAAATTAAATAAATAAATACAATTATTTATTTATTGACATGCAAAAATTCCTAAAAGAGAAAGTCGAGGAAAAATGTACAGATCCCAAAGCGAGATCAACAATAACTTCTGTGAAAAACTCGGAAAGATTTTCTCAGAAGTTGGGGGCAAATGATATGGACAGAAAAGTAATCCTAGAAATGTAATTAATGATGTATTAATTAGACCTAGATTGGTCCAAGAATATGGCCCGATAAACAAGGCCCGAAACCCTAATTATTTATTAATTTCGTAATTAATAAATAGGGAAAATATACCGCTCATAAAATCATCAAAAAAGTCTGCCTTCTACAAAGAAAAATCTAGAATCTCAATCAAAGGAAATAACTAGTCACAGTCCTTATCCTACGATAAGGAAAATACTTGCCCACCAAGGAATACAATACTTAGCCACCGTCAAGAAAGAGACTTATTCGCTAAGTCTCCCAAAAATATCCTAAATACAAGGCTCCTTACGCCTATATAAAGGACCTGATCCTTCAATCAGATTTACGTTCTCTGGCTTGATTCTCAATTACAAATTGAGATACGTAGGCAGGACAGATTTAGTCACGAAACACGAGAACAACCATTAAAGCTCGAAAGCTCTTAAACCCTAGCAGTAAATTTACAAGTACGTTTTTTATTCTACAACATATTATATTACAACTAAGTGTGAATTAAATTATTTTTTTATACTTTTTAATATTTTACACTTTAACTTGCACAATCATAATAAGTAAAATATTATGAGTTCAAAATAAATTAATATGTAACGGTTTAAGATATAATATTTCACTTTTAATAGTTATCATATTCTCAAAATTATTACACCACAAACAACTTTCACACAATAAATTATGACTTCATATTTGAGACATCCAACTACTATATATATATATATATATATATATATATATATATATATATATATATATATATATATATATATATATATATATATATATTACAAGTATAATACATTTGTATTCTTTTATTTAAGAGCTGCTGATATGTGCTCTCTACTGAGGCACTTTTATTCTTTATCTACAACTTCTTCTATTGTCTGTTGTTTTCTTTAAAATTTATTACAATGTATTTATAACATCAAGTAGTGGCAGTCATGTATTTACTATTTTCAATCAACCATCCATCTTCTAAGGCGCACCAATAAAATCTCTACATCCCACACTAAATATGGAAAGTTGGTTTGTTAATTCTAACAAATTCTTTTGTTCGTATAATTTATTTTATGTTTTTTTTATTCTTTTAGTTTGTATCTATCAATATCATGTATGTAATTTTTGTTTTTCGTGTATCTCTAAACTGTGTAAACCGATGAGATTAACAATTTTTTTTATTACAATGTTTTGTTACACTTAAAAAATATAAAACACCCATGAATATAATTACATAATTATTTTATACAAAAATAATAGAATTATTGTTGTAGTTATAATTTTCTTTTAATATAAACTTGGTAATTGCTGTGGATAACAATCATGTTTTCTTGAGTAAAACATTTGTAAAAAATCAGTTATTAATTACATAAAAAAATGTAATATATTTTAAATTAAAATAAGTCGAGTTTTTGATATTACTATAGTATTATAATGAAAAATAATATAAATCTAAACATCATTTAATTTAATAAATTAATTAATATTTTTTTGAATTTATTAAATTAAACAATGAATTCAATAAATTGTCTATCCTTTAAAGACATGAATTTAGGAGCATTTGGCCTAATTGGAGACCTTGGGATCTGTAAAGCTCTTTGCGTTGCCAAATAGTTTATGCATGCTGGAAGAGCACTTTCTTATGGATTAAGGTGGAGGTGGAGCCTTTGAAGTTTTTTATAGTAATTCTGTTGTGAAAACTAAAGTTTTTCCACAAAAATTTCAAACGATCCACCTTAATCCACAAGAATTCCAGATATGCCAGCAGTGTGTTTATTTGGCATCACCAAGCGCTCTCCATATTCCAAGGTGTCCAATTCGGCCAAATGCTCCTAAATTTAGGTCTTTAAAGGCGTCCTACTCTCCCTAAAAATGTTTACAAGTAGAAATTTATAGGAGATAAATTTATTGAATAGTTCATATACTAGCAGCTCCTCCACTAACTATAAGACATTTTCATAGGCTTTTTATTTTTGCTTCATGAAGAGAAATTATTTCTTAACACAATATCCTAATATAAAATAAAACACTTTCTTTCACTTTATTCCTTTTTTTAGAAGTTGGTGTTGTCAAGAAGAGATATATATATATACACGTCTTTAGGTGCATAAGTATTTATCATAAAGTACCTTTTTAAACTATTAGTTAATAAGTATACCATGAAATGAATTAAAAAGAGTTAATATGCATCGAGGCATGCGGACCAAATAAGCTTAGATAAAGAAATATGTAAACAAAAAAAGTTAGAACTGTAGCATGTGTATCTAATTTAGTTCAACTTATAGCTAAGTGAAAATACAATAATATTTACCTAGCAAAAAAAAATCCATAACATCTACTTTAAAAAAAACAGACCTTATTGTTCTCCTAGCTTAAGTGAAAAAAATTGATCTTAATGTTCTCCTAGCTTAAGCGTGTCAGTTGGTGTTTCAATTCCATGGGCCACCAATTAAATTCGGCATATCTTGTTCATCCAAAACATTTGGAATGTGCTCTAGGGACATCAGTTGCATCCTTGTTTCTATATGGGAAGAATTAAAATTATTCACATTCGAGGCAACAACAAAACACCAAAAGAGCTAAGATTATAAGGGTATAAAGCACTTTAAAAATATTATTTATCAACACCAAACAATGCACATATGAAGAATAATCTAGAGGCCAAAGAAAGGGTGAACTAATAATTTACTATAGAGTCTTGTTTTCAAATTGAAATATATGATGTATCACATATAAGACAATAGGCTATGCACCCCAAAAACCAAAGACAATAATATTATTTAGGATTTTACAGCTAAATGTTAAAGATGCAAACTTCCATCACATTAAGCACAAAGATAGATACACACATCAACAAACTATACCCTCACATCACATCAGTAAGTACAAAATATGAGGTTTACAAAATATCTAAACAAAATAATTGAATGCATATAATTGGGTAGGCAAATGTTCAGTGTAGACCCTTAAACTTAGCAGTAAAACTTACCACTAATCGTAGACCATATAGTTTTTATATATGTACCGTAATATATAGTGCAAACACATTACATTGCAGTACATATATAAAAATAACCTTTCTACAAGTCCTAAGTTTAAGGATCTACATATAACAAAACCTGAATTGGGTAAATCAAAAAAATAAAAAGTAAAAAACACATAAATTGAGTAAAAGGATGCTTAAAGTAAAGTACTTCACCAAAAGGGTGGGATGGTCTCATGAAAATAATAGGGGTTGAGAAGGACTTCTCTCTCAGTATTGCACTCACTTACCATGGAAATGTAAAATGATATGCAATCATGTATGTTGGGGTATGTATTATATAGGAACTGAAAGCAACCCTTGTGCCAACTAGTAGTACAGTTTTGGTAAAATTAAACCAGATATTATGTGCATATTAGTAAGATACTATGTAGATATTTATAAAATAGCTGATATCAATAAGAAAGATTGAAAAGATGAATTTGACTTAAAAATTTTAGTTGATTGTATGTAGATACTTTATCTTTTCTTCCTAAACCAACTTTTATTTAAAAAAATGGATTTAAAAATAATAAATATGAATGTACAAATATAGAAATATATATTGTATATAGTTTTGGTAAAATTAAGCGAGATATTATGTGGATATTAGTAAGATACCATGTAGATATCTATAAAATAGCACATATCAATAAAAAGATGAATTTGACTTCAAAATTTTACTTGATTCTATGGATACTTTATCTTTTCTTAGTAAACCAACTTTTATCTTAAAAAATGGATTTAAAAATAATATATATGAATGTACAATTATAGAAATATTGATAGAGCATATATTTGTATATAGTTTTGGTAAAATTAAGCCAGATATTATGTGGATATTAGTAAGATACCATGTAGATATTTATAAAATAGCGGAAATCAATAAAAAAGATTGAAAATATGAATTTGACTTAAAAATATTAGTTGATTCTATGTAGATACTCTATCTTTTCTTCGTAAACCAAATTTTATCTTAAAAAATCAATTTAAAAATAATAGATATGAATGTTCAACTATAGAAATACTGATAGGGCATACATTTATATATATTTTATAAGATTTTATTCTTATTTATTGTCTTTTGTAAATAATTAGATATTAACTGATTGAATTTTATTGTTTTATGACTGTAATTGTATTGTTTTACCAAGGGATTCTGAAATTCTTGAATTGTATTAGTTTACCAAGGGATTTTGAAATTCTGCTTTTTGCAGTATGGGAACGAGCCCTGGTGGATTGTGAAGAGCATTAATAATGGACCAATAATAATTTATCTTGGCAGAAAGAATTTTATTTTTTGTTAAACAACTTCATGGGTCAATGTGTATAAAACCCAATGTAATGAGCCTATGTGTGGAAGGCCAAGGTTACAATTTCATGTCTTGTAAAAACTTATTAGATTTCAAGTCTCTTGTATAGATAAAAGAGTACAACTTGTTCGATATCTCTTGGATGTGGGAAAAGTATATGTATTTCACTAATAGATGGATGGTTATTACTAAGCCTCGTTATACAGAAGAATAAGAAAGCTATTTTCGTACATACGTAGGAAGTCCACTTTTAGGTCCAAAGTATCGTAGAAGGGGGGTTGAATACGATACTCACAAATTATTTAATTTCGTTCGTGGATAAATCATTCAGTTCAACTACGAAATCAAATGCACCAAATCAAAACACGAGTCGGGGAATATATCGTTTTATAAATATAAACCGCGAGGGGTGCTACAAATCTAATCCGTAGATTAGCTTCAATGAGTTCAGGTTAACGTAATCAATACAAACTTTCGAAATTAAGGCACTATAAATTTTCTCCAGTAATTGTTCTTGTGCTCTTAATTCTTCAGAGTAAATACGATCACTTCTGCCAACCAACTGAAGAAGAACACTGTCTTCATTCTCTATTTGTAGTCTTTATTTGGAAAACTATCGAACCAAATTAATTGAATAATCTTGGCCGTCCATTTTCCAATCAACCTGACACAAATACTAAAAACTCACCTGCTCCATCAATTAGAAAACCATCAAATGAATAAGTAATTTCTCCTTCGATAGTTTTTAAATAAAAACTATCGAATGGCAAATTACTTTGAAATGGTTTTTCTAATAGATTCTCTTAATAATATACAATGGTTTTTCTTAAAAGAAAACCATCGAACCTTTTCTTTTATTCCTTGATCCTTTGAAAATCCTTTTGAATTTCAGGGTGTTTTTAAATTTAGACTTAAATCAACTTCTTCCGAGACGATAAACATCTTGATCATTTAAGTGCTGACAACTGGTGCAATTGGTCTGGTTCACAGATGAATACCACTTGATCAATTCTTCTATGCATTCAATTCAATGCTGCTGATAAGTCCTTTGTCGTTCTGGTTGCTTCAATTAAATCACTGGAACCCTATGGTACTAACTCTTAATCATTCAAATACTTCTGTAGTCTTGAAAGTCTTGTTTCTTTATTTGTCACAGAGGCTTGAACATTTTAATGAACTTCTTTCCGTGACCTGTTTACGGACTTCAAAATTACATAACATATTTTGATTTTTTAATATTATTGTATGTCTTGTCCTTTGCTGAGTTGTAGTTATCTCTGTTACATCTTATGTTACATTATGCTTTACAATCTCCCCTTATTTGATTGTTAGAGTTCGACAAGCAAATACCTCGAGGATAACTCAACTAACTAAGGAAACATGAAACTAATTAAATTAAGATAGCTTGATAATATTAAATGCATTCTGGATTAAATATATACATTTCCAGATTTCAAAATTCAAAAAACATTAAAACTTTCTACAATGAAGTTGCTCCTCTAGTCTGAGCAGATAGTTCTTTTGTTCTTTGATTCAAGTCTTCAGTCCATCTCAATCTCACCTTCTTCAATCACTGGATTAGAGTTAGCAGCTTGATAATCAATCACAGAAGGATAGTGCAGTGGTTCTCCAGGTTTAAGGATTGCTCCGTTGATGTGTCTTCCAATGTACTCTACCTCTTGTCCTCCTCCAGCCCATAACCATGCAATGTTAACATCTTTCTTGTTTAGCTTTGGCATGTTTGGCAGTCTGGTATGCACTTCCAATCCTTTCTCCACTCTCTTCCTATAGTAGGGAACATTCTCCATTAGATATCTTCTTAGAGTGTCTTCTACTTTGTCCTTCTCCGTTTATGTGAATCCAGTGGATCTAAGATACTTCTCAACTGATATTAGATAATTATTTGGATAATCTCTTAGTTTGTCCTCCGTAAGATAGCGGATTCTGAATAAGTCATTCGTCATGAATCTAACCATAGGAGGGTTTTCAGTAATCTCTGGACTGACCTTCATCAAGATTTCCTTAACATGCTCACGGAGCAGTTCATTCAGCCTTGTGGTTCTTTGGATCTTGATGAGTAACACCTGCAGTTCTGTGTACGTTCTCTGTTCGAAAAACTTTGTAGAAATCACAAATGTACCTTTCTCAATGAAGTTGATCACTATGTTCCAGGCACCATTTGCTTTAACCCCAGCTTTCAGAAAGATAAGAGAATTTCTCAATGCAGTGAAGTAAGTATCATTTTCTTGATTTGCACTCCTTATATCTTGAATGATAACTTCCACCTCAGCATTGTCGTTGACTTCTAAACCGTCTTCAACTCCGCAGAAAGTGTTGTAAGCTACCTCCCAATCTTTTCCTTGTTTATGTGCCAAATCAATCATTTTCTTCTTCCTTGCTTCATTATACATCTTGAATCTCTTCATCTTTTCACTCCTCAGAACTGCTTAGTGAGTTTCCGTCTCAGCCTGCCTGGCATCTCTTTCTGCTTTCTCAGCTTTCAATCTCTCCAAGGCAGCTTCTTGTTCTGTTGCAAGAGGATTTGCTTCTTCCATATCATCATCCAAGATAGGATGTTCAATTGGCTCTGGATAATATGGTTCATGCTCTTCCAGTGGTTGTTGCTCGTGCATGAATTCAAATCCCTCTTCAACATCTTTCTCTACAATGTCTTCAATCCAGTATTGTCTCACTGGTATAGTGGTTATGATCTTCTCATTAGTTTTCCATTTCCCCCATCATTCCCATGCAGCCCATCCATCTTTCTCCCCCTTAGTTGAGGAATCCTCCACGAAGTTATCCTCAACATAATGGGTTGTTGAAGGACCAGGTTGTTGATTTGAAGGACCAGGTTGTAGGTTTCTCAACATATTCCAGATTGACTCTACTCCGTCACTTTGGTTCTCCATGAATAGAGCAATGTCCTTGTTCATTTCTTGCATAGAAGCTAGCTTCTGGTCAATATCACTAAGTCTTGACTTGGTAATCTGCTCGATTTTATCCAATCTTTTGTTGAGACGAGACTCCACTCTTGATAGGGTGTTCATTGCATCCTTGACCCTAGCCTGACCATCCCGGATAACCATAACGTCCTCATTTAAAGCTTCTTGTCCTTGTTGTAGGGCATGCACTTGATTCATAAAACCATCTTTAAGTTCCTTGATGTCTGCTCTCAAGTCGACCAGTTCCTCCATTGCTTCCTTCTTCAGGGAGTCCACTGCTTGTTTAGTACCTGTTATAGTGCCAGATGCACTGCCTAAGACCCTGTATGTTCTTCTGGAATCAGCTGCAGCCAAGTCAATCTTATATTGAATAGTAGTTATAGAAGCATCAGCTTGACTGGAGGAGATCCCTTGGTCAAAGGAAGGCCGCAGAGGGACTTTGAATAATGGATTTCCTTCACGATCATGAACTGTCATCTCCTTGAGAGTGGATTGTACATGTAGTTCTCTGTCTGTAGGCAATAGCAAATTATCAATATTTGTTAGGGTTTGGGTGTCACTCCTCACATTTGGCTCTGGGTGTTCTCTCAACGTTTCTGTTGGTGTTTCACTCATTTTTCCTTTTCCACTCAGGCCAGGTGTATGTGTTTTTGTTTCACTCATTCCCTTTGTGCTAGTTGTACCTGCATCAGAAATCACCGTAGCCATCCTTAAGGAGGTCACCGGTGGTGCAATGGGGCTTCACAAGTCCCCGTCCTTGGATATACCAAGTTGTTAATCATCCGTAGATGATGTATCCTTTGAAGGATCTAGAGTTTGAATCTCTAGGAGGCTAGAATCAGGCTCTATTAACAGCAGAGATCCTGAAACTCCCTCTAAAGTCTGTGAAGACTTTTCCTCAGTTAACTCCTCAATTAAAATTGATTCATTGTCACCGAGTTGCCGATCTGCACCTACGTCAGACCCTTTACCCGCAGGATCCAGATATGTTCCATCTGGGGAGCTCGATAATGACCCATGAAATTGTGCATTTAGGTCAAAACCTTCTCTCGACGTCTGTGAAGACTCTTGGTTCAATTCAGAACCTTCAACCAGTGAACCTGACCGTAATATGGTCGGAACACCAGTTTCTTCCGTCAATTCTTCCTTATTTGATTGAGCTATTGGTTCAGATATAGCTTTGGTTAGTGTAGCCCAATCAGCATCAGAAAAATCTGTGAAGGGCTCTTTGGATGTTTGAAATGAAGTTTCAACAGTTGCCTCGTTTTCTATTCTTCTCCTTTTAGAGGAAGCCATAGCTGTTGTTGAAGGGCGTATCTCCTTATGTGGTGCTGCTAAGGCACTATCTCCCTCTACACTCAAGGATGTCTGAATGTTAGGTATAGTATGGGAAGGAGGTTCGTCTATGTTTTCATTTGGTTCGTCCAAAGGCTCTATGACCGTGGATAGAGATTGTGGGTTTGCAATCTCTTGGTCAGGAATGGCCACTGAGGGCTCTGGATCAACATCCATTGGTTGAGGTTGTGGAGCCACAACAGGTTCAAGAACATTACCTTCATTTACCTGTTCCCCTGGGGGTAGAAGTGGTAGGGGTACCGTTCTTAGATAATCAGTTAGAACAGTAGGCACCCCTGGAAGATGATTCTTCTTTATCAGAGCTGTTATGGCATTGCTCTTCATCTTCATGCACTCCATGGTCTCCTCGCCTTCAAAAATCTCCTGTTCTTTAGCTGTTAACACATCATTCAGAATTAGCTGTAGGAACCTAGGATAGAAACAAAGCACATCATCTATGCATGTTCTTTCATCCAGTGGTCCCATGCACATAATTATCTGATCAATCACAAGCCTTCCAATGTTTATATGCCTATTGTTAGCAATGGCAAACCCTATTTTCTGAAGAAACAGTGGAATGTCATGCAGATTTGTAAGCTTAGCAGTAAAAACATGGATTAAAGTGTGAAAGAAGAAATTCCATGGCTTGGTCAAGTAATGCTTTAGGAACTCTCCCACAAAGAAGTTTGGTTGTTGACTTCTAATGAGAGTGAAGAAAGCATGTATTTCTTCAGTATTGGGATCAGGAAGAAGGTTTTCTGTTGGAAAATGTAAAACCCTATTAACATCATGTTCCATCACCCTTATTGTTCTGCCCCCTGGCACAACAAAACTGAAAGAACTTATATTATTCTCTGATGTGTTAGTGGTTGTCGTGTACAATGCAGTCAATTGAACAAGACAAAGGACCGCAGGAGTACTCAGTGCATAAGACACTAAAGAACGTGTGTTCAGAAATTGTACCCATGCACAAAACTATAAGTTCGCAATGGATTGCACATTCTGATATGAGACATGATTAGTCTTAGTTACGATAAATTCTCCGGCCATTTTTTTTCAAATTTCCAGAAAATTTAAATTAAACCAAAACTAATTTTCAATTAATTATTTCTAATTAATCACCTTAAACACAATAACCCCTTTTTTTCTTAAAAACACAAACTCGAACCACTTTAGTCAAGAACCCTAATTAGTTAACTTCAAATAATCCCAATTATCCAAAGAAATCAATTGAAAAACAATTAATTTCTAAAGAAAGTACTGTTAACAGATTTATCAGGTTCAAAGTATCAAGTTCGATGGTTTCTTCTTTACTGAAGCTTCAAAAACTCAAAAGAAACAAACTTTCATGGTTAAAATCAATTAAAAATGAAAGAACAGTAAGTTTTTCAAGTTTTAATTGGTTAAAATTGAAGAATATATCGAAAGTGATGTTCTTGGTTGTGTATGTATTCGTGTAGGTATAAAACAAAGTTTTTCTTAGATCTGAGAATAAGAAAAAAACGCTAATGGGCTGTTAAATACTTTTTGAACTGACAGGGGTAATTTTTTAAAATCACTGTTCGATAGTTTTTAAAATAACTATCGATAGTTTTCTCAGAGGGGCAAAAATGTCAACTTTACTTCGATAGTTTTTGAAAAAATATCGAAGTGTTTGAAAATTTGGAATTCAAATCGATTTCTGAAAAAACTATCGAGGGTTGTTTGCAGTTTGAATACAAAAACTATCGAAGCTGTCATTATATGAAAATCTATCGAAGATTTAAATTATTAAAGAATTAAATCCCTTCGATATTTTTCACTTGAATTTCAAAAACTATCGAAAAATTACCTTCGATAGATTTCTTTTCCATTTCCAAAAACTATCGAAAAAAAAGCTTTCGATAGATTTCTTCTAGTACTTAGAAAAACTATCGAATTTCCTAAATTCGATATTTTTTGCTTCCTGTCCAATTTCTAAAACCTGTTCTGTTTTAAAAATCAAACTTTTTGGTTTTCTGTCAACTTAGAATCTGTATAAATTTTTACAAATTTACCAAAATCAAAGCTAACAGAAAATTCACAATTTTCTTAGAATAAAATCGACTAAATATCATTAAATGATATTAACCAATTAAAATCCAATAAATTATGCTGCATTAATCTACAATGTTTAAAACAAAGTAAATTAATTCGAATTAAATAGATGCTTAAATATTTAGAACAAATATTAGCACCTAAATAATTTTAGAATTAATAACCAATTAAATGCCAGAAGATATCGTCCATAAATATGACATAAAATTAGTACAATAATCCTAACTACGAGAATTGCTCCAGAAAATAAATTCACGAGTCCTGAGGATATGGAAATTCTTAAACTCATGTATTTACAAGGACTATCTTGCAGTTACTAACTTCTAATCAAAATTAATTAGAAAGATTTAACATCCCAAGTTCACCAACCAGCTTAGAAAAAGTGGATTCATCAAGCGGTTTAGTGAAGATGTCTGCAATTTGTTCCTCTGTGGGTACAAAATGTAACTCCACAGTTCCATTCATGACATGCTCTCGGATAAAATGATACCTGATGTCGATGTGCTTCGTCCTCGAGTGTTGCACTGGGTTTTTGGAGATTGCTATGGGACTTGTGTTGTCACAAAATAGTGGAATCTCTATCAACAAAAGTCCATAGTCACGAAGTTGGTTCCTCATCCACAAGATTTGAGCACAACATCTACCAGCAGCTATGTATTCAGCTTCAGCTGTTGATGTGGACACTGAGTGCTGCTTCTTGCTGTACCAAGAAACTAACCTTCTTCCAAGAAACTGACAGCTTCCTGAAGTACTCTTCCGATCAATCTTACAACCTGCAAAATCTGAGTCTGTATATCCAATAAGATCAAATCCTGTATCTTTAGGGTACCAAATTCCAAGATTTGGGGTTCCCTTAAGATATCTAAATATTCGCTTAACAGCTGTTAAATGAGATTCTTTAGGATCAGACTGAAACCTAGCACACAAGCATGTTGCAAACATTATATCTGGTCTACTTGCAGATATAGTAAGGAGCCTATCATACGTCTGTAGCCTGTGATGTCAACTTTCTTACCAGTTTCATCCTTATCAAGCTTAGTGGCAGTTGGAATTGGAGTCTTTGCTGTAGATGAGTCTTCCATTTGATACTTCTTCAGAAGATCTTTGACGTACTTGGACTGGCAAATGAATATTCCATCTAGCCTTTGATACACTTGCAGTCCAAGAAAGAATGACAATTCACCCATCATGCTCATTTCATATCGACTATGCATTAACTTAGCAAATCTCTTGCATAGATCATCATTAGTAGAACCAAATATTATGTCATCAACATATACTTGCACCAATATCAAATCATTTTTATGATGTTTGTAAAAGAGAGTTTTGTCTACGACACCTCTTGTAAAGTTATTTTCAAGTAAAAATTCAGAGAGAGTGTCATACCATGTCCTTGGAGGTTGTTTAAGTCCATAGAGAGCTTTGAATAGAAAGTACACAAAGTCTGCCAGTTTTGAATCCTCAAACCCTGGAGGTTGTTCCACATACACTTCTTCTTCCAACTCCCCGTTCAGAAAAGAACTCTTCACATCCATTTGATATACTTTGTAATTGGAATGTGCTGCGAATGCCAGAAACATTCTAATGGCCTCAAGTCTTGCTACTGGTGCATAGGTTTCATCATAATATATACCCTCTTCTTGAGAGTAACCTTTAGCAACCAGTCTGGCTTTGTTTCTCGTTACAATGCCATCTTCATCCAATTTATTTCTGAATACCCATCTTGTTCCTATAACAGATTTTCCTTTAGGCCTGGGTACCAGCTTCCAAACTTTCTGCCTTTCAAACTGATTGAGTTCATCTTGCATTGCAATCACCCAATCTGGATCATCTAGGGCATCTTCAACTTTCTTAGGTTCTGTTTCTAAAAGAAACCAAGAATAGTGACATTCATTTTGTGATGTCCTTCTAGTTCTCACTCCTGAGTCTGGATCACCAATGATCAAGTGAAAGGGATGATCTCTATTCTATACCCTTTGTCTTGGCAGATGCGATCTTGATGATTCTCCCTATTCAAAATGTTGTGGAGTGTGACTAGTTAATCCTTCTCCTGCTCCCCCTGAGTTGTTGCCAGTATGATCTGTTGACCCTGTTGATTGACTAGTGGATCCAGTAGTAGTTTGAGTATTTCCACCACTATCACCACTTGGTCCAGAATCATTATCATTATCATTATTATTAATAATTGTAACAACTTCAGGTTCTTCTTCAATGTCAGAGAGATCTCCTGATAGATTTTCAAATACCAAGGATTCAGAGTTCTCTCTAGTTTGCAGGCCTGGTCTTTTGTTGTCATCAAATGTTACATTAAGGCTTTCCAACATCTTCTTATCTTCAATCACATACACCCTGTAAGCCTTAGATTCCAGAGAATAGCCCAGAAAAATGCCTTCATCTGCTTTGGCATCAAACTTGCCTAGATGTTCTCCATCTTTTGTTACAAAGCACTTTGCACCAAACACATGAAAGTACTTCAGTGTTGGTTTCTTGTTGGCCATTAACTCATACGGAGTCTTTTCATGATCTTTGTTGATCAGGGTTCGATTCTGAGTGTAGCAAGCTGTATTCACTGCTTCAGCCCAAAAGTAAGTGGGAAGTTTTGATTCATTTAACATTGTCCTTGCTGCTTCAACCAAGGTTCTGTTCTTCCTTTCCACTACTCCATTATGTTGAGGAGTTCTTGGTGCTGAATACTGTCTATATATTCCTTTCTCTGAGTAGAAATCATTAAGAACTGCATTCTTGAATTCAGTTCCATTGTCTGATCTGATTGTCCGCACAGGTAGCTTAGCTTCCACTTCTATCTTCTTGATGTGATCAATGATCAGTTGTGTTGCTTCATCCTTTCTCTGCTTCTGTGTGATGCCTTCTTAGACTTCCCTTTTTCACATGCTTCACATAGTCCCTCTTGATAAAATTCCATCAGGTGCAAACCCTCTCACCAACTCTCTCTTTACCAAAGATTTCATAGTTTTGAAGTTCAAGTGTGAGAGCTTCTTATGCCATAGCCAACTCTGTTCTGAAGATGCCTTACTGTAGAAACATGTAACTTCTCCTTCACTGGTAGAACTTAAGTCAGCTATAAACAAATTTCCTTTTCTCACTCCTAGTAGAGCAAGCTTCTCATCCTTCCTTTTTGTGATTAAGCACTTGTCCTTTCTGAAATCCACATTGTATCCTTTATCACAGAATTGACTGATACTTAGAAGATTGTGCTCCAATCCTTCAACAAGAGAGATGTTTTCAATGATGACATTCCCAATTCTCAGATTACCATATCCCGTAGTGAATCCTTTGTTGTCATCTCCAAAGGTTACAATCGGGCCAGTCTTCTTAACCACCTCTGTAAGCAGGGACTCTTCACCTGTCATGTGTCTAGAACAGCCACTATCCAGAATCCACACGACCTTTGAGCTTTTAACCTTACCCTGCAATCACAGATTGATTAAGCGGACTTTGGTACCCAAACTTGTTTGGGTCCTGAAGGTTTAGATACTTTAACAGGAGTAACATTCAAGTCAGTCTTAACTTGTTTGACATTCATGCTTTCTGTGGATTTAACATTATCAGTGCTATTGCTACCAGATGCATTCATCAACTTAAAATAAGGTGTACATAGCAAACACTCTTTCTTTTCACAGGGTTCATGAAGATCAGGCATGTCAGACATGTTATGCATTGCAGAAGTATCAGCAGTTTCTACTTTAACCTTTTTACATGCATGTGTAAGGTGTCGAGCAGAATTGCAAATAGTGCACAACTTCCTAGATGCAATGGGAGTAGTTGAAACAATATTCTGATTAACACTAGTTTTCCCATTCCTGTTCTTTTTAGTCTTGCTAACCTTATTGCCTATATCAGTTTTAGGTAATTCAGATTTTACTGACTTCCTAGGCAACTTAGTTTTTATCTCTATTTCCTTCAACATATCCTCCTCAAGCAATTCTTGTCTTATGATTAGATCATCCTCATTGAAAAGTGCTGGAAACGGCTTAACAAAAACTGGATAATCAACATTCTTAAGAACATGTGGAGTATTCTTCTTGACAGCTGAAGATGTCACAGGAAATTCCACAATCTTCTTTCTAGTTTTCTTGCTGTAGTCAAATCCTATAGCAGTTTTATTCCCTAAAGTCTGAGTATCAATTATTTCCTTAGCAATTAAGGCGTAGTTCTTATAAGCATTCAGTTTCAAATCTAGATCTGAAATCTGTTTCCTGAGGATTGTCTCTATCTCATCATTACACTTGACCTTGTTCTCTAAGTATTCATTTTTCTGTTTAAGATCTTCTAATGTGACAGCTACAAGCATTAGTTCTTCATTCTTAGATTCTAGATTTTTAATCTTAAGAACTAACTTAGCATTTTCAATTTCTGATGCTAGCATGCTTGTGTGTACATTAAACAATTCTACACTAAGATCTTTGACAGTTTTCTTGTACTCAGAATTAGACATGTCAATTGTTGTTAAGATAGGTACTTGAGATGATTGTGGTGATTCCTCTTAAGAGTCGGCCATTAGGGCAAGATTTACATACTCTTCCTCTTCATCTGAATCAGTATCATCCCAACTTTTACCCTCTGCAATATAAGCTTTTCCTTTCTGCTTTCCAGATAAGGTTTCCAGTTGCTGTTTCAGCTTAGCATTCTCTTTCTTCAACTCATCATAAGAATCTTTCTTCTCATAGACATCTTTCATGTCTCTTGCTTGACGAGGCTTCCGGCATTCAGTAGCAAAATGCCCTAACTCATTGCAGTTGTAGCATCTTGATTTGATTCTATCAATCATGCCAGTCTTGTAGCCTCCCTTAAAGCCAGTGCCTGGTGAATACTTGCTCTTCTGGAATCTTTTTGTTGAGCCCTTGAACTTGTACTTAGGGTTTCTCTTGAAACGAATGTGGCTAAACTTTGCAGCTAAGTACGCCATGGTTTTGTCTTCCATTTGCTCAAGCTCTTCTAGGGTGTAGTAATCACTTTCATCAACACCCAGATTCACAGAATCCATTTCAGCTTCTATAATCACCTCCTTTCCAGCTCTAGGGGTTTGAACTTGAATATCAGAAGTTGTTGGTTCATCCACTACAAGTGCTGCTGATCTTGCGAGTGCAGAATTCTTGTTTTCCACCGTCCCTGGTCCGTAGATTATCACTCGTTGTTCTTGCTCCATCTCATAAGTTTTAAGCTTGCCATATATCATCTCCAATGGCATCTTAGTAAAATCAATTCTTTCCCTTATGGATGAGGACTTGTGTTCTACATGATGGGGTAGTGTCATCATGAACTTCCTATTTGTCTCTCTCAGAGGATAGGTCTTCCCTTTCATGGTTAATTCATTCAACAGCTTAGTATACTTCTCAAAGACCTGAGTTATACTTTATCCAGGAAGTGACCTAAATGATTCATATTGAGAAGTTAGGATGTCCAATCTGTTTTCCTACACATCTTCAGTTCCTTCCATTATCAAATTTATGGTATCCCACATTTGTTTCCCACTCACACAGTTCATTAACTGATAGTTCATTTCCTTTTCTGCGGAGTCTGTCAATATCAGCATCAAACCTGTATCCAATCGAATCAGTTCTTTGTCTGTATCTGTGTACTCAGATAAATCCTTTGGGGTTGAGCCTTGAGGAATTCCGGTACCATCAGGAGCTGTAGATTCACTGACTGGTTTCATTGGTACAAACGGTCCGTTCTCTAATATGCCAATATACAACGGATTAGATGCCTTGATAAATAACAGCATCTTCATCTTCCACAAACCGAAATCATCTCTAGTGAAGGGGGGAACTTTAATACCAGCAGTTGTCTTTGGAGCACTCATGGTTTCTGAAAATTTCAAACTGTTTAAAATTCAAGAAATTCCAATTAAATGAAAAATTTTGAAAGTTAAATAATTTGCTTCAAATTTTCAAGCCTTGTTTGATTTTGGTCTCATTCACCGGATCTGATTTGTACGTCAATCAAATAGCTCTGATACCAATTGTTAGGTCCAAAGTATCGTAGAAGGGAGGGTTGAATACGATACTCACAAATTATTTAATTTCGTTCGCGGATAAATCATTCAGTTCAACTACGAAATCAAATGCACCAAATCAAAACACGAGTCGGGGAATATATCGTTTTATAAATATAAACCGCGAGGGGTGCTACAAATCTAATCCGTAGATTAGCTTCAATGAGTTCAGGTTAACGTAATCAATACAAACTTTCGAAATTAAGGCACTATAAATTTTCTCCAGTAATTGTTCTTGAGCTCTTAATTCTTCAGAGTAAATACGATCACTTCTGCCAACCAACTGAAGAAGAACACTGTCTTCATTCTCTATTTGTAGTCTTCATTTGGAAAACTATCGAACCAAATTAATTGAATAATCTTGGTCGTCCATTTTCCAATCAACCTGACACAAATACTAAAAACTCACCTGCTCCATCAATTAGAAAACCATCGAATGAATAAGTAATTTCTCCTTCGATAGTTTTTAAATAAAAACTATCGAATGACAAATTACTTTGAAATGGTTTTGCTAATAGATTCTCTTAATCATATTCGATGGTTTTTCTTAAAAGAAAACCATCGAACCTTTTCTTTTATTCTTTGATCCTTTGAAAATCCTTTTGAATTTCAAGGTGTTTTAGATTTAGACTTAAATCAACTTCTTCCGAGACGATAAACATCTTGATAATTTAAGTGCTGACAACTGGTGCAACTGGTTTGGTTCATAGATGAATACCACTTGATCAATTCTTCTATGTCTTCAATTCAATGCTGCTGATAAGTCCTTTGTCGTTCTGGTTGCTTCAATTAAATCACTGGAACCCTATGGTACTAACTCTTAATCATTCAAATACTTCTGTAGTCTTGAAAGTCTTGTTTCTTTATTTGTCACAGAGGCTTGAACATTTTAATGAACTTCTTTCCGTGACCTGTTTACGGACTTCAAAAATACATAGCATATTTTGATTTTTTGAGTTTACCTTTTCTTCTTTACTTCTGGATTCCTGTGCTTCTTTTAATATTACTGTCTATCTTGTCCTTTGCTGAGTTGTAGTTATCTCTGTTACATCTTATGTTACATTATGCTTTACATCCACTTATGTTCGGATGTTAAAAAAATTTTTTTGTTGGAAAAACCTGAGTTTCCCATGAATTATTTTTAAGGTTGAAAAATATAAAAATTGATCATGCTATCGAAATTAGACATTGAGGCATGCAAGGCTCTTAGTAAAGCTTAAAAGAAGTCATGAACTTCGAGTTTTACTATTTTACTTAAAAATTTAAGAGTTTCAAACCCGTCATTAGATAAGTATGGGACCTCGTATCAAACAAACTTCCTCGAGACCCTGTATATAGATAAATCAAGGCACTTTGTTTCACATCATATCAATGTGGGATGATAAGTGGATTTTTAATCCACTTGGAACGCTTCATATCGGCTTAAATTGATGACTTGAACTCAAGTATGTGGCGTGTTTAATGTGTTTTCATTAAGTTTTGCAGAACCAAGAGTTGGAGGTTAATTTGATTAAAATTCGGATTTTCCGGGTAGGTTGCGCAGTCTTCACTGTTTTGGCCATATCTGGAGTTCTACAAGTCCGATTCTGACGATCTTACAGCTCACGGGAAGAGGACAACATTTTCTATAATTCTAGGCAGAAGGTTCTGCGCGGGCGCCCAGGAATTGTACTGGAATTCTGCGCGGCCGCCCAGGAAGTCAGAATCGCCAGAAATTGCCAGAATTCGATTTTAATAAGGAAAACTTCACAAATTCGACTTCTAATCATTATGGTAATTGCTTGGGGCGGCCAGAAACTTCCAGAATCAGTTGTAAACATGGAATATGCAATTCTTATTGCATTCAAAGATGGAAATTGCCGTAATTCTATTCTAACTCAAAAACGACAATTGCTTGGAAGAGGGACAACTTGGAGCTATAAATACACACCTTGGGGGGACATAATCAACACATCACAATACATCACAACACACCAGAGATCAGATTCAATATTGGAGCACAAGATCGAGGAGCCAAGAACGAAGAACGTGACTACGAGGAGATCTAGACATAGTTTTTTCTTGCATTCTTCAATTTTGGTGTAACTTTTGGATGCTTCCGGATTTGTCCTCTAAACCTTTAACTCTTATTCATATTTACATCATTGATTTCTTGTTTTTCATCATGCTTTCATCAAACCCCGTGACGATGAGAAGTTCGATCATGAACTAATCGTTGTCATGGGGTCCTAGCGGATTTATTTATGGAATTTAGTAGTTAATTGTTTTAAAGATGTGTGTGTGATGGCTAATTGATATCCTAGTTTGGTTGTGCTTATTCTTCTTGGATGCGTAGCTAACATCTAAGATTGTTTGTTAATCTCTATTGAATGCGAAAGTGGATATAGAGGTTTAGAACTTGCCATGCTAGCATAGGTTTATGTATGTTTGTCGTGCATGATTCGTAGGTGATTTTAACCATCTTACCTACCATATGTAATCTGAATGGATAACTTGCTCGTTAAACCGTTATGTTTTCAAATCTTATAGACATATAGGGTCTAAGCATAATTGGTGTCTGCCCAACTTCTATCTCTTTTGTGGATGTTTGAGTGGTTTGGTAAACGTATACTGAAAGGTAGCGTGTACTGATTTCGTGTTATCTGATTAGTTATCACAACCGTCACATGCATGGATTAAAGACAAAAGACTCTGAATGAAGTATTTAATGAAGTTAGGATCCCATGTTTTATTCTCATAAGTAATTCAACAGCAATCTTTAGTTTAATATTGTCTTGGTAAATTGTTTAGTTAATTTAGTTAATCAAAACACAACTTTGATAGTTTTTGGCGCCGCTGCCGGGGATCATCGGTGTTTTATTTTAGTTTATGTGCTTGTCATCAGTGGTCGTTAGAGTTCACTGACTCGGATTGTAGTTGTTTGTTCTGTGTGTTTCAGGTACTTGAACGTGTATGCGAACACGTTCTCAGACTCGTAAATTGGAAGAAGAAAGATTAAAGTTAGTAAAGATGGGAGACGTACCAGAAGGAGTAGCACCTGCAGCTAAGGCTTTGAAGGACTATTCTCAGCCAAAAATCAATGATATTCAGTCGAGTATTGTCAGGCCGGCTATTGCAGCTAATACCTTTGAAATCAAGCCTGGCACGATTCAGATGGTGCAGAATTCAGTGCAGTTTGGGGGTGCTCCAACGGAAGATCCTAATATGCATATTAGGGATTTCATCGAGATTTGCGACACCTTCAAGACCAACGGAGTGTCGGAAGATGCCGTGAAGCTGAGACTTTTCCCATTTTCTCTGAGGGATAAGGCTAAGGGCTGGTTGCACTCTCTACCAGCAGGTTCTATTACTACATGGGAGGATCTTGCTCAGAAATTTCTTACTAAATTCTTCCCCATGGCTAAAACTGCTGCGATCAGGAATGCTCTTACTCAGTTTTCTCAGCATTCTGGAGAAACTTTATGTGAAGCTTGGGAGAGATACAAGGAGATGCTTAGGAGATGTCCACATCATGGATTGCCCGACTGGATGTGATTAATTGTTTTTATAATGGTTTGGGAGGTCAATCTCGACCAATGTTAGATGCAGCATCAGGTGGAGCTCTATGGGCTAAGAGCTACGAGGAAGCTTATGAGTTAATTGAGATGATGGCTGCGAATGAATATCAGAATCCTACTCAGAGATTATCACAAGGCAAAGTAGCAGGAGTTCTTGAAGATGATGCAGCTACAGTTATAGCAGCCTAGTTGAAGGCTTTGACAATGAAGGTGGATTCTTTGACGACTTATGGAGTTCATCAGGTGGCTAGTGTTTGTGAGCTTTATGCGGGCGCACATGAGACGAATAATTGTGCCATATCTAGTGAGTCGGCGCAGTTTGTGAGCAACTTTCAGAGACCATCACAGCCAGTTCCAGCCACCTATCATCCCAATAGCCGGAATCATCCTAATTTCAGCTGGAGCGACAATCAACAATCTCAGCAGCCTTATCAGCCATTCCAAGGTCAGCAATTTGGAGCAAAGCCTTACAATCCTCAGAATTTTCAGCAGCAGCAAGGGCAGAATTTTCAGCCACAGTATGCTCCTAGGCAACAATTTCAGCCACCAGGATTTCCGCAACAACCTCATGCTAGTGCTGGGCAGTCTTCGAATTAAAAATCTGAATTGGATGAGTTGAGAATGATAGTTAAAAGCCAGGCGGCATCGCTCAAGACTTTGGAGAATCAGATGGGGCAGTTGGCAAGTGCCTTACTCAGCAGAGCTCAGGGAACTCTTCCTAGCTATACGGAGCCTAATCCAGGAAAGACAGTTGTCCAAGAACATGTGAAAGCAGTTACCTTGAGATCGGGAAAGGTCACGGGCAATCAAAAATCAGCAGTTGAAGAAGAGGAAGAAATTCAGCAGCATCAGGTGGAACCTTCTAAGGAAAAGCCAATTTTTGATTTGGCAGCTAAGCAGTTGGACGGTGAGGCTGAAAAGAGCAAAAATTCTGCTGACAAGTCTACTTCGGAGCAGACTATTTACCCACCTCATCCATACCCAAAGAGGCTCCAGAAGAAGACTACAGAGAGTAACCAGATCTATCCTCCTCCTCCATATCCAAAGAGGCTACAGAAGCAGAATCTTGACACAAAATTCGCCAAATTTCTCGAGGTTTTCAAGAAGTTACACATCAACATACCTTTTGCAGAAGCTCTTGAACAGATGCCGAGCTATGCTAAGTTCATGAAGGGTATTCTATCTCGGAAGTTGAAACTCGAGGATTTGGACACCGTTGCTTTGACAGAGGAGTGTAGTGCAGTTCTACAGCAGAAATTGCCACTGAAGCTTAAAGATACGGGAAGTTTTACCATACCTTGCACTATTGGCAATCAACTTTTCAGCAAATGCTTATGTGATTTGGGAGCTAGCATTAATCTAATGCCAATGTCTGTTTTTAAGCAACTTGGGTTGCCTGAGCCGAAACCAATTAATATGACCTTACAGTTGGCTGATCGGTCAATCACATATCCGAGGGGTATAGTGGAGGATGTCTTGGTAAAGGTGGATAAGCTGATTTTTCCTGCTGATTTTGTTATTCTTGACTTTGAGGAGGATAAGAAGATTCCTATCATCTTGGGAAGACCTTTTCTGGCTACTGGCCAAGCGTTGATCGATGTTCAGAAAGGAGAGCTCACAATGAGGGTGAGTAATCAAAAGGTCATCTTTAATGTGTTCAAGGCTATGAAATTTCCGACAGAGGAGGAAAAGTGTTTTAGCTTGAAGATGGTTGATACGGGTCAGAGAAAGGAGTTCGATCAGCTGTTGAGCAAAAATTCGGACATGCACAAGTTCGAGCATCACATCAGTGATTCCATTGACAATTCTTCCATTCGAGATCTTTCGAATGTCAAGCTTGGAAAACTTCCACCATATTTGAAGTATGTCCTTCTGAATGATGAGTTGGTGATTTTTAAAGAGTGTGAAGATAATGTGTTGAGAAGGTGGAACAAGGATGATGAGGTAAAAGAATGTTCTTATCAATCGACGGAGAAGCATAAACACCTTAGAGGTGTAAAGAAGAAAAAGAAAAAATCGATTGGTGGAAAAGTCAAGGTGAAGTTTGATTTGGAAAAGATGTGGGAAGAAAGCAAGAAGGTTATCAAACAATGGGTGAATGGTCCTTCTGCTAAGGACAAGTCAAATGCGATCTTCGAGCCACCATGATTTGATTCACATTTGTCCGGCTAAATGACATTAACGACAGCGCTTCGTGGGAGGCAACCCATGTGTTAGGTATGTTTCTACTATCTTTCTTATTACCTTCAATGAGGGCATTGAATATTCTAAGTTTGGGGGTGATTTGGGGATAAGTAGTGTTGTGGTGTTATGTGTTCATGTAGGAAATCATATTTTGCATGTTTGTGGTAATTCATTCATGTTTTGTTCGTATTTTGCATGTTTGTTTCATGTAGGACATTTTGTTTATGTTTTTATTATATGTGTCATTTTAGTTGCATGGCATGCATATTTCATGATCCCTTAGGACGAGCTATTTCTGTTTAGTAGGTAGATGTTGATTTGATTGTGGTAATCATAAATAGAGGGATGATTTAAGTTCTTATGAAATTGACATGCATGTTATGAAAACAAAATCTTTACACAATTCATCGTTTGCTTTTGGGCTAGATTAGGGCCATGCCTGTTTGGATGTTTTGAGGCTTAATCATTTGTTTATAGTTAAAATGTTCTTTATTCCCTTGATGGCGTAGGAGCACCAAAGTATAAGTTTGGGGGAAAACAGGGATTTCATGCTAAGTGTTTTTAGTTGTGTTTAGTTGTTAATAAAGGCTAGGCGTCAAATGGCTAGTAGCCAGCTCATATTTTATGAGTAGTCTAGGATGAATGAGATGGAGCGAAACGCACTCATTCTTGTATACATCAAAAAAAAAAGAGAAAGAAAAAAAAATTAGTGTTTGTGAGAGTGTGAGTGTGTATAATTGACTAGGGTGAGCTCTTTAATACTCGAGTAATTAAGTCTGAGGGGTACTTGTACCTGGTAACCTAAAGCCTTTTGTGGTTTGGGATTGCCGACCTAACACTCGCTACATGGGTATTATTGTATAAGCCTTTTGGGGTCTCATCCATTGCACGGTCAAATAAACACGTGTGTTATGTTGTTTTGTTATGTGTTGTAGTTGTTAATAATAAAGCATGAATTCCTGTCTAACTTAAATGATGATGGAGGTGTCTCTGAGTTATGAAGTGTCTAGCGTTCATTCTTTTTATAAACTAGTGATTGCTTTGACGAAGAATGGGTATGATTTTTGGTCTAGTGTTAGGAGTATATCTGATGAGTATCGCACACACCACGTTTCCGTTCATGTATTGTTAGTATACGGGGATTTAGTCGAGCTCTGTTTGGAAGTTATTGCATGATTTGAGATGTTTGCTTATTGAATGGTTATGGTTAGTTTAAAGGGGATCTTTGCATTTTTTTCATGTAGTTGCATTCATATAGTTTGCATTGTTAGTTGCATTGTTAGATGGATTTTGTGGGTACATTCGCTATAGGCCCTCAAGAGACCTTACTCGTCCACTAGGGCTGCCTAGGGGTTTAAAGGGCTTGTTGCATATGCCAAATGCAACCGTGATCACCTACAGAAGTGGTACTAGTTAGTTGTATATAGTTATATTATTTATGCTTGAGGACAAACATCAGTTTAAGTTTTGGGGTGTGATAAGTGGATTTTTAATCCACTTGGAACGCTTCATATCGGCTTAAATTGATGACTTGAACTCAAGTATGTGGTGTGTTTAATGTGTTTTCATTAAGTTTTGCAGAACCAAGAGTTGGAGGTTAATTTGATTAAAATTCGGATTTTCCGGGTAGGTTGCGCAGTCTTCACTGTTTTGGCCATATCTGGAGTTCTACAAGTCCGATTCTGACGATCTTACAGCTCACGCGAAGAGGACAACATTTTCTATAATTCTAGGCAGAAGGTTCTGCGCGGGCGCCCGGGAATTGTACTGGAATTCTGCGCGGCCGCCCAGGAAGTCAGAATCGCCAGAAATTGCCAGAATTCGATTTTAATAAGGAAAACTTCACAAATTCGACTTCTAATCATTATGGTAATTGCTTGGGGCGGCCAGAAACTTCCAGAATCAGTTGTAAACATGGAATATGCAATTCTTATTGCATTCAAAGATGGAAATTGCCGTAATTCTATTCTAACTCAAAAACGGCAATTGCTTGGAAGAGGGACAACTTGGAGCTATAAATACACACCTTGGGGGGACATAATCAACACATCACAATACATCACAACACACCAGAGATCAGATTCAATATTGGAGCACAAGATCGAGGAGCCAAGAACGAAGAACGTGACTACGAGGAGATCTAGACATAGTTTTTTCTTGCATTCTTCAATTTTGGTGTAACTTTTGGATGCTTCCGGATTTGTCCTCTAAACCTTTAACTCTTATTCATATTTACATCATTGATTTCTTGTTTTTCATCATGCTTTCATCAAACCCCGTGACGATGAGAAGTTCGATCATGAACTAATCGTTGTCATGGGGTCTTAGCGGATTTATTTATGGAATTTAGTAGTTAATTGTTTTAAAGATGTGTGTGTGATGGCTAATTGATATCCTAGTTTGGTTGTGCTTATTCTTCTTGGATGCGTAGCTAACATCTAAGATTGTTTGTTAATCTCTATTGAATACGAAAGTGGATATAGAGGTTTAGAACTTGCCATGCTAGCATAGGTTTATTTATGTTTGTCATGCATGATTCGTAGGTGATTTTAACCATCTTACCTGCCCTATGTAATCTGAATGGATAACTTGCTTGTTAAACTGTTATGTTTTCAAATCTTATAGACATATAGGGTCTAAGCATAACTGGTGTCTGCCCAACTTCTATCTCTTTTGTGGATGTTTGAGTGGTTTGGTAAACGTATACTGAAAGGTAGTGTGTACTGATTTCGTGTTATCCGATTAGTTATCACAACCGTCACATGCATGGATTAAAGACAAAAGACTCTGAATGAAGTATTTAATGAAGTTAGGATCCCATGTTTTATTCTCATAAGTAATTCAACAGCAATCTTTAGTTTAATATTGTCTTGGTAAATTGTTTAGTTAATTTAGTTAATCAAAACACAACTTTGATAGTTTTTGGCGCCGCTGCCGGGGATCATCGGTGTTTTATTTTAGTTTATGTGCTTGTCATCAGTGGTCGTTAGAGTTCACTGACTCAGATTGTAGTTGTTTGTTCTGTGTGTTTCAGGTACTTGAACGTGTATGCGAACACGTTCTCAGACACGTAAATTGGAAGAAGAAAGATTAAAGTTAGGAAAGATGGGAGACGTACCAGAAGGAGTAGCACCTGCAGCTAAGGCTTTGAAGGACTATTCTCAGCCAAAGATCAATGATATTCAGTCGAGTATTGTCAGGCCGGCTATTGCAGCTAATACCTTTGAAATCAAGCATGGCACGATTCAGATGGTGCAGAATTCAGTGCAGTTTGGGGGTGCTCCAACGGAAGATCCTAATATGCATATTAGGGATTTCATCGAGATTTGCGACACCTTCAAGACCAACGGAGTGTCGTAAGATGCCGTGAAGCTGAGACTTTTCCCATTTTCTCTGAGGGATAAGGCTAAGGGCTGGTTGCACTCTCTACCAGCAGGTTCTATTACTACATGGGAGGATCTTGCTCAGAAATTTCTTACTAAATTCTTCCCCATGGCTAAAACTACTGCGATCAGGAATGCTCTTACTCAGTTTTCTCAGCATTCTGGAGAAACTTTATGTGAAGCTTGGGAGAGATACAAGGAGATGCTTAGGAGATGTCCACATCATGGATTGCCCGACTGGATGGTGATTAATTGTTTTTATAATGGTTTGGGAGGTCAATCTAGACCAATGTTAGATGCAGCATCAGGTGGAGCTCTATGGGCTAAGAGCTACGAGGAAGCTTATGAGTTAATTGAGATGATGGCTGCGAATGAATATCAGAATCCTACTCAGAGATTATCACAAGGCAAAGTAGCAGGAGTTCTTGAAGTTGATGCAGCTACAGCTATAGCAGCCTAGTTGAAGGCTTTGACAATGAAGGTGGATTCTTTGACGAATTATGGAGTTCAGCAGGTGGCTAGTGTTTGTGAGCTTTGTGCGGGCGCACATGAGACGAATAATTGTGCCATATCTAGTGAGTCGGCGCAGTTTGTGAGCAACTTTCAGAGACCATCACAGCCAGTTCCAGCCACCTATCATCCCAATAGCCGGAATCATCCTAATTTCAGCTGGAGCGACAATCAACAATCTCAGCAGCCTTATCAGCCATTCCAAGGTCAGCAATTTGGAGCAAAGCCTTACAATCCTCAGAATTTTCAGCAGCAGCAAGGGCAGAATTTTCAGCCACAGTATGCTCCTAGGCAACAATTTCAGCCACCAAGATTTCCATAACAACCTCATGCTAGTGCTGGGCAGTCTTCGAATTAAAAATCTGAATTGGATGAGTTGAGAATGATAGTTAAAAGCCAGGCGGCATCGCTCAAGACTTTGGAGAATCAGATGGGGCAGTTGGCAAGTGCCTTACTCAGCAGAGCTCAGGGAACTCTTCCTAGCTATACGGAGCCTAATCCAGGAAAGACAGTTGTCCAAGAACATATGAAAGCAGTTACCTTGAGATCGGGAAAGGTCACGGGCAATCAAAAATCAGCAGTTGAAGAAGAGGAAGAAATTCAGCAGCATCAGGTGGAACCTTCTAAGGAAAAGCCAATTTTTGATTTGGCAGCTAAGCAGTTGGACGGTGAGGCTGAAAAGAGCAAAAATTCTGCTGACAAGTCTACTTCGGAGCAGACTATTTACCCACCTCCTCCATACCCAAAGAGACTCCAGAAGAAGACTACAGAGAGTAACCAGATCTATCCTCCTCCTCCATATCCAAAGAGGCTACAGAAGCAGAATCTTGACACAAAATTCGCCAAATTTCTCGAGGTTTTCAAGAAGTTACACATCAACATACCTTTTGCAGAAGCTCTTGAACAGATGCCGAGCTATGCTAAGTTCATGAAGGGTATTCTATCTCGGAAGTTGAAACTCGAGGATTTGGACACCGTTGCTTTGACAGAGGAGTGTAGTGCAGTTCTACAGCAGAAATTGCCACCGAAGCTTAAAGATACGGGAAGTTTTACCATACCTTGCACTATTGGCAATCAACTTTTCAGAAAATGCTTATGTGATTTGGGAGTTAGCATTAATCTAATGCCAATGTCTGTTTTTAAGCAACTTGGGTTGCTTGAGCCGAAACCAGTTAATATGACCTTATAGTTGGCTGATCGATCGATCACATATCCGAGGGGTATAGTGGAGGATGTCTTCGTAAAGGTGGATAAGCTGATTTTTCCTGCTGATTTTGTTATTCTTGACTTTGAGGAGGATAAGAAGATTCCTATCATCTTAGGAAGACCTTTTCTGGCTACTGGCCGAGCGTTGATCGATGTTCAGAAAGGAGAGCTCACAATGAGGGTGAGTAATCAAAAGGTCATCTTTAATGTGTTCAAGGCTATGAAATTTCCGACAGAGGAGGAAAAGTGTTTTAGCTTGAAGATGGTTGATACGGGTCAGAGAAAGGAGTTCGATCAGCTGTTGAGCAAAAATTCGGACATGCACAAGTTCGAGCATCACATCAGTGATTCCATTGACAATTCTTCCATTCGAGATCTTTCGAATGTCAAGCTTGGAAAACTTCCACCACATTTGAAGTATGTCCTTCTAAATGATGAGTTGGTGATTTTTAAAGAGTGTGAAGATAATGTGTTGAGAAGGTGGAACAAGGATGATGAGGTAAAAGAGTGTTCTTATCAATCGACGGAGAAGCATAAACACCTTAGAGGTGTAAAGAAGAAAAAGAAAAAATCGATTGGTGGAAAAGTCAAGGTGAAGTTTGATTTGGAAAAGATGTGGGAAGAAAGCAAGAAGGTTATCAAACAATGGGTGAATGGTCCTTCTGCTAAGGACAAGTCAAATGCGATCTTCGAGCCACCATGATTTGATTCACATTTGTCCGGCTAAATGACATTAACGACAGCGCTTCGTGGGAGGCAACCCATGTGTTAGGTATGTTTCTACTATCTTTCTTATTACCTTCAATGAGGGCATTGAATATTCTAAGTTTGGGGGTGATTTGGGGATAAGTAGTGTTGTGGTGTTATGTGTTCATGTAGGAAATCATAGTTTGCATGTTTGTGGTAATTCATTCATGTTTTGTTCGTATTTTGCATGTTTGTTTCATGTAGGACATTTTGTTTATGTTTTTATTATATGTGTCATTTTAGTTGCATGGCATGCATATTTCATGATCCCTTAGGACGAGCTATTTCTGTTTAGTAGGTAGATGTTGATTTGATTGTGGTAATCATAAATAGAGGGATGATTTAAGTTCTTATGAAATTGACATGCATGTTATGAAAACAAAATCTTTACACAATTCATCGTTTGCTTTTGGGCTAGATTAGGGCCATGCCTGTTTGGATGTTTTGAGGCTTAATCATTTGTTTATAGTTAAAATGTTCTTTATTCCCTTGATGGCGTAGGAGCACCAAAGTATAAGTTTGGGGGAAAACAGGGATTTCATGCTAAGTGTTTTTAGTTGTGTTTAGTTGTTAATAAAGGCTAGGCGTCAAATGGCTAGTAGCCAGCTCATATTTTATGAGTAGTCTAGGATGAATGAGATGGAGCGAAACGCACTCATTCTTGTATACATCAAAAAAAAAAAAGAGAAAGAAAAAAAAATGAGTGTTTGTGAGAGTGTGAGTGTGTATAATTGACTAGGGTGAGCTCTTTCATACTCGAGTAATTAAGTCTGAGGGGTACTTGTACCTGGTAACCTAAAGCCCTTTGTGGTTTGGGATTGCCGACCTAACACTCGCTACATGGGTATTATTGTATAAGCCTTTTGGGGTCTCATCCATTGCACGGTCAAATAAACACGTGTTTTATGTTGTTTTGTTATGTGTTGTAGTTGTTAATAATAAAGCATGAATTCATGTCTAACTTAAATGATGATGGAGGTGTCTCTGAGTTATGAAGTGTCTAGCGTTCATTCTTTTTATAAACTAGTGATTGCCTTGACGAAGAATGGGTATGATTTTTGGTCTAGTGTTAGGAGTATATCTGATGAGTATCGCACACACCACGTTTCCGTTCATGTATTGTTAGTATACGGGGATTTAGTCGAGCTCTGTTTGGAAGTTATTGCATGATTTGAGATGTTTGCTTATTGAATGGTTATGGTTAGTTTAAAGGGGATCTTTGCATTTTTTTCATGTAGTTGCATTCATATAGTTTGCATTGTTAGTTGCATTGTTAGATGGATTTTGTGGGTACATTCGCTATAGGCCCTCACGAGACCTTACTCGTCCACTAGGGCTGCCTAGGGGTTTAAAGGGCTTGTTGCATATGCCAAATGCAACCGTGATCACCTACGGAAGTGGTACTAGTTAGTTGTATATAGTTATATTATTTATGTTTGAGGACAAACATCAGTTTAAGTTTGGGGGTGTGATAAGTGGATTTTTAATCCACTTGGAACGCTTCATATCGGCTTAAATTGATGACTTGAACTCAAGTATGTGGTGTGTTTAATGTGTTTTCATTAAGTTTTGCAGAACCAAGAGTTGGAGGTTAATTTGATTAAAATTCGGATTTTCCGGGTAGGTTGCGCAGTCTTCACTGTTTTGGCCATATCTGGAGTTCTACAAGTCCGATTCTGACGATCTTACAGCTCACGCGAAGAGGACAACATTTTCTATAATTCTAGGCAGAAGGTTCTGCGCGGGCGCCCGGGAATTGTACTGGAATTCTGCGCGGCCGCCCAGGAAGTCAGAATCGCCAGAAATTGCCAGAATTCGATTTTAATAAGGAAAACTTCACAAATTCGACTTCTAATCATTATGGTAATTGCTTGGGGCGGCCAGAAACTTCCAGAATCAGTTGTAAACATGGAATATGCAATTCTTATTGCATTCAAAGATGGAAATTGCCGTAATTCTATTCTAACTCAAAAACGGCAATTGCTTGGAAGAGGGACAACTTGGAGCTATAAATACACACCTTGGGGGGACATAATCAACACATCACAATACATCACAACACACCAGAGATCAGATTCAATATTGGAGCACAAGATCGAGGAGCCAAGAACGAAGAACGTGACTACGAGGAGATCTAGACATAGTTTTTTCTTGCATTCTTCAATTTTGGTGTAACTTTTGGATGCTTCCGGATTTGTCCTCTAAACCTTTAACTCTTATTCATATTTACATCATTGATTTCTTGTTTTTCATCATGCTTTCATCAAACCCCGTGACGATGAGAAGTTCGATCATGAACTAATCGTTGTCATGGGGTCCTAGCGGATTTATTTATGGAATTTAGTAGTTAATTGTTTTAAAGATGTGTGTGTGATGGCTAATTGATATCCTAGTTTGGTTGTGCTTATTCTTCTTGGATGCGTAGCTAACATCTAAGATTGTTTGTTAATCTCTATTGAATGCGAAAGTGGATATAGAGGTTTAGAACTTGCCATGCTAGCATAGGTTTATGTGTTGCCCAGTAAATAACAATTGTAGAAGGGGGTTGAATGCAATTGTATAAGATTCTCGACTTTATATAACACAAATATGAAAGATCAATAACAATAACAATAACAGCTTTATTAACTCTGATATAAAACTGTTACAAACTCTCTTAAGAAATTCTGATGTTCTTAAGAGCTGCTAGCTTACAAAAACTCTCTCAAGAAATTCTGTTCTTAAGAGCTTCTCTCCGATTATGTTCTCTCTCGAATGAATAATTCTCTCTCTCTAATGAATACATAAATCGAAACCAAGACTGTGTTTATATAGTGCACACAGCTTCTCTATCAATAACAAGATAAGTCCTAATCATAACAAAGATAGAAATATATCTTTAATCGATAGCTACATTCTACAAACCAGGAACAAACTTCCATGTTTATCTAGACTCCAAATATAACTCGAAGTAGGAATCCTGATCAGCTTCAAGTCCTGATGATCAAACCTGATCATAGTCTGAGTAGGAATCCTGATGATCAATAAGATACTGACGCTTGATCAAATACTGATGACCATGCAATACTGATGACGTCAGCAATCCTGATCAGTTGAGTCTAGCTTCTGACGATCATTGAATTCTGATCTAACAATCTCCCCCAATCTCATACTTTGTGAAATAAAGTATAGATTCCAAATATTCAATGATGTCAAAAACATGTATCAAAATGTACAAGTATCTTCAGAAACAACTTATCTGTTTAAGCTTTTTGATAGAACAGATTCATCTTCAAGAAATTGGATAATAAACTTTCTTCTTTTTCTTCAAGAATTTGAATTAGTCTTTCCTTAAGATTTCTGAGTTCTTCATCTTCCTCATTAATCTGGTAGATAGCTGCTCTGAGATTCTGTATGGAGTTCCTTTGAAGACTATGCTCTTCTAGCATAAGATAAGCAATTTCCTTCCCATCAGGATTGAGTGAAAGATGAGTCATGCCAAAATTTACTTCTTTAACAGCAGTACCCCTTTGCATTTCCACATCCTGACCTCTTTGATTTAAGTACATGGGAGTATAATTACCATTGAAAATACTGTTTCCATCCAGTCTTCTTCTTATGGTTGACAAAATCATGTCACTCCATTCTTTGTACACTTGGTTCTTCCATCTTAACAGATAGTGAACATATTTCAGTTCCTGTGTAGTTTTCATCAGCAGATCTTGAATAGATAGAATCTTCACACTACCATCTTTCATGAAGTACAGAAGCTTTTCTTTCTTTTCAAAACCATCATGACAATCTATAACTATATCAACAGCTAATAAATTGTTCAGGTTTTCAGAAGTTAAAGTACCTCCAATTTCAGTTAAGGAGTAAGGATCAACATAAGTCATGTTTAGAAATTCAGCATCCCTGTGTCCAATACCTCCTCTTGTGTAACTTGACATTTGCTTCAGATTCGAAAACATCTTTAACCAGAGTGTTTTTGATCTAGCCATATCAGACAAATCAACAACACTTGAAGCACTTGTTATAATTCCACCAGACTGAAAATTGATAAGTTTATCACACCTTAGTGTACTTATATGTTTCCACTTCTTGTATTTCTCCTTTTCATGAGCGTAGCTTCTTTCAAGTAAAGATTCTTGTCTGCTTGTATTTCTCCATTGTCTTTTATTTGAAACTTTAAGCCTTTGTAGATAGAGATTGAAATCTTCATTTGTTCTCTTTACAATATCTCTTCTTCCAGCTTCTTCTTCTTCATCTACTTCTTTGTTGTGACAATCAACAACAGTAGATAAGATTATCAAATCAACCTCTTGCAGAATTTCAGATTCGTCAGGATCTTGAATATTGTCAGGATTAGAATCTTCAATTTGATTTGAATTGCTGAGAGTTGATTTACTTGATTTTCTTCTCAATTCAGGTTCTTCTTCAACAAATTCCTTGTCTTCTTTCTCCATGATATCCTTGATAACAGGATCTGTTAGATTTTGTGAGGCTTCAGGAATTTCTTCAATTCTTAACCATCTAGACCTTGTCTGTCTAGGTACTGTTTGAGTTGAAGAACCTCTTCTACTTCTTCTAGCACCTCTCCTACCTCTGCTTCCTCTACCTCTAGCAGGAGCAGTATAGCTTTCCATTGTCTCTCTTTGTAGTCTCAAGAAATCTTCATGTGAGAGATCTGGATATTCTTCACTTGCTGTAGAGAGTGCTTTTCTGGCAAATAATTGTTGAACTCTTTTATCAGTGTGATAAAGAGTAACAATTCTACCGTCTTTTGTAGAAAACTTCTGGAATAAATTTGATGCATCTTCAGGATTATCAATAATTACATCTTCATCACCTTCAGGAATTGTAGCAAGAATATGTCCATGACCAGGTGTCAGGATTTGATCTTCCGTCAGGATCTGAGATTGCACCAATGTTCTTACTGTCTTAACTCCAGAATCAGAAACATGAGTTGACTGCGTAGTCTGACTTTGAGAAGTTTGAATTGTAGACTTCAAAACCGCAGCATCAGAGGTTTCTCCTTGTATCACTTTGTCACCACCATCATTTCCAGTATCATCATCATTATTTCTTAATACTAGATCAGGTGTACATTTTGTCTGAATAACCTTCTCCCCCTTTTTGACATCAGGATTTGACAATAATTGCAAAATTAAGGAAAGAGAGGCTTGAATTTCAGTTACCTTAGTATCCAGAGAATCAATTCTTTGTTTGATTGAGGTTTGTTCTGAAACAACAGATTTCACTTGGGATTCCACTACCCTCAGTTGTAAAGTAGTAGGCACCTTTGTAAAATTATTAAAGATATCAGTCCTCACTTTGTCAGTTGAACCCTTGATAGAATCAATCTCACTTTTCAGGCTCTTGGATAACAGAGTTGTAGCCTTTAGATGATTCTTCAAGTCTTGATTCTCTATAGATTTCACTGCATTATAGGCATGTCCAATAGCAGAAGAAAAACTGATAGATTCATCAGAATTGTGCCATGAATTGTTCCATTCATTCTGTCTAAATGCCTCTGCAGGATCAAAGGAAGGAATAGAAAAATCTTGTCTCTGATCTTTCCCAGTGGAAGCATTGCTAGCCATAAATGTACTTGATGAACCAAAATTAGTTCCAAGACTAATCTTGAGTGCTGTAGCAAGCTGTTCCTTCTCTTTCAGTTTATCCTGTGGTTCTGAGATAGGATGATCCATTGGTCTTGAACGAAGTGGCTGTATCAAAATAGGTTCATTATCAGGAGCACCACTAGCGTCAGGATGAACATCGTCAGGATTTGATATGCTTGCATCAGTATTTGCTACCAATGGTTCTTGTGGAGCTTGAGGTTCAGAAGCTGCTTCAACACTTTGAGCTAAAGGTTCTTGTGTGCTTCCCTCATTGACAATGTTCTCGACCAATCTTTCAACAGAAGCTGTAGCTTTGCCTGCATCTTCACTTTGAGAAGATGGTTCTTGTGTAGCTGGAATGTTGATGTCTTTATTCTCCCTTTGAGAAAATGGTTCTTGTGTGACCATTCCAGTAGCTAAGCCTTCACCCAAACTTTGATTGAGTGGTTCTTGTGTGGCAGGATCAACAGTAGCTGCTGAATTACTCTGAAATTCAGGTTCTTGTGGGCTTGATCCTTTCAGCTTCTTCTGTCTCTGATAGACTAACTCTTCTGCATTCCTCTTTTTCTTTGATGTAGGTGTAAGACCAACCAAGGAAGCAGTTGTAGAAACCTTCTCCCAAGAAATTTCTCTAATCTGAGATGGAGAGGCTGGAGAGTCTGATATAGAGACAACGTTTGTTGTTGCATCAGGAATACTAACATCAGGATTTGCTAGAGCATCAGGAGTAGATGACTCTTCAGGATTTGATGTCTGATTATCAGTATCCTGCATTTGCACTGTCAAAGGAATATGATACCTGCTCTTTGATAATTTCCTTGTCTTTTGTGGTTTTGATGAAGGTACCACAGCTTTAGTAGCAGTATCAGCAACTTCCTTGTTCACATTCATCACAGAGGATATAGGTAAGTCATCCCCTGAATCACTTTCATCAATCAACCTCAACTTCCTTTTCACAGGAACATTCTTAACAACCTTATCAGCTTTCTTGACCAGGACCCCTTGTACACCCCCTTGTATCTTCTATTTAGTGAGTGGTGTAGAGGAGAAATCCTTTGAACCTGATTGCCTTCCAGACACATCAGTTCTAGCTGATTTCTTTGATTTTACAACTAAAGTCTTCTGAGAGACAGTAGAGGTGGTTGTTAACTGTTTAGACTGTTTAGGTTGCATGCTTGTGTCAGGAACAAGGTGGGTTGGGCCTTGTACCATAGCATTAGAAAGTAGTCCATAACGAGTAGGCATTTTCTGATGTAAGAAAAACCTAACCTCATCAGGAATAAAAGCATTTCCGCACAAAATATTTTGCCATATCAGGATTGAAAAAAAATATTCAATAAAATTAAAATAAAATTTTATTTAAGAAAACAAAATTTATTTTAACAATCCTGAATAGCGTTTTGGTTTAAGAAAAATAACCAAATTAATGGTCATAGAATTAAAACACGCTTACCAGCAAACGAGGCAAAAATATTTATGGAAAACTGAACCGTCTCATCGAGATTGTAGAAATGACCTGCACCCTTAATACACATTCTCTATAAAAGAGAACTGTTAAGCATAACATCATCTATCTATTAAAAGCACAAACCCTTTCCAGAGAAAAACTTACGAAAACCTTTCACCTTCTTCGTTTTTCAATGGCTGCCAACAATCAAAACGATTTACCTGATGAGGAATATGATGATCTCGCATTAATCTGGCAAGAGATGGATGAGGCTCTGGCTGAGATTGCAGAGCACGAAGAACCACAACCTGTTCCTGACCCTCAGGAACATGAAGCATTTATCAACGCAATGGCTGAAGTCCTTCTCCATAACTTCCAGCAGGTTAATCCTGACTAGAATCCTCTTCACAACCTAGTCAACGTCGATGAAGAAGAGCCAGAAGACGGTGATGATGAAGATGATGAGGAACTCGAGCAAGAGCTTGAGAGAAATAGAAAGATCCGTGATGCTTGTATGTCTTGCAAGTTGGAAGCACAGAAAAGTTCCGGTGATCACGATGACGATCCGCCTTCAAGTGCATCAGTTCCTCTTCTTGTCCTTTAAGGACATAGAAATCTTCCAATCCTGATGGACTATGAAGCTGCTCAGGAGCATTCATGCTAATTTGCAGGGCACGTGTTCATGCTTATCTGTAAAGCACAAGTTCCTGAGTAGAAAATAGACTAGGAAAATATGTAATTTCCAATTTTCATGTGTAATGAATCTTCAAGTATTAATGAAATTTGTCTATTTTCTCAATTGTTTTCTTCCTGTATATGCCTGCAAAATTTGTTAGTAACACTCATATTGATATAGAAATGATAAATAATAAACTCTGACAATAATGAAATTGAAATTGATAATGAAGACTGAAAACTTAATCAAAGACTAAGTAATAATCTAATTGTCCAGAGTTTACCAGGAGTGTTAATGACAAATCAGAACCTCTGGTTTTCATACCAGCTTCAATATCTGAGCATCAGGATTTGACCAATTGATTTCCTGTCAGGATTGAGTCCTATCAGGATTTGATCAAAGATACATACTTTTCTGAATAACCATCAGGATTTGACAGTTATCAGGATTTCCTCTATGTAGCTTTTCCTCAGAAATTCTCAAAATTCATCATTCCAAGTTCATTCACCAATTTATTGAAAGTAGCTTCAGGCAGTGGCTTGGTGAATATATCAGCTAGTTGTTGATCAGTAGGAACAAAGTGAAGTTCAATTGTTCCTTCCAGAACCTGTTCTCTTATAAAGTGATATCTGATACTGATGTGTTTAGTAAGAGAATGCTGAACTGGATTTCCTGTCATTGCAATAGCACTTTGGTTATCACAATAAATAGGGATTTTTGAGTATGACAGGCCATAATCTAACAACTGATTTCTCATCCACATTATCTGAGCACAACAACTTCCTGCAGCAATGTACTCAGCTTCTGCAGTTGAAGTGGAAATAGATTTCTGCTTTTTACTGAACCATGAAACTAGTCTTCCACCCAAAAACTGACAACTTCCTGAAGTACTTTTCCTGTCTATTTTGCATCCTGCAAAATCAGCATCTGAATAACCACACAACCCAAAATCTGATTCCCTTGCATACCAAAGGCCAAGTGAAGGAGTGCCTTTGAGATATCTGAAAATTCTCTTGACTGCAATCAGATGTGGTTCTCTAGGTTTTGCTTGAAATCTTGCACATAGACAGGTTGCAAACATGATATCTGGTCTACTGGCAGTGAGATACAATAAAGAGCCAATCATTCCTCTATAGTGAGTTACATCTACTTCTTCACCTTGATCAGGATCAAGTTTGGTAGTTGTAGCTATGGGAGTTGAAGCAGGAGTACTGTCTTGCATGTTAAACCTTGTCAGTAAATTCCTTGTGTATTTAGACTGATTAATAAAAATCCCTTCATCAGTCTGTTTAACTTGAAGACCCAGAAAGTAACTCATTTCTCCCATCATGCTCATTTGATATCTTGACTGCATAAGCTTGGAAAACTTTTCACACAGCTTATTGTTTGTTGACCCAAAAATGATATCATCAACATATATCTGAACTAACAGCAACTCCTTACCATGATTCAAATAAAATAGAGTTTTATCAATTGCACCTCTTTTGAATCCACTTTCCAGTAAGAATTGAGCTAAGGTTTCATACCATGCTCTTGGAGCTTGCTTTAGTCCATAAAGTGCCTTATCCAGTCTGTAGACATAATCTGGATATTTAGGATCAATGAAACCAGGAGGTTGTTCAACATAAACTTCTTCCTCCAGTTCACCATTTAAGAAAGCACTTTTAACATCCATCTGGAAAACTTTGAATTTCTTATGTGCAGCATAAGCAAGAAATATCCTGATGGCTTCTAGTCTTGCAACAGGAGCAAAAGTTTCATCATAGTCAATTCCCTCTTGTTGGGAATACCCCTTTGCAACTAGTCTAGCTTTGTTTCTGATTATCACTCCATCAGAATCAGTCTTGTTCTTGAAAATCCACTTTGTACCAACAATTGATCTGTTCTTTGGTCTTGGTACCAGTTTCCAGACTTCATTCCTTTCAAATTCATTCAGTTCTTCTTGCATTGCAGTAACCCAATCAGCATCTTTAAGTGCATCTTCAACTTTCTTAGGCTCCTCCTTGGATAGAAAGTTATTGTATAGACATTCATTCTGAGTTGCACTTCTTGTTTGAACACCTGCATCAGGATCTCCAATTATCAAATCAGGAGAATGATCTTTTGTCCATTTCCTTGCTGGTGTCAAATTGTTTCTTGAAGTAGATGCTCCCCCTGGATTGGTGTTATCTTGATTGAAAGAATTTGATTGATTTGAAGCTCTCCCTGAATCATTGCTATGCCCTCCTGATGTGTTATCAGGATCTTCACTTGAATCAGTATCTGAAGAATTCTGTCCTGATGATTGAGTTGACTCTGAACTTGTAGTTGAATGCCGTTGCTCCCCCTCAACATTAGCACTACTAGTTGTATTCCTGTTGTTTGCATCATCAGTATTAGCACCATCAGTACCTGGTGAGTCATCAGGATTTGGTGACCCATCAGTATCTGATGAATTGACAGCTTCTGATTCACTTTCTTCAGGTTCCTTGGAAGCTTCATTTTCAAATAACAATCTATCATGCGAGTCTTCAATGATTCCAGTTATCTTCTTATCATCAAAAGATACATGGATTGACTCCATGACAGTTCTTGTTCTCAAATTAAAAACTCTGAAGGCTCTTGATGTAGGATAACCTATGAATATTCCTTCATCAGCCTTTGTTTCAAATTTCCCTAGCTGTTCAGGATGAGTTCTGAGAACAAAACATTTACAGCCAAACACATGCAGATGCTTCAGACTTGGTTTCTTCTCCTTGAGTGACTGATAAGGAGTGATACCATGCCTGTTTATCAATGTGAGATTTTGTGTATAGCATGCTGTGTTGACTGCTTCTGCCCAGAAATATGTAGGTAATTTAGCTTCTTCCAACATAGTTCTGCCAGCTTCAATAAGAGTTCTATTCTTCCTTTCTACTACTCCATTTTGCTGAGGTGTGCCAGGAGCAGAGAATTGTTGAATGATTCCTTTGTATTTGCAGAACTCTTCCATCTTTGAATTCTTAAATTCAGTACCATTATCACTTCTCAGAATCTTGACTTTGTACTTTGTGGTTGTCTCAATCATTCTCACATGATCCAACAGAACTTCAGGAGTTTCATCTTTTCTATGCAGAAAATACACCCAGGTGAATCTAGAATATTCATCAACAATTACAAGAGTGTACCTTTTCTTACTGATGGACATGATGTTGACTGGACCAAACAGATCAAGATGTAGCATGTGATATGGTTCTTCAATAGAGGATTCTGATTTACTCTGGAATGATGTCCTTCTTTGTTTTGCTTTTTGGCATGCATCACAGAGTCCATCAGGTGTATACAAGACATTAGGTAATCCTCTTACTAATTCTTTCTTAACCAACTCATTGATGTTGCTGAAGTTGAGATGAGAAAGCTTCTTGTGCCAATTCCAACTTTCATCTACTGAAGCTTTACTGATGAAACATGTAGGGGAGCCATCAGTATCTGAGAGAATGTTGGCTTCATATATGTTACCATGCCTGTAGCCAGTTAGAGCTATCTTTCCTGTTGCTTTACTGACTACTTCACAATGTGTGGAATAGAAATTGACATGATAACCTCTGTCAGTGATTTGACTAATACTCAACAAGTTGTGTTTTAGTCCCTTCACTAGAGTTACTTTTTCAATGATGACATTTCCAATGATTATATTGCCATATCCCAAGGTTTGTCCAATGTTGCCATCTCCATAAGACACAGTTGGGCCAGCTTTTTCCTCATATTCTGATAACAGGGCTTTGTTTCCAGTCATGTGCACAGAACATCCACTATCCATGACTAACACATTTTTCCTTTTACCCTGCATCAGAATAATAAAACACTAGTCAGAATGTTTAGGAACCCGCACTTGTTGGATTCCTTGTTCATGCATTTTATTAAATATAACAGCAGAAGACTTTTTGACTTTAGCAGTCCTGACAGGATTTACTCCATCAGGATTTGCTTTGTCAGTATCAGTATTAACAAACGCATGCTTCACTATGACATTTTTAGTTCTATCAGACTTTGTACTACTTTCAAACTTAGGCAATGGATCATAAAAGTTATAGTACAAATCATGATACTCTTTACATGTATAAATAGAATGCCATAGACTACCACAATGAAAACAGGAATTCTGTGGTTTGTAAAATACTGATCTATTCCTAACATCAGACTTAGGAATTTCAGCAATTTTCTTCTTACTCTTTTTACAATCAATAGCAAGATGATTAGAGTTACCACAGTTAAAACAACTCTTTCTAGGTGCATTTGGGATATACTTATAACCATTTTCTTTATTGATCCCAATTTTACTATTCCTGTTTCTCTTAACAGTAGCTTCCTTTTTCTTATCTGTAACCTCACAGATTTTATCCTTAAGCTGTTTCTGAGACAATAGACCTACATTCTTAGTTACTTTGTTCATGACAGGTTTAGACTTCACGATTTTAATTCCTTGAGTAGAAGAAGATCCCTTTTCAAAAGTAGAATTGGAATCCTTACCAAAAACAAAATTAACATGAGTAATCTTAGATTTGGTTGAGTCTATAACATGTCTATAGGTCTTTGGACTGACTGTCTCATCAATGACAATTTTCTCTGCTAATTTCTTATCTTCATCTGACTTATATCCTAGACACTCTTTCCAATTCTTAGAGGTATTAATCTCATGAAATTTCCTACCAGAGTCTGTCCAGGTTCTGATTTTCTCATTAGCATATTCAAGTTCTTTTTCAAGGGAAGTACATTTAGATGTCATCTCTAAGTGCATGTGTTTAGCATTATCACATTCTTTTTGTACTTCTAGCATACGAGAAAATTCAGCTTCTAATATCTCATTCCTTTTTCTAAGGTCAGACATCTCAGATAAGATTCTAGTATTCTCAGCAGTTTAGTACCTTAACTCAGAAGAGTCCATCCAATCCTTGCTTGATGTGATGAGTGCCTTTGTCTTGTTGCATTCAGAAGCAAAGTGACCCATACCATTACACTTGTAGCATCTAACCTTTGACTTGTCAAATTTGCTACTCTTGCTGTCCTTTTTGATATACTTGTCTTTGTCTGCTTTGAAGGTCTTTTTCTGAAAGTTGCCATGTCTTCTATTCTTCCTGAACTTCATCCTTCTAAAGTTTCTGACAATCATAGCAACCATCTCTTCCATGTCCGAGTCAGAAGAATCATCATCAGTATTGGCATCAGGATTGCCATCAGTATCTGATGAAGAGTCGTCAGGATCTGACTCAGCTACTCTTGATTTACTTCTAGAGACCTCCATAGCTTTTCCTTTTGATTTAGCCTCTGCTTTCAAAGCAATTGACTTTGCCTTGCTGCTTTTCTTGTTCTTCCTCTGTTGAACTTCAAGATCATGAGTTCTTAGCATCCCATAGATCTCATCAAGAGACACAATATTTAGATCATACTGGTGTCTAATGATTGAGGTCTGAGTATCCCATTCTTCAGGTAAAGCTCTAAGAGATTTGGTGTTTGAATCTTCAGTTTCATATACTTTGTCAACTAAGGATAAGCTGTTCAATAGTGTCAGGAATCTATCATATAGATCAGTCAGGCTCTCTTCAGGTCTTGCATCGAATTGTTCATATTCTTGAATCAATAGAGCCCTTCTGTTTTTCTTGACAGATGCAGATCCCTGGCACTGAGTTTCCAAAGTATCCCAGATTTCTTTTGAAGACTTGCATGCAATCACTCTGTTTGACATAACAGCATCAAGGCTATTATGTAAGATATTCTTTATCTTTGGTTCCCTGAGTACATGAGCTTTTTCTTCTGGAGTCCATTCAGATTTAGCTTTGACCACATAATGTTCTGGTACTGTATCTGTTCGTTCTACGAACTTTGTTGGTATATATGGTCCATCACGAATCCTGTCCAAGTAGTCGGGATCCATAGCCTCCAGGTACATCAACATCTTTACCCTCCATGTAGGATATTCTGATATCTTTAAGATGGGAATCTTCATGCTTTCATACTTGGTTGTCGACATCTTTAGATCGTATCTGATTCAGAATTAAATCAGTTTGCTCTGATACCAATTGTTGCCCAGTAAATAACAATTGTAGAAGGGGGTTGAATACAATTGTATAAGATTCTCGACTTTATATAACACAAATATGAAAGATCAATAACAATAACAATAACAGCTTTATTAACTCTGATATAAAACTGTTACAAACTCTCTTAAGAAATTCTGATGTTCTTAAGAGCTGCTAGCTTACAAAAACTCTCTCAAGAAATTCTGTTCTTAAGAGCTTCTCTCCGATTATGTTCTCTCTCGAATGAATAATTCTCTCTCTCTAATGAATACATAAATTGAAACCAAGACTGTGTTTATATAGTGCACACAGCTTCTCTATCAATAACAAGATAAGTCCTAATCATAACAAAGATAGAAATATATCTTTAATCGATAGCTACATTCTACAAACCAGGAACAAACTTCCATGTTTATCTAGACTCCAAATATAACTCGAAGTAGGAATCCTGATCAGCTTCAAGTCCTGATGATCAAACCTGATCATAGTCTGAGTAGGAATCCTGATGATCAATAAGATACTGACGCTTGATCAAATACTGATGACCATGCAATACTGATGACGTCAGCAATCCTGATCAGTTGAGTCTAGCTTCTGACGATCATTGAATTCTGATCTAACATTATGTATGTTTGTCATGCATGATTCGTAGGTAATTTTAACCATCTTACCTGCCCTATGTAATCTGAATGGATAACTTGCTCGTTAAATCGTTATGTTTTCAAATCTTATAGACATATAGGGTCTAAGCATAATTGGTGTCTGCCCAACTTCTATCTCTTTTGTGGATGTTTGAGTGGTTTGGTAAACGTATACTGAAAGGTAGCGTGTACTGATTTCGTGTTATCCGATTAGTTATCACAACCGTCACATGCATGGATTAAAGACAAAAGACTCTGAATGAAGTATTTAATGAAGTTAGGATCCCATGTTTTATTCTCATATACATAAATCGATTTTAATCCTCTTAGTTAGTTAATTCTTAGTTTAATAATTTGTTCTCTAGTTAATTTTAGATAATCAAACCCAAATTGTTAATTGTCTTAGCAGTGGATAAAAATCATACATTGTTGCATAGGTACATTAATTGAATTGAACACCTCATTAGATCTCTGTGGGAACGAACTTGACTTATTCGTATATTACTTGTGACCACGTGCGCTTGCGTGATTTTGTGCTAACATGGGACAAAGTGAGATATGGGAAAATACATGAAAAGTAGGGATGCATTTCAAAATCGGATTTTAATTCGGTTAAACCAAAATCGAATTAGACCAAAAATGGCTGCCGAAAACCGAATCGATATTAATTCGGTTATAAAACCGAACTGAATTTTATTTTCGGTTATTATCGAAAACCGAAATAAAAAATTGAAATTTTTCTAGAATTATAGAAAATTGCAAAAAAAATCTTTAGTATACTTAATTGTGAAGCCTATTTATGACGTCATAAGTCTTAACACTTAAACCTACATCAAACAACGCACACTACATCTAAATTGATACGTGTCTATTTAACCCCTACACCAATACCCTTCACCAATATCTATTACACACACTTTTCATTAAAACAAGAGACACATCCTAACAAATATGTAACACCTTTTGTGTATAAAGTTTTTAACATTTTTTTTTAAAACTTTGAACACGCTTTTTCAATTTAAAACACATAATTTCACTTAAAATATGAAATTTTTTGACAATTAGAAATCATGATTTTATCAACAATCTACCTCCAACTATTTAACATCTTCTCACTTAATAAATTCTAATTTTTTAATACGAGATGTGTGTGAGTTTCTAATAAATAGTGTTAACTAATTTTTACCCCTAAACTAAACCTACGAAATATAGTTATCACTTTTACTACTATAAGATTATAATTTTATATTTTGTAAAGTTTACCTACTAACATCTTAAATCTAATATTTTCTAATTATAAAATTCTTCTAACTTTTTAAGACAAGTAAAGCTAAAAAACTTATGTAATCAATCAAAATATCTAATAATAAAAATGTATAAAATTATATTCTGATAAAGTATAACATTTATTATAATTTTATACTAAATAGTAGTTTGTTAACCCTCAAATTACAAATATTGAAAAATTTACGTGCATATATCTTAAATAGAAACTACTTAATATTTTGAAAAGTCTAATTAAAAAAATTTAGAGTAACTATTACACAACAATTTTACTTACAAACTTAATTTTTAAAATTTCACCAATCCCTGGCTACTTTTCATAAAAAAAAAAATACAAACAAAAGTACTATACAGACAAAAATGACTATACTATTGTATTACAACTAAGTGTGAATTAAATTATATTTTTTTACACTTTTTAAATTATATAAATATAAATTATAAATCACAAAATATAGATACAAACCATTCATAAATTTTAGACCAATCATATTATATTAAAAAAATTCCTTATTTATTATTCTAATCCTACTATACTATCCATAGTTAGTTAATAATTTTAATCTAAATATATTTTTTTACTTAATTTAACATTGCCAAATATTACACAATTCTAATCTAAATACAGTAGTATTAATAATTCACTTTTTTAATTTAAAACAAATTGAGTTAATTCGTTATAAATCGATAATTTTTTAATTTAATATTTTTACAAATAAGTAAAGATAATTAAGTAAAAACACGAAATACCAAAAAACATACCTAACAAACTTATAATTTTTCGTCTTTAATAATATAGTATAGATATATAATTCTAACAACATTATATTCAATAATATTTATTTTTGATAATGATAATATTCAATAAAAAAAATTATTAATATTATTCATTAATTATATTCAAGAATTATAATAAAATTTATTATTGAATAATAATAATAATAATAATAATAATAATAATAATAATACTCAATAATAATATAATAAAATTATCATTACAAATATTATTGTTGAATATCATTATTATATTTAATAAAATATAATAGGTATAATACAGCATTAGCAAAAAAAACTCTATTAGTGTGATAGTATTATAATACAATTATCAATTAAAATTTTAAAATTATTTTCCAAGAAACTGAAAATAGATCATTATTTTTCAAAAAAATCATAGGTATTCAATGATTTGTTTTTCCAATTGTAATGATCTAATGAACATATAAATTGAGCTGTAGACGAATTGAGATATGTAATAAGTTCGTTGGAGTCTGACTTGGTCCAAAATCGGATAAGTTCGATTGGGTATGTTCCGGAACTCAAGTTTGATAAAAACAATTATAAAACAATATTCAATTCGTTAAATCATTGCTTGAGTTTGAAAGATAGTTCATTTGTGAATAAGGTTGAAGAAATATTGAAAAGTTTGATTATTTTTTCGAGTTGGGCTCACTTCAAACTTAATAACCTCGATTATTATACATAAGATACTTTGCAAATTGTAATTTATAAAACCTAGTCAAATTTTAGCAAATTTGTGATTACATTAAATTAAACAATTTATCAAAAATATATTTACTTTCGTCTATCGATATACAACAAAATCCTAATTATGTGTTCAAGTGAGTGTTGCAAAAATCGTTAATCAAAATAAATCGATCCAGGTACCAATATGAGATTTATCGAAAATCGGGAATTTATCGGAACAATAAATCGGGAATTAATCGGATGTAATTTAATAATATTTTTTATAATATCTATTAAATTAAACTATTTATTATCTATCTACAAATATATAAAAACAAATATATCTATGTGCGAAAATACTAAAACAAATCAAAAATTGTTAATAGAGAACTAAAAAATTAGAAAAAATGAAAATTTCTTAACAAGTAAGACATGCAAACAATTTAATTAACAAAATAGAAATACACCACTTGCAGGGTTGTAGAATAATAATTTCAATCAAATATATTTATTTGATAATATATTTTAGGATATCTATTAAATTAAACTATTTATTATCTATCTATGAATATATACACTTCGTATTTTATTATAAATAAATATATCTATGTCTGAAAATACTCTCTCTCATATAGTCATATCACTTTCCCCTTTCATATACACACATACATATAAAAAATGTTAAAAAAATTCGAAGTTGTAAAGGAAGAAATGACAACTCCAATTAAGGCGTTAAACTTTCGTCAGAAAACAAATTTTCTTTCAGAATTTTTCTTCACAACTCTGATTTTCATCGAATTTTGACCAGATATGAAGAAAAACGATTAGTACACAGATTATGGCACATGAGATCCGAAATCCACCGATTTTCGATATGTTGGCCGATTAATCGCCGGAATCGGCGATTTATAACACTGGGTCAAGTTTTAATTTATATAAATTTAAAAATGAAATAATAATATCTATAAAATGTAAAAAGTCATACTCAACTGACGAAAAAAATATTCAAATCAATCATTAACCAATAATTTTGCAACAATTTACTTAAAAGTGTTTATTTGTAATAGCGTGATAGGTAAGGGAATGACGATCAATCATAATAATCAAGTCGATACACATTCGACCTACTGTGATCTAATTTTAGAATTGTCACACAAATCCTACAAATCGATCACCATTCAGAAGTCTTAATAATTGATCATCATCGTCGTATGAACGTGAATAACATGGAATCAACAAATACAATCAACCAAAAAAATATATGTTATAAAGAATAAAGAGACAAAATCTTCAACATTTTACTATCCGAGAATAGAACCAGATATGCATCTTTTAAGAGTAATATGAAAAATGAATGGATAAAAAAATATTCTATTACCATTAGTTTCCTATTCTGTTTAATTTGAGAACTTTTTTTCATCGTTACTTTATATCTATAGTCAACTTTCAAAATAAAAACAAAAGATATTAATCATTTGAATGATTAAGAATGTATATATTGAGATAGAGTAAATTTTGATGAAAACCCCTCCTAAATGAATTGTGAAATTTAATTCTAGCCACCCATTTCAATATATGAGATCTAATCTTATTCACCCAATATATGCTCCATCTTCATCTTCTACCACCCAATAATGTTATCCACATCTACATTCACTCCCACAATCTCCTTTTTACTTCAACCACAATCTCCGACCACCAACAACCACTGCATCCAGTCACCAACTTTTGTCCCAACCTCAAACCACCACTTCCGACAACCACCTACAAATCTTCATCTACATATTGAAATAACCAAATAATCACATTGTCATCACTTATCCCCAGCCTTTCCACCATCACCGTCACCATCATTACCACCAATATCTACAGGTCATCATTATTTGATTGAAAACCAAATACAATACAAGCCAATATCACCATAAAAATCACAAAACTCGACAAAAATTACCAAGTCATACGTTTGAATATGATGAAAAAGACCGAGAAGACGAACTAGAAGAAATAAATAATGTGTCATAGAAACATGTGTTGGCGAATAGTCGATAAATTTGATACAACATAAATAGATTCAAAAAAACTAAGGGGAGGGGGGTTTAAATTTTAATCATGAATATCTATATATAAAATAGACCACTATTACAAAATTTATCTAAGAAATGATTAATTACTAATTAAACTAATGAACATAAACTTATATAACTTTTATGATACAATGATGTCTTTTATAATTTGTATACCTATATTTAGATATTAATGAATATATTAATACAATTCGTGTAAATAAGGGATATGTACTTTTATTTTTTTAATAGATAAAGTGAGATGCTTAACATCAACAAATGTTAACAATATCATCTCTCAGAATAGAAAGATAATGATGCAATAAATATAGAGTACTTAGAATATAGCATGTTGAATATAACTTTAAAATATATTATGACGAATTTAAAGCCTCCATTGCAGAAAGGGACATGCGACCATTATCCTGAAAAATTGGAAGTCATCTAATTAGTGACGCGCGGATTATCTTTAATGAAAAAAACACATGGTGTATGACAATACTGTGTACTTTGCTAAAGACGTGGTTGAGGAAATTCAAACCTACGGAGGTTCTACACCCTCACGAAAATCTTAAATCAACTCAATCAACTCACATAACGTTCATTCAGCCTCGGTGAATGTACAAATTTCAATTAAAACAGTCAGTTGTGAAATATGCATAGGATCATCTTTCAGACACCTTATAATCAATTATTTATTTATTTATTTTGAAATAGGTGTCTGATTCTGCTAGCAATGACAATGCTATTGACGATACTCTGGAGTTAAAACCAGGAACAAATACACGCATCTGCATAAATGATAATGGAGCTAATAATAAGAATAAATCTAAAATAGTTTAGGGTCACTACGCCAAAGATGGGCGGATGCAACACACACCTACTGTTACCTTAGACACGATTTCTGTTGCATCAGGCCAAAGGTAACACACTTTTACCATTTCATCCGTCAATGTTACCTTTGACATAAAATGCAACGCTTTTCTTCTCAATGGTAACACAGGGCAAAGTATTACATTAGGCCCATAGAGTAACACTAAATCAAACAAATGCAACTTGTAGAATTTATTTCTCTCTCAGTGGAAATGTAAAATGATATGCAATCATGTATGTTGGGGTATTTATTATATAGGAACTGAAAGTGCCAACTTGTAGTACAGTTTTGGTAAAATTAAACCAGATATTATGTGCATATTAGTAAGATACTAGGTAGATATTTATAAAATAGCTGATATCAATAAGAAAGATTGAAAAGATGAATTTGACTTAAAAATTTTAGTTGATTCTATGTAGATACTTTATCTTTTCTTCCTAAACCAACTTTTATCTTAAAAATGGATTTAAAAATAATAAATATGAATGTACAAATATAGAAATATATTTGTATATAGTTTTGGTAAAATTAAGCCAGATATTATGTGGATATTAGTAATATTAGTAAGATACCATGTAGATATCTATAAAATAGCACATATCAATAAAAAGATGAATTTGACTTCAAAATTTTAGTTGATTCTATGGATACTTTATCTTTTCTTAGTAAACCAACTTTTATCTTAAAAATGGATATAAAAATAATATACATGAATGTACAAATATAGAAATATTGATAGAGCATATATTTGAATATAGTTTTGGTAAAATTAAGCCAGATATTATGTGGATATTAGTAAGATACCATGTAGATATTTATAAAATAGCGGATATCAATAAAAAAGATTGAAAATATGAATTTGACTTAAAAATATTAGTTGATTCTATGTAGATACTCTATCTTTTCTTCCTAAACCAAATTTTATCTTAAAAATTCAATTTAAAAATAATAGATATGAATGTACAACTACAGAAATACTGATAGGGCATATATTTGTATATATTTTATAAGATTTTATTTTTATTTATTGTCTTTTGTAAATAATTAGATATTAATTGATTGAATTTTATTGTTTTATGATTGTAATTGTATTTTTTTACCAAGGGATTTTGAAATTCTGGAATTGTATTATTTTACGAAGGGATTTTGAAATTCTGCTTTTTGCAGTATGGGCACGAGCCGTGGTGGGCCTATGTCAAGAGTATTATTAATGGACCAATGTGAAGAGCAATGGGCCTATGTGAAGAGCATTAATAATGGACCAATAATAATTTATCTTGGCAGAAAGAATTTTCTTTTTTGTTAAACAACTTCATGGGTCAATGTGTATAAAACCCAATGTAATGAGCCTATGTGTGGAAGGCCAAGGTTACAACTTCATGTCTTGTAAAAACTTATTAGATTTCAAGTCTCTTGTATAGATAAAAGAGTACAACTTGTTCCACATCTCTTGGATGGGAAAAGTATATGTATTTCACTAATAAATGGATGGTTATTACTAAGCCTCATTATAGAGAAGAATAAGAAAGCTATTTTCGTACCTACCTATGTAGGATATCCACTCATGTTCGGATGTTAAAAATATTATGAGTGCAAAATAAATTAATATTTAACGGTTTAAGATATAATATTTCACTTTTAATAGTTATCATATTCTCAAAATTATTACACCACAAACAACCTTCACACAGTAAATTATGACTTCATATTTGAGACATCCAACTACTTAACACATTACCTATAGCTATTTCATATTTGAGACATCCAACTACAAAATCTGGCAAATGGATGTCAAGACTACTTTCTTAAATGGGAGCGTTGAAGAGGTTGTGTACATGACACAACCTCAAGGTTTTGTAGATTCAAGTTTTGCTAGAATGGTTTATAAGATAAGTCGATCCATTTATGGATTAAAGTAAGCCTCGAGGAGATGGAATATACGTTTTGATGAAACAGTCAAATAGTTTGGCTCTATTCAAAATGAAGATGAACCATGTGTTTACAAGAAGGTTAGTGGGAGCCATGTGGCATTCCTAGTATCATATGTAGATGATATATTACAAATAAGGAATGCCATTCTTTCTCAACAGACTGTTAAGACTTGGTAGAGAAATAGTTTCTTGATGAAAGACTTAGCAGATGTGTCCTATATCTTAGGGATCAGGATCTATAGAGATAGATCACGAAGATTTTTCGGCTTAAGTCAGAGTACATACATTGACAATGTATTGCAGCAATTAGGGATGCAAAGAGGCTAAAAGGGAAATGTTCCCATGTCTATGAGATTGTGATCTCAAAATAAATGGTCTAAAATCATTGGATGATATGGACCACATTAGTATAGTTTTATATGCTCCAGAAATTGGTTTCATAATGTATGTGATGATATGTACTCATCATGATGTCTCATATGCTTTAAGCATGACGAGCAGGTACCAGTCTAATCCAAGTGATGGTCACTTGATTGGAATCAAGAATATTCTTAAGTGCCTGAAGAGGACTAAAGACTCATTCTTGGTATATGGAGGAGATGGGAAGCTGGATGTAAAATGTTACATGGATGTTAGTTTCTAAACAGACAGGACAGTTTTGTGTCTTAGTATGGATTTGTGTTTTGCTAAATAGATGTGTTGTAAGCTAGAATAGTTCACAACAAGAACCGTAAATGATTCTACAATCGAGGCTTAGTATATTGATACTAGAGAAGTAGCCAAAGAGGATGTTTTGGGAATTTACTAAGGCGATATCACCTTATTAATTAGATTAATGATCAAGTAGATATAATTATATGTAAAGTGCATACTATTGATAATATTGCAGAACCAGTGACTAAGGCTTTGTCGCAGCAGCAGCATGTAAGTAACAATAGTTCCAAATGTATTGGATACATGGGATATTGGCTCTAGTGCAAGTGGGAGATTGTTAGTATTAGTGCTCTAGAGACAATACTTTTATGTTTTAAAGAAAACATTTTATTATTATAAATTATGTTTTATTGATTATTATTATTATTTTATTATGTCTTTATTTACTGCGTTATAAATGTTAGCATAATAAATGTCCTTGGAATTATGATATGTATTCGATATCTAAAAGTATGTGACTTAAAAATGAGATTATATGAATAATATCTTTACACTAGTACAGAATTAACCTACAGCGTCGCACCTATAGCGTCGGTTCTTTGGAGAACCGTCGCTTTTTCATGTTTTTGGCGTCGGTTTCCAACTTAACCGACGCTGTAGGTGTTTGTGAAAGACTTTTGGCGTCGGTCTTTTACTTAACCGACGCTAATACATGACCTTTGGCGTCGGTCTTTTACTTAACCGACGCTAAAACATGACTTTTGGTGTCGGTCTTTTGAATGTCGACGCTAGTACATGACTTTTGGCGTCGGTCTTTTGAATGCCGACACTTATAATGACTTATAGTGTCGGTCCTTGGTGGAACCGACACTGTTAAAAGTGCTCTTATGCGTCGGTCAAATAGAACCGACGCCTATATTGAGTTTTTGTGTCGCCCTTTTATTTTAAGCGACGCTCAACATTTTTTTTACCTGTATATTAGTAGCTGAAGCTTTTTTTTAAATTGTGTAATTATTTTTATATATCAAAAATTAAATACATGGTTATTGATGTTGTACTATGGACTAAATTTTTTTTTATTTTTAGTCATACAATTAATATTTTTATAATAGATTTAATTATCAAAAAGTATAATTTTTGTTGAAACTTTTTATGATTTTACAAAATTTCAAAAATATTTAGGAAAATACGATTTGCAACTAAAATCAATTAAATGCAAAAAAAAAAGATTACTACTTAACCAAATGCAACCTGATTCCACTTTTTTCAACAAAAAGTGAGGTTACTTTTCTTTTTTTCATTTTTTTACTCATGAGATTACTTTTTTGGTTGTATTAAAGTTAAAATTTTGATGGGTTTACTTGTATCGTGTAAAACTGTATTTTTGTAAAAAGTTCATAAAATTATATACTTACAAATATTTAAAAAAAAAACATGCTTTTGTAAAAAAAAAGACCAAACTGTATTTTTGAAAAATCCGTATTTTTTTATTAATTTTATCTTCACACTACATTTAAATTTAAAATATATATAATATGAACAAGAAATCCTAATGATTAACAATTTAATTTTATATAATATATGTTTATAAATTTACTTGCATGTCAAATACAAAAGGAATAATATTTAAATGAATTGGTAATCAGTAATATTTATTATTATTATTATTATTATTTTCATAATTAATTTCATTTATTTATTTATATTTGTTGGGTACTTACAACTTAGAATTTAAAGCTATTCAGATAACAGGGAATATAAATCATCTCTCTCTGCCTCCATCTCTGCACTTCTCTGGACGCACTGCCAGTCTGCCACTCTTGTCTAACTCAAAACTCCGCCTCTCTCCCACGGGGACTTTTGAATTTATATAATTAATCTGTTTCCACATGTCCTAATTGATGTTAGAAAATGGAAAGTTTGAGGCATATTTTAAATATGTTCTTAATGGAATTTCCGGAAACTAACGATTGGAGGTTGTTCCTTGTTACGAGGACTTAAACTTTCATGTTTGGATCTAAGACATTTTCTTAGTGTAATCCATAAATAAATTGAGTTGAAATAGGTTGCTTGAAATGAGTTATGTGGGTTGGTTATAATAAAATAACTTGTATCCCACATAGCATTGGTAATGAGAGGTTGGTGGGTTTATATAGAAACATGTGCAAGAGTAGTGCACAACTACTAAGGCATGTGGGTGTGCATGGTGTTAGTATGTGCCTCGCGCGCACACACACACACGCGCGCCGCCGCCGCCCGCCTCGCCTCGCCTTGCCCCGCCACGTCACGACTCGACTCGGGTCGAAGGGCGATTTGGGCGAATGTCTCGGCGTCTCGCGTACGCGAGGCGACCTGGGCGAGGAATTTTATTACCTGTTTATTTAATATTATTTATTGATTTAATTTAACAGTATCAGTATTTATTTATAATAGCTAAACGAACTGGGTCAGGATTTATATTAAATCCTGATGGACCAGTTCTTGGATCAAATCCTGATGGCCTGGTCAGTACTTGGAGTGAAATCTTGATGACTACTGATCCTGATGGCCTGTGTCAGTATTTGAATCCTGATGATGGTCCAGTCCTGACAAAATCCTGATGGTCGATCAAGTACTGATGCCACTCCTGACGGACAGCAAGTCCTGATGGCTTGGAGTACTGATGATGATCAAATCCTGATGGACCAGGAAATCCTGATGACTACTGTTATGGTAATTAAATCAGAATAATTAGTATTAAATGTCATATCTTCAGTTACAATATTTGGTCTGTTTACGTTTTATTTTGTATTTTATATAGATACAAAACATAACGTTTGATAGAGAGACATAGACGTAACTCTGAAAACCCTAGCAACTATCATCTTCTCTGTTTTCTCTCAACACATACAGAATACATAGTTCTTGGGCGAAGTGAGGTGCTGGTCGCTGTTGATCATTCCGACTACTGTGAGTGGATTGATCTGTGCTGTTTTATCCTTGGAGTGATATTGCTGCAACCCAACACAGCGTAAGTGGGGCAATAATCTCTTCAAGAACAGTCAAGACTTCTCGAAGGCTTGGCGACTCAGCTTTTTTATATGTCTATCAGTATTTGCTAAAGCTCCTGAGAGATAAGTGTTATTTCTTGTCTTGTTATTTTCAGTCTCTGATTATACTTTTGTTTCGACCTTTGTGTTTATTTCGTTATTTGGTATTTTTGCCTGTTCTTGTTAATACAAAATATATATAACTGCCCTATTGTTGCTGTGTAGTTAGTAATTATACCCAACAATCTTGAAGAGATTATTCTGTGTTATATATTGTTAATTAACAAGATGGTTAACGGAACTGTAACTCCTGATGGTGCTAATACTTCTGGTTCTGGTGTTACTGTACCCACCATAGATTGGACAACGTACCGTTTCCCACAGCCTATTGATTTGTCAGGAATGCCTGATAAATTCGGTGGGGGTGTTGGTTTTTCTCGTTGGCAGAAAAAGATGAAACTGTGGCTTACGGTAAAGGGTCTATGCCCAGTGGTTCAGTATGAGAAACCAGTTATTGATCAGGAAAAGGCTGAAACTCTTAAGGCCTATGCTATGTGGGAGGAAAAAGATGGGGTGGCTAGGGCTGCTATACTGGCAGCTTTAGCGAACACTCTATTCGATGTTTATTCATCTGACTCCTTCACTGCTAAGCTATTATGGGAGAAGCCGGACCAGACACGCAATACTGACTCGCAAGTGTTGGAGAAGTATTATGTGGCTAGGTTTCTTGATTTTAAACTGGTGGATACAAAGTCCATGACCGAGCAGGCACATGAGTTTGAGATGTTGGTGCATGCTTTGAAGGAGTCCGGAATGGACCTTCCTGAAAAGTTTCAGGTTATGGCTGTGATTGAAAAGCTCCCTAAGTCTTGGGAAGAGTTTGCTCTCTCCCTGAAAAGACAGAAAGGAGAGATCACTTGGACAAACCTGATGTTGGACATCTCTGTGCAGGAACAACACAAGTCCAAACAGGGACATGTGATGCCTGCTGAACATGGGAGTTCAAAGGTTAATGTAGTGACTGTTGGACAGAAAAGAAAGGCTGTCACTAAGAAGGATAACACTAAACCTAAAAATGACAAGAACAAGGCTAAGAAACCAAAGACAAACAAACCTTGTTGGTCTTGTGGACAGGTTGGTCATTGGAGTAAGGACTGTCCTGCAAAGAAAGCTAAGAAAGCTGTTGTGGGAGCACAAGCTAATACTGTGCTTGCAACCACTGATGGGCCTAAGGTGAACATGGTTGTTGGTGAGGTTGTTGCCTCTGGAACCAATGACGGGTATGTTACCTACAACCCTGTACTTCTATCCATTTATCTGTCTCATGAGTGGTTGATTAATACTGGAGCTAATGTACATATTTGTACTGATATTAGTTTATTTGTATCTTATCAACAGAGTCATGGAGTGACAGTGACGATGGGGAATGCTAGTGCTGCTCAAGTTCTTGGAATAGGAAACGTGGACCTGAAGTTTACTTCTGGGCGTGTTCTATCCCTCACTAGAGTGCACCATGTTCCTGATATTCGTAGAAATATAATAAGTGGAAGTTGTTTAGTTAAAAATGGTTTTGAACTTTCTTTGAAATGTAATAAAGTAGTTATTACACATACTGGTACATTCTTTGGCAAAGGTTATTTTTCTGATGGTTTATTTTTGATAAATGTTGAGCCTGTTTTGGGCAGTTTTATTAATGATAGTGTTGCACCTTCTGTTAATTATATTGAATCATCTGATTTATGGCATGCTAGACTTGGTCATTTAAATTTTGGTGCTCTAAAGAATATGATGAACTTAGAGTTGATTCCAAAATATGCTATTGAAAAGAAATCTAAATGTCAAGTATGTGTGACTGCTAAACAAACTAGGAAACCCTTTCATAATGTTGTTAGGGATTCAGGAGTATTGGATTTAGTACACACTGACATATGTGAATTTGGTGGCATGTTGACTAAAGATAATAAACGATATTTTATTACCTTTATAGATGATTGTAGTAGATACTGTTATGTTTATTTACTTAGACATAAGGATGAAGCACTAGAAAAATTCATTATGTTCAAAACTGAAGCTGAAACACAAACTGGTAAAGTACTTAAACGTTTGAGATCTGATAGAGGTGGTGAGTATACTAATACCTCGTTTACTGAATTTTGCGCAAGCAATGGTATAGTTCATGAGGTAACTCCACCATACACACCTGAGTCTAATGGGGTGGCTGAACGAAAGAACAGAACTTTTAAAGATATGATTAACAGCATGCTTATTAATTCTGGGTTGCCTAAGTACATGTGGGGAGAAGCTTTGAATACGGCTTGCCATATTCTGAATAGAGTTCCTCTGAAACATATGGACAAGACACCTTATGAATTATGGAAAAGTAGAAAGACAAGTTTGAAGTATCTTCGTGTGTGGGGGTGCCTTGCTAAGGTGCTTGTCCCTGAACACAAGAGAAAGAAACTAGGTCCGAAAACTGTTGATTGCATCTTTCTGGGCTATATTGAAACCACTATGGCTATGAGATTTTTAGTGTTAAAATCTGACATAGACGGTATAGTGGCAAACACTATAGTTGAGTTTCGTGATGCAACATTCTTTGAGGATGTGTTCCCTATGAAGACTGGCATACCTCATGATATTTCAAATGATGATCCTACTCACACATCGAGTTCTATTCCTGATCATGTGGAAAAGATGACAAATGTGGGGGCAGATCCTGACAGTAGTTCTACTCCTGACGAAGTAGATGAACCGAGAAGGAGTAAGCGTGCAAAGGTAGTCAAGGACTTTGGAAGTGATTTTGTCACTTACAATGTCGAGGATGAACCTTTAACTTTCCGACAGGCCATGGATTCTTCGGAGTCAAGGCACTGGAAAGGTGCTGTAAAGAGTGAGATCGACTCTATTGTTTCTAATGGAACATGGGAGTTGGTTGATCTTCCTCCTGGGTGTACTACTATAGGATGTAAGTGGATTTTCAAAAGGAAGATGAATCCTGATGGCTCAATAGATAAGTATAAAGCTAGGTTGGTAGCTAAGGGTTTTAGGCAAAAGGAAGGCATTGATTACTTTGACACATACTCTCCTGTTGCAAGGATGACAACAATCTGAATGCTTATAGCATTGGCTTCTGTACATGGTCTTATCATCCATCAAATGGATGTAAAGACAACTTTTCTTCATGGTGATCTTGAAGAAGAGATTTATATGGATCAGCCTGAGGGATTTGTTGCATCGGGTAACGAGAGGAAAGTATGTAAGTTAATCAAGTCTATATATGGCTTAAAACAAGCTCCTAGAGACTGGCATAACAAGTTTGATGATACTGTTTTAGAATCAGAATTTGTAGTTAATGAAAATGACAAGTGTGTCTACTATATGGTTAAAGGAAATGAATGTATTATCGTATGCCTATATGTGGATGATATTTTGTTGTTTGGAACCAATATTGAGATTATTAACGAGACAAAAAGTTTCTTGAAAAGGCACTTTGAAATGAAGGATTTGGGTGAGGCACTTTAAAGTAGCCCTAGTCAAGAATAGTTCAGGAATTCCTGTGTCTCAGTTAAGGTATTCTCAGATTATTGGGAGTTTGCAATATCTTGCTAATGTAACTAGACCAGACATTTCTTATTCTGTGTCTAAGTTAGCTAGATATACAAGCTGTCCGAACAAGACTCATTGGGAGGCACTAGATAGAGTTCTTAGATATCTTAAGGGAACTATTTCCCTTGGTTTGCATTATCGAAGATTCCCTGGAGTTCTCGAGGGATATAGTGATGCAAGTTGGATAGCTAAGAAATCTGGTACCAATTGAGTGACTGGATATTTGTTTACCCTAGCAGGTGGAGCAATATCCTGGAAGTCTACTAGACAGACTTTGATAACTCGGTCTACGTTTGAGGCTGAGTTGTGTGCACTAGATGCCACGGGGACGGAGGCTGAATGGTTACATGGACTTATGTCAGTGTTACATGTAGTAAGCAGATCGCTTCCAGCCATTGCTGTTCATTATGATAGCCGTACAACTATCGACAAGATCAGTAGTGAAAAGTATAATGCTAAAACAAAGAGACACATCCAAGTTAGACTTAAGTCTATAAGGAGTCTTGTGTTTGAAAGGATTATTGCTGTAGAGTTCATTGGAACTCAGGATAATATAGCTGATCCTTTGACTAAAGGACTTGAGCATGCAGTAGTCCTTAAGTCTAGGTTGGGGATGGGACTGATAGCCCATAATGATTCATCAGCAGCGGGAACCCAATACACCTGAGAGGAGATCCCTTGAAGTGTATTCAATGTGGTAATAACAAGCTGTGAGGGTGAGTTGGTAGTACCTTTACTATATTCCTTGATACTTACGTATCTGTGTCTATCCCATGTAAACCTAAAAGGTACTGTTACTGCCAGTATAGCAAGAGTTATTTGAACTCTGAATGGGGTCAAGTCATTTGACGAGATGATCGCAGTACATCTCTAGAGATGCCCAGCTAAGCGAATGTAATTGTGTGGTCGCAATTAGAGGAAAGGGTTATTCCTTGAAGCATTCGACGAACAGGATCGAGACAGGACCATTAACGTCTCAAAGCCGTAGATCAGCACCATAGCCTTTGATTTGTCGTCGTCTATGGAGTGTGGTTACACCTAACGGATAAAGATTCAAGGTGAAACATTCCATCTAGATCCGGTAGCCATCGAACTAGAGGACTTAGGAGGGTTCAAACCCGGAAGGGTACCGACTCTGAAAAAACAAGTCATGATAAGGACCGATATGCATTTCTGTATGGATTTGTGGGGGATTGTTAGAAAATGGAAAGTTTGAGGCATATTTTAAATATGTTCTTAATGGAATTTCCGGAAACTAACGATTGGAGGTTGTTCCTTGTTATGAGGACTTAAACTTTCATGTTTGGATCTAAGACATTTTCTTAGTGTAATCCATAAATAAATTGAGTTGAAATAGGTTGCTTGAAATGAGTTATGTGGGTTGGTAATAATAAAATAACTTGTATCCCACATAGCATTGGTAATGAGAGGTTGGTGGGTTTATATAGAAACATGTGCAAGAGTAGTGCACAACTACTAAGTCATGTGGGTGTGCATGGTGTTAGTATGTGCCACGCGCGCACACACACACACGCGCGCCGCCGCCGCCCGCCTCGCCTCGCCCCGCCACGTCACGACTCGACTCGGGTCGAAGGGCGATTTTGGCGAATGTCTCGGCGTCTCGCGTACGCGAGGTGACCTGGGCGAGGAATTTTATTACCTGTTTATTTAATATTATTTATTGATTTAATTTAACAGTATCAATATTTATTTATAACAGCTAAATGAACTGGGTCAGGATTTATATTAAATCCTGATGGACCAGTTCTTGGATCAAATCCTGATGGCCTGGTCAGTACTTGGAGTGAAATCCTGATGACTACTGATCCTGATGGCATGTGTCAGTATTTGAATCCTGATGATGGTCCAGTCCTGACGAAATCCTGATGGTCGATCAAGTACTGATGCCACTCCTGACGGATAGCAAGTCCTGATGGCTTGGAGTACTGATGATGATCAAATCCTGATGGACCAGGAAATCCTGAGGACTACTGTTATGGTAATTAAATCAGAATAATTAGTATTAAATGTCATATCTTCAGTTACAATATTTGGTCTGTTTACGTTTTATTTTGTATTTGATATAGATACAAAACATGACGTTTGATAGAGAGACATAGACGTAACTCTGAAAACCCTAGCAACTATCATCTTCTCTGTTTTCTCTCAACACATACAGAATACATAGTTCTTGGGCGAAGTGAGGTGCTGGTCGCTGTTGATCATTCCGACTACTGTGAGTGGATTGATCTGTGCTGTTTTATCCTGGGAGTGATATTGCTGCAACCCAACACAGCGTAAGTGGGGCAATAATCTCTTCAAGAACAGTCAAGACTTCTCGAAGGCTTGGCGACTCAGCTGTTTTATTTATCTATCAGTATTTGCTAAAGCTCCTGAGAGATAAGTGTTCTTTCTTGTCTTGTTATTTTCAGTCTCTGATTATACTTTTGTTTCGACCTTTGTGTTTGTTTCGTTATTTGGTATTTTTGCCTGTTCTTGTTAATACAAAATATATATAACTGCCCTATTGTTGCTGTGTAGTTAGTAATTATACCCAACAATTGATTGGTTCAACATACCCTAATTTGGGTGATATCTCTGGCTTCAAATTGACAGGTAAAGCCCTAACTTATGTTAACCTTTTTGTTATAGTTGCGTGTCTTTATCTATTTCATGAAGTGGGATTTATTGATTTTTTCACAAAGAGTCTACTATTTGTGTCTATATATTATACATATATGTTTGATGATGAGAATTGTTGGGGCTTGATCTGATAATGTGTTGGAGAAATTTTTGTGTGGTTAGGTGATTACCCGAGACTTTTACAGGTTATGTTGGAGAAAATTGAGTATTGTTGTGATTGATTTCAAGGTGTTAGTTCTATACTTAGTTGAGGAGCAAGGGCTGGCTATCCTTGTTAATCATGAGGTGGAAAGAAGAAGTAAAGTTTTGATGTATACTTTTTCATGGATTCTTTTTGTTTAGTACATATTTTACAAGCATCTATTGTTATCCTTGTTAATCATAGGGTGAATGATTGTTAATATATTTAAGTCTCAAGTTTTCCTTGATAAGAATTACTACATCTATTGCTCCTGCAAAATTCAAACCTCTAACCTTGCAAAAGGAAGGGTCTTTAATAAGATATATAGTAGTCAATGTTGAATAGAAAATGTACGTACAACTTTTGTCTCCTAGTTAAATGAAGTATCCGCTTACTGTATGTAATTGAATTTCCAATTGGGTGGATAAATCCCTTACGCACTAAATACAGCTAGATGAGTCATCAGAGATATATTCTTATTTCTGTAGTGGCACTAAATTGAGCGGGAGCTTAAATTTTGTATTGTTATTTGTTTCTGTAACCTTGAAAGGTATAGGTTTTAAAGTGTTTTTATACATGGTGGTTTCTGGTAGCTTTTATATTGTCTTTATAGAGTATGACAGAGTTGTTAATACATGTATGTGTGATAGTGGTATTCCTTTCTCTCCTTTTGTGTGCTTCCACGATTGGTGAAAAGCTGGACATTTGGACAACGCACGACTAAAACAATTGTAAATATCTGTAGGAGTATCCTTTTTATGAACCGTTTGTTGCATAAAAAACTAGATTTCAAGATCTTTCTAATGGTACATAAATCACTTCCCGGAAATTTGTCAATGAAAGCAGTTTATTCTTCAAAGTTAGGCATTCTGCTGTCTGATTTTTTTTATTTCAGTCTCCCATTTACTTCTTTTCTCTTTTTCATTCCACTATGAAAGAAAAGTTGTCCACTATGATGGATGACGATGAAGATGAGGACATGAAGCATTGTCTAACTCTTCGTATCTGGTCACTGAATACAGCAATGAGAGGAACTTTAAATGATGAGCATTTTCGGAAAGGACATCAAGTAGATGAATGGTTGAGGCAAGCAAGCAAAGGTAGAAATGCCTAATTCTCTATAATATGTCTGGTCACTGTTTTGTAAATCTTGGCCTGAAGTTTATTTTGTCTCCCCAGCCTGATATGAATTGTCACCAGTTCAAACATAGGTTTAGGATGTTAGCATCCCATCTGTTGACCAAAAACACAAACACCCCAATCATCAGGGCCCTTTTGCATCTATTGGCAGAGATATATGTTACTCACTAATCAACAGATGCAATAAAGTTAAATTGATGACACCTGTTAAAACTATGTCGTTCTACAGTTTGATGCTGAATCTTTAGTTTCTATATACACAATGTTGTCGAAATCTAGTAGAAGTCTAATATCGGCCTGTGCATTTTCATCCTCTGATGTAGTTATCCCGTCATCCTTTCCTTTGAAATTGAGTAGCACGTGACTTTGCTATAATTTCAGGGGAATCTAAGATGTATTACACGAATATGGATGCTAGATCAACTGGCATGTTTTGGGCTATGTCTTATATGACGGGGCAGCCTCCAATCATGGTGATCCGAGAAGTTAATCCCGTGCCGATATCACTGTTATCAGGGCTTTCAATACATATGTGTCTGAAATTGTCTTCTCAACTGGAAGAAACTATGTTTAGTGGACAGGTACTTGGTTTCTTTTCTTCTAGTTTTGACCTGCTGATGGATTTTAATATCAAAGTCTGGAGGCTCAGTCCACTTCTCCTTAGTTTTTGTCAGTACAATTTAACTCTTTAGTCAGCAATACCATTTATTCCTATCTATTTTTCAAGGCCATAACTTATTAAAGATTCATATGTTTCGCTAATATATTGTTAGTATTGCATTAGTCTATTTAAAGACTGATATGACCGTTTGCTAACATTTACAGGTGATTAAGATATTATTATTTGTCTTGAGTTCTGTTGCTAAGATTTGGTGATGAACTTTGAAATCATTTACAAATACCTTGATAATTCACCTTCCTATTGATGTTTTATTGTTTGTTCTGAACTACATAAAATTTAAACTAGGTTTTATCCAAATTATGTCCATGAGAAATCTGGAGAAATGAAAGATTTGCCACCATCTGCGACGGCCTGAGTTTATGTTTTTGCAATAGTTTATTATGTGAAACCTAAACTGTATGGTATCAGGCCGTTGTTGTGAGTCTTAGACTCTTAGCATGAAGATTTCCTGCTTGTGTATGGTTACCTGTTGGCATTTATAGTTGTTTCTGCCTGGCATCTAATTTAAAACAGACGGTAGTCTGTCTTCCTATGTTTTGATGTGGATCTCATCACAGGGCGTTAAAGCCGTACACACTGTTTAGCAACCTAACTTTTTTGATTTTGTATGGTGCTTAATTGCATATACATTGTATAGTATTTCTTTCCGATTCCAGTTTTTACAGTTTCATTACTGTAAGCCTCATCTTAATATTTATAATGTGCTCTATTTACACAGGCTGTTGCGAGTATAGCATTGGTTGAAATGTATGCTCGATTGCTCCTCATTGCACCTCATTCACTTTTCCGTACACATTTATAATTGTTTATTAAATCTGTTGCAGGCAGAGAGGTAAATTGTACTTCTTTAAACGAATTACTTGAACTTCTATATTTGTCGCAGCTGAATCCTTTCCAGGAAGAACAGATGTTCAGTGCCTGCATCGCTGGCAGAAGGTTCTTAATCCTGAACTTTTTAAAGGACCCTGAAAAAAGGAGGTGTGCCTATTTTCTTTATTTTTTTATATATTAAGAGTCAAACGGATTTGTTGAAACACTGAACATGTATGTCAAATAATCTTTATGCCTACAGGAAGATGATCATATTATTGAGCTAGTTCAGAGGTATGGTAGTAGGAAATGGTCTGCCATTACCAAGTATTTACCAGGGCGCATTGGTAAGCAATGCCGGAAAAGGTACGTGATACTAAGTAGTAGTCTTATTTTTTGCATTTAGAAGTTATAGTTTTTTTTTTTTTTTTGCATTTGGAAGTTATAGTTCAAGATAGATACACGTGAATGTTAAATGCTTCAGTATTTCTATAAATTAAGCAGCATGATATGTAAGGTTTTTGATTGCTCCGTACTGATTGTTGCAGTGTCATTCCCCTGACCAACACCAAGAAAAGAGCCAAGCAAAGCAGGTGGCGGTCTGAATTCAAGGAAAATGTCAAAATCAGAAGCAAAATTGAAGAACTTGATTTTGTAATATGAAACTAGAAATTCTTCTATTAGTATTTTAAACATTAATGTACTAATTATTCCAAGTGTATGCTAGCAAAAATCCTTTAAATTTATTTCAATCAAATTTGTGTTATATTTTTATTTTTTGTAGTTCTTGTTTGTTGTCAGGATCAAATATATATATATATATATCAGGTTAAAATATTGAATAAAAATGACCATAATATTTTGAAAATTTTAATTTTTTTAAAACTTTAGGCGTCGGTTATAAGGGTAAGCGACACTAAAGACCAACACCTAATGCGTCGGCATTCCAGGCAACCGACACTATTTGTCAACACCTATAGCGTCGGCATTTCATGCAACCGACGCTATTTGTCGGTACATATAGCGTCGGTTATTGTGCATTTTGCGTTGGTTGTTTAACCGACGGTAATGAATTTTAAGCGACGCTGTTTTGACCGACGCTATAGGTATATACCTATAGCGTCCCCTACATATACTACGCCTTTTAACCGACGCTATAGGTCTTTTTGACCGACGCTATAGGCCCATTCTGTACTAGTGTTATTCCTAAATATCCCTAGTCGAGTGTTATTATTTAAGACAATAATAATGCACAGAGACTAGTATGTTTGTTGACTGATGACCACATCTCATTGGTCATAGGTATGGTGATACTAAAGTCAAAACATAGGTGCATGTAAGAGTACATGACACTGGATTGACTCGCCGTGAGATTACACATGTTAAAAGTGTCATAAGTAATTCTCACTGTGATAATGGTGTAATGATCCTTAGACCTGAAATCATTATATTTTATACGAGAATTAATATACTTTGATTACATTAAAAATTACCTTTGACCGGGTGATGATAAAAGTGGACATTGGGTATATTATGAATTGTATGAGAAATATGAATGATCTAGATGGGATTTAACCCTCCTAATTTTAGGAGCGATATTATTGGCCTCTTCTTTGAGTGAGACTAAGAAATGCACGGTCGTGCTCAAAAGTTTATTTGATTTAATAGGCTTCTCATCGATCAAGAAAACTAAGATTAAATTATGAAGAGGATGACACATTACATGCCTTGAGTTTAATCTATAATATTAAGGTTAAAGGGATTATATTACATGGAACATTATTCACGAAAGACTTAATCAAATCACCGATTTAATTATTATTACTTGGGTGGCAATGATGTATTACTAGATGCCGCTCATTGTTTACAATTTTAATTAGTTATTAAAATTGTAACCAACGTAATAATAACCTACAGGGTCACACACAAAGAACGCTTGAAGGAGAAATAAATTAAATTTTGAATTTAAATTTAAATAAGTAATTTTTTCTATTTATAATATTAATTAAGTATGACTTGATTAATTATTTAAATAGAAAATGGAATTACTTAAACTAATTCTGAAATTAGTTATTAACTAATTAAGTGCGACTTAATTAAATAATAAATTGGAATTTCAGATTAGTATTTTATTATAATTGAATTATAATTAGAAAACTTAGTTTCCTCTCTATATAAACTCTCAAAGAGGGCTGATTTTAGTGGTGAAAAACGTTTTTATATTAAAACCCTAGCCACTTATGAGAGCAAGAAAAGAGAGAGAGAAAGAAGCAGTTTTCGGGTGCTAGTACACATCAATCCTTCAAGAAAAGCGTTCGTGTGGATAACGTAGAGTGTAGATCGCGGGAGCGGGATACATGGTGATTGAACAAGCTTTGGATCTCCATTAATCTTCCATTGATGAATTGTTAAAGCGTTTTAAGGTATAAAACACTAATCTCCGAATTAAATCTTTTGTTTTCGCATGGATCCTGCGGAGGGATTTCGAATTTTGGTTTATTTTCACATTTTTCGTTGCGTTTATGTGCTCGAAACCCTTCACGAGCCCTCTTCATCCTTGCAGTTTCTCCTTCTGCGGGCTCATTGGACTTATTTATAAAGGTCGCGGCTACAAAAACAAATAAGAAAGAAACAATGGGTATAAGAAAATCTTAGATAAGTAAAAGAAATTAAGGAATGAGAGTTACCCTTGTCTGATACGCTCGATAAGCCGAGAGACTTTAGGAGAAACTCGTCCAGGAGTTCCCAAGCCAAGGTGGCATAGTTGTCCTTGGTTAGCTCAGCATAGGCACGAGCCTCCTCATCAGTCAAGACTATGTCATTGGGACTACCGTCCGAGACCCTACTAAACGACCTACGGAACAAGGTGCCCCAATCCCCTCCTTCCTAAACCAGATACATGAACTCATTCTTCCATTTTGGGTTGTTATCGGGAATGGATTTAGGGTGAAAAATTTGAGGTGTAGAAGCACGATGGTTGAGATAAACCTAACCAGGAGAAATTGCAGAACTATTCTTAAATTGAAATATTTTTCTAAATAAAGAAACAGAAAGGGGAAAATTGTTTTTTAAACAAAGGACTATGAAACTCATTATTATTCTCCAAGCATTGGGAGGAAGTTGGCAAGGATTAATTCTAACATCTACCAGAAGCTTAGGAATAAACTCATGGAAAGGAAACCTAAGTCCTGCAACAATGGTGTCCTTGTAAATGCACAGAGCATCAGGACGCCAATGGCATGAACGATCTCCTGGGCCAGCTCGGACAAGTCTAAGGGGGGACTTAACTCTATACATTTTGTTATAATCCCTAATTTTATCAACTTCATGAAACTTATTACTACAGTCAAAAGAATCTAAGTGAGACACTGAGGGGTATTCATCACCACGGTCGCTAATCATATCTTGCAAAGACATATATGAAGAGTGAATAGTGATGGTACCTCTCTTGGAAGCTTGGTTCATTTTTTGAAGGCGTTGAGCTGCACGATCAACCATCGATATTCAAAATCTTCAAATAAATCCCCAGAAATCTTCTAAACTTCAAAGATGAATCCTAGAAAATGATGAATATGGTCAAAGAAAACTCGCCGGAAATCGCCCCACCATAGAGAAACTAGAGAGAAACTAGAGAAAACTAAAGAAATTTTTGAAATTGGAAATAAAAAGTGAAGAGTGAAAAAGAAATCTCACTCTTTTATAACTGAAATAGCCGGTCACCCAACCAGTCAAAGGGAAGGGCAACCATCTACAGCCGGTCGAGGCCCATAATTGCTCATTGGGCTCCAGGAAAAAGGACCTTAGAAATTGAGGCCCAAAAGAAATAAAATAAAGCCCAAAGAAATAGAGGCTCAATAAAAATAGGGCCCTTTAAAATTGAGGCCCAAAAGAAATAAAATAAAGCCCAAAGAATTTGAGGCTCGAAATTTGAGGTCGAAGAAACCCTAGACTGAGGTCGAATGACCGAGGTCGAAAAGATATGCGAAACTGAAGTCGATTTGTTCGACCTAAGACCAATTTGAGGTCGAAATTTGAGGTAGAAGAAACCCTAGATTGAGGTCGAATGACCGAGGTCGAAAATATATGCGGAACTGAAGTCGATTTGTTCGACCTAAGACCAATTGGAGGTCGAAATTTGAGGTCGAAGAAACCCTAGACTGATGTCGAATGACCGAGGTCGAAAAGATATGTGAAATTGAAGTCGAGTTATTCGACCTAAGACCAATTTGAGGTCGAAATTTGAGGTCGAAGAAACCCTAGACTGAGGTCGAATGATCGAGGTCGAAAACACATGCAAAACTGAAGTCGATTTGTTCGACCTAAGACCAATTTGAGGTCGAAATTTGAGGTCGAAGAAACCCTAGACTGAGGTCGAATGACTGAGGTCGAAAAGACATGCAAAACTGAGGTCGAACTCTTCGACCTGGGACCAACTAAGTTCGAAGCTGAGGTCAAAGAAACCCTAGATTGAGGTCGAAAGGCTGAGGTCGAAAACACATGCAAAACTAAGGTCAAACTCTTCGACCTGGGACCAACTGAGGTCGAAACTGAGGTCGAAGAAACCCTAGATTCATGAGGTCGAAAGGCTGAGGTCGAAAACACATGGAAAACTGAGGTCGAATCATTCGACCTGGAACCAACTGAGGTCGGAGGCTGAGGTCGAAACTGAGGTCGACAATACCTCAAAACTGAGGTCGAAAATACCCTTAAAAAAATTAAATTAAATAAATAAATACATTTATTTATTTATTGACATGCAAAAATTCCTAAAAGAGAAAGTCGAGGAAAAATGTACAGATCCCAAATCGAGATCAACAATAACTTCTGTGAAAAACTCGGAAACATTTTCTCAGAAGTTGGGGGGCAAATGATATGGACAGAAAAGTAATCTTAGAAATGTAATTAATGATGTATTAATTAGACCTAGATTGGTCCAAGAATATGGCCCGATAAACAAGGCCCGAAACCCTAATTATTTATGTAACAGCCCCAAATCCGGGGTCAGGGATTTAGGGTTGTCACAATCCATGTACTCCATGCCTTACCTGTATTACTCACACCATTCATAATTCACCTGCTCATGACCCCACAACATATGTCTCACACACACACACACATGTTAGAGTCTCAGAAACGACACAATACAACAACTGCGGAATAAATAACTTTTATTACAATACCCAAATGTCTTTTGAATCTGTTACTGATACAATTTCTAAGTATTGTTACATTACCAGCTTAGCCTTCTGATGCTCACAATCCTCTAATACCATTCATGTCTATACATAAGTTGAATACCAAAGCCGTAGCCTGATTCCATTGGTTCGTACTACTCCCGGAATCACTGCTAGAAACTGTTTATGGGAACGCCTTGCGAGGTATGTGCCGTCCCATAGGCATCCTGTTTCGCTGCTATATAATATATATAAAATAATAGCAAGAGTGAGCGATAGCTCAGCAAGGTAATGAAAGTATGGCATAATTCTGCCTTTTAATACAACCCAGAAATAAAGCGGGTATAAGACAGTAATTTGTCAAAATATCTCGATACTGAAATTATTTCCTTATCGGAATGTATTCCAAAAATAGTACCATTGTGGTATTTCAAATATCATTTCATAATACTCTGCAACTTTCAATATTTATACTATGAACAAAGTTCTAGTATAGTATAAAAGATGAAATAACAAGATAACTCAGTATATCCTTTCTGTAAAATATCTGCTATATAAAATATAAGCAGACTATCAACATATACTTGAAAGATGAAGTTATAAGGAAAATTCAATATCAGCTTTCATATCAAACATTTACCTCATATCATAATTTGGAAATAAATACAATGTAAAATATTTCCAATCCATTTTTTTTAAACTCATCTGATTCCATATATCTTTTTCATAAAATCAAATACCTTTTCGTAATCTCATATGCTTTCTGATAAACTCATATACTGGAATAAACTTGAATACTCTTGAGTAAACTTTCTTTCTCTGAAAACTTGCATAAAATGTGCTCTTTCATGAATAGTGAACTGTAGATGGAGATGCTAGGCGCCGAGGATACCCCTGCGATGATCAGTCGCAAGCTGTATCCCCCTGTTGTTTTTCTACGTAGAAGGGAAGATAATCAGTCTCACACCGACTTACCTCCCCGCCAATCGGTTGTAGGCAGGAAGAACAGACCCGTTCATAGACGGTCGATTCTGTTACTCTCCACTTATCCTACGGTCGGGCACTGATAATCATCTAAGGGAAGAACAGACCCGTTCACCAGTCCGTCGGCCATATTGTAATTCCCTTAGGGGACCGGCGCTACTCAGTCCCTTACATATCTCCAAGTTCGAGTAAATCCATAACACTGAAACATAAAGTTCCTTTCCCTTTTTCCCCAAGTATACAACTCCACAAAGTAGTCGTATCTGGTTGGAAAGGAAAATTCACCCATATTTCCCAAGCTAGGCTTGTTAATGGATATCGACTTGTTCCATGAATTTACCCCTCGATCGTTGAGGTGGTAACACAATATTTGACTTGCAGCAATTACATTGTTCCAAAAAATATCTGTCCCTTGACAGTTTTTGAATTGAGAGTTTAAAAAGAGTAGTAGTCACTTAAATCAGGTTTCCCATATTTTTGATAGTTGAGCGAGCATTTAAATCCCCTTTAAAAGACAGATTTAAATGGAAAAACATTGTTCTGGGAACCTCTTTTTGATTTGAAAATAATTAATAATATTTATTAAATAAGTAACCTTAAATGAATATTTGAAATAATATTCATTAAGTAAGTATCCTCAAATGAATATTTGAAAATAATATTTATTAAATAATTAAGCCTCAAATGAATATTCAAAATAATATTCATTAATTAATAAATTTCAAATGAATATTCGAAAATAATATTCATTAAATAATTAATCTCAAATGAATATCCAAAAGTAATATTCATTAAATAAATAATCAATCCTCGAATGAATATTTAAAGGTAATATTCATTAAATAATTAAATAACTTTCAAATGAATATTCAAACATACTATTCATTATATAATCCCCAGATGAATATGTACGATAATATTCTTAAAGTCAATATCCTCAAATGAATATAAATGATATTCTGTAAGTCGATAATCCTCAAATGAATATTAATAAATAATATTCTTAAAATGAATATTAATAAATAATATTCTTAAAGTCAATAATCCTCAAATGAATATTCATAAATAATATTCCTTAAATAAAATAATGAACCCTCGAATAACAGTTACCCGATATATTTATCGGAAAATAACCTTTATCATATACAAAATATAATCACATCTGACCTTTCAAGAAAATCACACGCCCTTACCCTAGGGCAAATATAAAACCCTGGCTTATAGCTGATATCCCATATCTAACTTATAAGCCCCAACTTCAAGTCATAACCTCAAGTATTGCTATACATAGCAAATCGAAAAAAAGTATGCAATTTATATATATCGCAATCGCATATCATAATTGAAAACAGTTATTATCACAAGAACAGTAATATAGGTTTTGAAAACTTGTCTGATGCTCGAGAAGTGATAGGGGTTCGCGACGATGTCGGACAATCTAGACAAAGTCAAAGAAAACGCACGATCAATCCCCTAGATAATCCACTTGTACTCAATGCTTAAACACGTAAGCGAAACACAACCAAGGAATTACTAGCTCGTATAGGCTCATACTAAGTCCATGTTTAATCGAAAATTACTTAAGTCGTAGGTTTAGTCCGAAATCGATCCTCGAATACAAGTTATACTTAACCATTTACAACATTGGTTTCTAAGTCATGTTCTTAGTGGTTTTCACTTGCGCGACCTCGGCTAAAACATTTTTATAAAATCGAAAAATAACCTTTTTAATCCGAATATTTTTCGTGAGCCTTCCCAACTGTCTCTAGTATTATTCCTCAAAGTTTCACATTTTAATATGGCTTCTAAGTGGTCCAAATATAGCCTCAAAGTGACTGACCAGAGATGGGTTGTTCCTCTGAACGGCGTTTACTAAAACTCACTTTTCTCTTAAACCGTAATTCGTATAGACATGATCTTTATACCAAAACAAATCTTAAGACAAGACCTACATGTTCATGGTTAGTGTTGTTCAAAAATATTCCAAGACCAGTTCGTAATTCTTGCTCAAAACAGCCTTAAATCAAATGGGCATTACGACGGCTATAATCGTAACGTTTCCCGGTTTTTGTTATGTCAAAACCTCTTAAAACCAAATCAATTCAACAACACAACCATTTTTACAACATAATCAGTTTATATACTTCAAGAACATATCACCAACATCAACCAACAACAAGTATCCATCAAGAATTAACCATACATACTCCAAACTCCATAAACATGCTCATTCTTAAACATTACTAGAAACTTCACTTAAATCTCAACATAAATCAAAGGGTGGATGAGTGGTATACCTTCCTTGATGCTCTACCAACACTAACCAGTGGCCACAACCACTCAACCAGCCTTATATACTCCTTACAAAGCTTAAACCTTAAGATCAAATCAAGAAAACAAGTTAACAAAATTTCGGAGTTACTATTCATATAAAATCGAAAAACAAGAGTTTGGTTCTCAACTTTTTACCACACCTTCTAATCTTCAAGGGCTTTCTTTTGAGTCCTATCTCATCACCAGGGGATGCTTGAAGCTCGACTTATTGGCTTTCTAAGGTGAGTGGTCGAAACTGGAAAAGGCAGGGCAGTTTCTGTTCTCCGACTTGGGGAAGGGATTTGACTAGGCTACACTCTTTTGTTGGCCATGAAATTTTGATCGAACGTTGCCCATGGAGTGGAAAAGTTATGGTTAAAATTTGGTGATTTAAGGATGGATAGAAATGGAGTTATGGATTTTTCTTTCCTTGATGCTCCTGCTGGGCAGAATTCTGGAAAATGGGGGAGAGTTCTTCCTTTTTCCTTTTTCTTTCTTTGTCTTGATTAATAACAATAATGCTGATATTTTGTATAAGTGGTGAGTCATCACCTTGATGTCTTCTCCTTGCGACACTTGTCAAACATGCATTGGTTGAGATAAAGTAACTTTACTGGTTTGCTTTATTGATTCGTTTCTTTTCACATGGATGATCCAAATGTTGCATTCCTTGAATTAATCTTGTTACATGTTACTTCCATGTCTATATTTAATCCTATAAATGTTGCCTTGTTCCTCTTGAAACGATTCAAAATATTTCCTAAAGAGCGAATAAAACTCTACGCGATTTTCGCAGTGAATAGTAACTATTCACTATTCACTATTCACTTCAACAATCGAATCCTTAAATCGACTTTAATAATATAATAAAATTCCAAAATATTAAATCCTCAAATCCTCAATTTTAATATCTTATTTCTTGAATATAATAATATATAATCCACTGCCCTGTCAAATACTCCACCAAAATAAAATTTGGAATTTCTGAATTCCGATCGTCTTTGCATTCACTTATTTACTCCGTAGATCACTAATATGACTTTGGAATATCCACACTACGTCTCGTACATAGGTGGCATGAAAAATTTTCTTAACCCTCAAAATCACTATTCATCCACCAATATCACTATTCACTGATGCACTTAATCATAATAAGAAAAGTTTTAAATTTTACCAAAAATCCGGGTTATTATAGTCTCCCCTCCTTAAAAGGATTCCGTCCCGGAATCAACTTAGGAATAACTGGGGGTACTTCTCTTCCATTTCACTTTCTAACTCCCAGGTGGACTCTTCCACCTCTTGATTTTCCACAAACCTTTCACTAGCTTGTCAACCTCGCCACTTAGCACTTGCTCTTTTCTATCCGTGATTTCCACAGGTTGTTCTTTGTAAGTCAGACCAGGTTGTATATCTACCTGCTCGTACTCTAACATATGTCGGGCATCTATAGTATACTGACGTAGCATTGACACATGAACCCCGTTATGACCATTCTACCAGTTTGGGGGGGGGTAAGGCTGGCTCGTAGGCCACCTTCCTGACGCGTTTTAAAATCTCAGATGGCCCAATGAATCTCGGGCTCACTTCCCTTTCTTTCCAAATCTCATTAACTCTTTCCATGGATATCTTTTAGCATCACGAATCTCTAACCTCATATTCCCCATCTTGTTTGTACAGAAAATACACCAACATAAACTTGCTTGTCATCCATCAACATGCCATTTAGCTTATCAATAGCAGTACTATCCCTATACTCGCGGGCTTAGTCCGCATACTTTCTCTGTCTGTCTTGGTTGTCACTAGCCGCTGGTTGGTGAAATCTTTTGTCTTTCTAGTTTGTTGGACTAACTTGGGTTTTGTGTAAAATCTCATCCTTTAATTCCCGATCATTCGGAATCCATCTCTGTCTCATTTTAATTAAGGGTATCGGCCACCACATTGGCCTTCCCCGGATGGTAGTGTATCTTACAGTCATAATCCTAGGTCAATTCTAGCCATTTCTCCATCTCATGCTATCTACTATCACGGGTAACTCAAAGCCAATTCATTACATTCCATAAAATTTGTGGGTGCATTAGACAACCCAAAATAACCTCGCTGAAAACTCGAAGTGTCTATTCCTAGTACGAATCGCAGTCTTGGGTATATCCTCTGATTTAACTTCCAACTGGTGATACCCAGTTCTTAAATAAATTTGGAAATACACAGCGTTCTTCCGCTGATCAAACAATCATTTACAAGGGTACCTATTCTCCATGTCGAACTCATACAACTCTCGAGGTTCGATACATAATTTTGTGCTAACATCTTTCTCTCTTACAACAACACCGGGATCTCCATGGTGGTACACTGGGTCTTTGTTAGTGTTAGTGCCCTAGAGACAATACAATTGTACTTCTGGGAAACACTATTTTGTTATTTAATAATGATTATGTTCTATTGATTATTCGACAACAATTATTATGTCTTTATTTACTGCGATATTAATGTTAGAGTAATAAATGTCCTTGGAATATTGAACACGTATTCTATATCTTTAAGTATGTGACTTAAAAATGAGATTATATGAATAGTGTTTATATTCCTAAAGATATCCCTAATTAAGCATTATGAATTGGGACAATTATGATGCATAAAGATTAGTATGATCGTTGACTAAATGACCACATCTCATTGGTCATAGGTATAGTGATACTAAAGTCAAGAACATAGGTGCATGTAATATTCTATATGGCACCAGAATGACCCACAGTGAGATTCTACATGGTAATAAAGTCATTAGAATAGCTCACAGTGATAATGGTGTAATGATCCTTAGACTTGAGATCATTATATTTCTATACGAGGATTAATATACTTTGATTACATTAAAAGTTACCTTTGACCGGGTGATGATAAAAGTGGACATCGGGTATATTATGAGTCATATGAGAAATATGAATGATAGATATAGAATTTAACCCTCCTATTATTAGGAGAGATATTATTGGTCTCTTGATTGAGTGAGACTATGAAAATGCATGGCCATGCTCAAATATTGATTTGTTTTAATAGTCTACTCATTGATCAAGGAAACCTGGATTAAACGTTGAAGAGGATGACTAATAACATGCCTCGAGTTTAATCTATAATATATGGTTAAAGGGATTATATTACACGGAAACATTAGTCACGAAAGGTTTAATTGGATCACCATTTATTATTATTTCTTGGGGAGCAATGATGTATTACTAGATGCCGCTCATTGTTTATAATTTTATTTAAGAATAAAATTATTGCCAACGAAATAATAACCTAAAGGGTCACACACTTAGAACGTTTTGAATGGAGTTTTAATTTAAATTATGAATTTAAATTAAATGATTAAATTTGAAATTAGTTATTTAATTGAGCTGGTCTTAATTAAATCAGAATTCGAATTTAATATTAATTGATTGATTTCGAAATTAGTCATTTAATTGAGATGGTCTTAATTAAATAGAATTTCGAATTTAATACTAAAACCAAAAATCAGATTGGGTTTTAAGAAGCCCAAAACGGATTTAGGGTTTTGGCCCAATCCTCTATCTCATATAAATACATTATGATGTATTATTGAGGCTATGATGTTTTCTGCAATTTCGAATTAAAGAAAACCCTAGCAGCTCTGCATAAAGAGAGGCTAGAGAGAGAGAGGGGCAGTTTTTTTCGGCTAGTACCGAACTCCGTTGATCGTTGGACGATCGAGCGTTCGTGTGGACGACTTTGGCGACGCAGATCTTGAACAAGGGCTGTGTGGTGATTACAACAAGGACCTCCATCTTTCCGAACTTGAAAGCTCTTTAAGGTATGATTTCGTTTCTCCATAATCAGCCATGTCTTGTACACGGATCCTAGGGTTAGGGTTTCGGAATTTGTATTGTGTTACGACTGTTTTTCGCTGCGTTTGTTGCCCCGAAACCCAATAGTCTTATCATACCCATGTACAACAACTCTTGTAACTGAGTCACTAACTCTTTCATTCCCACTATACCCTGAATACTCGGTATTCATTCTCATGTCATCCAAATCGATATCTGGTAGCTCATTAAAACCTTGTACAATCTCCCAAAACCATTGTAGTTTCCTTTATACTTGGTGTCTCTTTTCTTGGCGTAATAGTTTCTTAGTCTAAACTATATTCAAGAATCTCTGAATCTGTCTCCATCCTTTATTTATTACTCTCTTTCTTTGCAATCAATTGGCTCCATTGGGTGTCAACCAACCCATCCTTATTATAATATCAACTTCTCCCAACTTGAAAGGAATCAGGTCTATCAAAAGTGTCGACTTCATGTTTCTAGTTCACAACCTGGATGTACCAGTCTTATGGGAAAATCCCTCGATTGACTATTTCTACTTGTAATTATTCCCTTAGTGGCTCGGCCTTAAGGTTTAATTGTCATGCAACTTCTTGATATACAACGATACATTAGCTCTGTCTAAATAGTGTAGAAGGGCACCTGCTATTTAAAGGTCCTGACAGTGGGCTGCTTGCTGGAGGTAGCCCTGGCTGGAACCTACTGGCTTTCTTTTATTCGGTGTTCACAAACTCCGGAACAAACCTCGATAATTCGGAAAACTTGGCCTCATACTCGGTCACAGTCATAGTTTCTTGTTTTAACTCTTTAACTTTCATTTTCATCCGGTCTCCATCTACTTCCGGAAATTATTCCTTTAAAACAACACACGCTGCACCTCTCCCAAGTCACCATATCAGTTCCCTCTGACTCCATCGTCAGTACTTATCTTGCTAACCCAGAGGTAGTGTACATTCGTAAACAACTCCTCCAAAATCTCAATTCCACTATAGGGCATCTGTCTAACATCGTTGTCACTGGAGTTCACGGCACATCGCTATTATTTCACATATATCGATTGACACGCTTTCCATTATCATAATATCCTTGGGAGAATAAACCAATTTCATCGATATGTCACTAACATTCTATTCGTCATAGGGATTCGCTCCTGTCATAGGCGATTTCGTTGCGAATCTAATTCCTATCAGCGAATTTTGACTTATTTGACCTGGTTGGCCTCCCCTTGAAATTCAATAAGGATAACAAAAATTATGGGGCCTTGAAAGATAGCTCCCATATCAAAGAAAATGTCACACACTGGTGATCATAAGGTTATGAGTTTTAAGGTAACCTTATTGGAGGTAAGAGAATTTTACCGAGAGATCAATATGATCATAAGAACTCAACGTTGTGTGCCTAAATTGAGACATTACTAAAGGTAATTAGTCTTCTTGTATTTCACAACTTACAAGTGATGGCGTCCCATCCGACTTCTATCACACAGACAGATAGTCCTTGTAGCCCCTATAAGTATAGGGTTGTTCGTCTCAGTGGAAGTTGAAAAGTATGAAAGCAATTCGAGATCAATTTAATGATTATCGCCTTTCGACAATATTTCTTAAAGGAACACCTTGGATTAAAATTGAACAGATTCCAAAGGTGCGATTTACAAGAAAAGGATTGCCATAAAGATACTGGTATTCAACAAACAAGTGGTGAGGTATCACCATAGGGTCATTCATTATTTGAAGAAAAGTGAAAGCTTAAATAACATCATTTGACAGGGCTTCGAAAGCCTGAAAGTAGGCATTGTGACAGCCTCTGGCACAAGTGAAACTGAATATGGTTTAGCAAAAGTGTTATAAAACAACTTCGAAGAGGGAATATACCCTTTATCATAGTTCTTTCCTGGAGAGAGGTCAAGATAGATCATAGATTGGGGATATATCCCACATAATTTGAAAATGGGGAGGGTATTACCAAGGTCTCTACGGATGCCTTTTACGTCGGCTCCTCTAATGGATAATCGTTCAATTCCAAAGGTTTTCTTTTCCACGCACCCTAAGGTGTTCGATACTTACGTCATTGCCGACTTATAATAGTCACTAAGAATTCAACCATCGACCTTTGCAATCACAGGGAATTCTATTCGACTAGGCGCAAACATCCCAAGTAAGCGTTCTGTTCTATAAGAAGACTTCGATACCGTTGTTGCCCGTAGCAATGACAATTCCACATGTCGACTGGGCGGTACTTCGGTAGATCGTTAGAAACTACAAGCTTAAATCCGGTCTCTATTTCACTCATCCTTATACCCAATATTCCTTCTCCCATATCAATCCCGTGTGCTACATAAGCTTAACACTTTTGGCACAATAGCCTTTTCATTTAAGTCAATCCCGGAACTTCTCAGTTCGTCTTGGTCCTTAAATATATTTCGCCTTTACCGTCCAATCTCAACTTCATCATTTTATCTCTACAATCAATTATAGAAATCAGGGTCTGTCCACCAACCCATATAACGGCTATCTTACCCAATCCACAGGGTTCGCTCTAATTTCCACTCTCTTTGGTGACATCCTCTGGTAATCAGAAGGACAAGGTTTGCCAAAATTTGCTGAATGTCTCTCCAAATCTGGGAAATTTATCAATCTATTTACCTACTAGTAATGCTCGGATCTGATTTCCGACCTTTCTGTTCTATCCTCATAATTCCTTCCTGGTTTCCTGAGGGTGGTAAATCTCGTTCTCGATTCCGTCTTAGCGTGCTTGTCTTACAATATCATTTGCATGGTACATATACCCAAAATTTTCCTTGAGATAATAAAATCCCTCAATGATGTAATAGACACTATTTCCAATGGAATCGCTGGTCGTGGGGATTGAAACCTCATAGCCAAAGCAATTCCTTTCACTATTCTTAGGCAACTAAGTACCCTTAATCGTTCGTGAAAATCTGGACATCTTGGTTCTTACGTATGTCGCCTCCTTATGAGCAACTATAACTGACTACGAGTAACAGGTTTCGTTCAAGTCGAATCAATCCACTGATACTGGCTATACTGCCTCTACCTCTTCTGCCTTGGAGACTCTACTCCATTTTCTTTGTCATACCTCTTGATGAATCATGAACGATCCTTAAACTCTCGTCTCGTCACTTATTTATCCCTTGAAGGTTCGTCCGGTCTTATTACTAGACCTCAAGTAACACACCACATCTTTATCAATCAACACGTCCTCTACAAGATTCTTTCCTTGACCCACTATGGGGTCTTCCTCTAAATCCTCCTATGGATCTTCCTTTATCGGGTCTCCGTCCATTTCAAGGAACGCATCATCAATTGCATACTCGAAGGCCTCAGGATCTGGTATCTCAGAATCCCATCCACCTATAACTCATACGAATCGAGATGACTAACCATGAAGTCCTAAGTACGGTTTCCCAAAAGAAGTCCCCTCTCGGGCTTCATCTTAAACAGTCAGGGTCATGTCCTCTAACCCGACTACGAACTCAATTTGAGCTCTAGATGTTCTTATCCTTATTAAGGGTATTGTAAGACTCGATCTCCTATCGTTTCTGAGGACTGTAACCTAATGCTCTGATACCATCTCTGTAACAGCCCCAAATCCGGGGTCAGGGATTTAGGGTTGTCACAATGCATGTACTCCTTGCCTTACCTGTATTACTCACACCATTCATAATTCACCTGCTCATGACCCCACAACATATGTCTCACACACACACACATGTTAGAGTCTCAGAAACGACACAATACAACAACTGCGGAATAAATAACTTTTATTACAATACCCAAATGTCTTTTGAATCTGTTACTGATACAATTTCTAAGTATTGTTACATTACCAGCTTAGCCTTCTGATGCTCACAATCCTCTAATACCATTCATGTCTATACATAAGTTGAATACCAAAGCCGTAGCCTGATTCGATTGGTTCGTACTACTCCCGGAATCACTGCTAGAAACTGTTTATGGGAACGCCTTGCGAGGTATGTGCCGTCCCATAGGCATCCTACTTCGCTGCTATATAATATATATAAAATAATAGCAAGAGTGAGCGATAGCTCAGCAAGGTAATGAAAGTATGGCATAATTCTGCCTTTTAATACAACCCAGAAATAAAGCGGGTATAAGACAGTAATTTGTCAAAATATCTCGATACTGAAATTATTTCCTTATCGGAATGTATTCCAAAAATAGTACCATTGTGGTATTTCAAATATCATTTCATAATACTCTGCAACTTTCAATATTTATACTATGAACAAAGTTCTAGTATAGTATAAAAGATGAAATAACAAGATAACTCAGTATATCCTTTCTGTAAAATATCTGCTATATAAAATATAAGCAGACTATCAACATATACTTGAAAGATGAAGTTATAAGGAAAATTCAATATCAGCTTTCATATCAAACATTTACCTCATATCATAATTTGGAAATAAATACAATGTAAAATATTTCCAATCCATTTTTTTTAAACTCATCTGATTCCATATATCTTTTTCATAAAATCAAATACCTTTTTGTAATCTCATATGCTTTCTGATAAACTCATATACTGGAATAAACTTGAATACTCTTGAGTAAACTTTCTTTCTCTGAAAACTTGCATAAAATGTGCTCTTTCATGAATAGTGAACTGTAGATGGAGATGCTAGGCGCCGAGGATACCCCTGCGATGATCAGTCGCAAGCTGTATCCCCCTACTGTTTTTCTACGTAGAAGGGAAGATAATCAGTCTCAAACCGACTTACCTCCCCGCCAATCGGTTGTAGGCAGGAAGAACAGACCCGTTCATAGACGGTCGATTCTGTTACTCTCCACTTATCCTACGGTCGGGCACTGATAATCATCTAAGGGAAGAACAGACCCGTTCACCAGTCCGTCGGCCATATTGTAATTCCCTTAGGGGACCGGCGCTACTCAGTCCCTTACATATCTCCAAGTTCGAGTAAATCCATAACACTGAAACATAAAGTTCCTTTCCCTTTTTCCCCAAGTATACAACTCCACAAAGTAGTCGTATCTGGTTGGAAAGGAAAATTCACCCATATTTCCCAAGCTAGGCTTGTTAATGGATATCGACTTGTTCCATGAATTTACCCCTCGATCGTTGAGGTGGTAACACAATATTTGACTTGCAGCAATTACATTGTTCCGAAAAATATCTGTCCCTTGACAGTTTTTGAATTGAGAGTTTAAAAAGAGTAGTAGTCACTTAAATCAGGTTTCCCATATTTTTGATAGTTGAGCGAGCATTTAAATCCCCTTTAAAAGACAGATTTAAATGGAAAAACATTGTTTTGGGAACCTCTTTTTGATTTGAAAATAATTAATAATATTTATTAAATAAGTAACCTTAAACGAATATTTGAAATAATATTCATTAAGTAAGTATCCTCAAATGAATATTTGAAAATAATATTTATTAAATAATTAAGCCTCAAATGAATATTCAAAATAATATTCATTAATTAATAAATTTCAAATGAATATTCGAAAATAATATTCATTAAATAATTAATCTCAAATGAATATCCAAAAGTAATATTCATTAAATAAATAATCAATCCTCGAATGAATATTTAAAGGTAATATTCATTAAACAATTAAATAACTTTCAAATGAATATTCAAACATACTATTCATTATATAATCCCCAGATGAATATGTACGATAATATTCTTAAAGTCAATATCCTCAAATGAATATAAATGATATTCTGTAAGTCGATAATCCTCAAATGAATATTAATAAATAATATTCTTAAAATGAATATTAATAAATAATATTCTTAAAGTCAATAATTCTCAAATGAATATTCATAAATAATATTCCTTAAATAAAATAATGAACCCTCGAATAACAGTTACCCGATATCTTTATCGGAAAATAACCTTTATCATATACAAAATATAATCACATCTGACCTTTCAAGAAAATCACACGCCCTTACCCTAGGGCAAATATAAAACCCTGGCTTATAGCTGATATCCCATATCTAACTTATAAGCCCCAACTTCAAGTCATAACCTCAAGTATTGCTATACTTAGCAAATCGAAAACAAGTATGCAATTTATATATATCGCAATCGCATATCATAATTGAAAACAGTTATTATCACAACAACAGTAATATAGGTTTTGAAAACTTGCGTGATGCTCGAGAAGTGATAGGGGTTCGCGACGATGTCGGACAATCTAGACAAAGTCAAAGAAAACGCACGATCAATCCCCTAGATAATCCAGTTGTACTCAATGCTTAAACACGTAAGCGAAACACAACCAAGGAATTACTAGCTCGTATAGGCTCATACTAAGTCCATGTTTAATCGACAATTACTTAGTCGTAGATTTAGTCCGAAATCGATCCTCGAATACAAGTTATACTTAACCATTTACAACATTGGTTTCTAAGTCATGTTCTTAGTGGTTTTCACTTGCGCGACCTCGGCTAAAACATTTTTATAAAATCGAAAAATAACCTTTTTAATCCGAATATTTTTCGTGAGCCTTCCCAACTGTCTCTAGTATTATTCCTCAAAGTTTCACATTTTAATATGGCTTCTAAGTGGTCCAAATATAGCCTCAAAGTGACTGACCAGAGATGGGTTGTTCCTCTGAACGGCGTTTACTAAAACTCACTTTTCTCTTAAACCGTAATTCGTATAGACATGATCTTTATACCAAAACAAATCTTAAGACAAGACCTACATGTTCATGGTCAGTGTTGTTCAAAAATATTCCAAGACCAGTTCGTAATTCTTGCTCAAAACAGCCTTAAATCAAATGGGCATTACGACGGCTATAATCGTAACGTTTCCCGGTTTTTGTTATGTCAAAACCTCTTAAAACCAAATCAATTCAACAACACAACCATTTTTACAACATAATCAGTTTATATACTTCAAGAACATATCACCAACATCAACCAACAACAAGTATCCATCAAGAATTAACCATACATACTCCAAACTCCATAAACATGCTCATTCTTAAACATTACTAGAAACTTCACTTAAATCTCAACATAAATCAAAGGGTGGATGAGTGGTATACCTTCCTTGATGCTCTACCAACACTAACCAGTGGCCACAACCACTCAACCAGCCTTATATACTCCTTACAAAGCTTAAACCTTAAGATCAAATCAAGAAAACAAGTTAACAAAATTTCGGAGTTACTATTCATCATCACTTTGTAAAATCCATATAAAATCGAAAAACAAGAGTTTGGTTCTCAACTTTTTACCACACATTCTACGCTTCAAGGGATTTCTTTTGAGTCCTATGTCATCACCAGGGGATGCTTGAAGCTCGACTTATTGGCTTTCTAAGGTGAGTGGTCGAAACTGGAAAAGGCAGGGCAGTTTCTGTTCTCCGACTTGGGGAAGGGATTTGACTAGGCTACACTCCTTTGTTGGCCATGCAATTTTGAGCGAACGTTGCCCATGGAGTGGAGAAACTATGGTTAAAATTTGGTGATTTAAGGATGGATAGAAATGGAGTTATGGATTTTGCTTTCCTTGATACTCCTGCTGGGCAGAATTCTGGAAAATGGGGGAGAGTTCTTCCTTTATCCTTTTTCTTTCTTTGTCTTGATTAATAACAATAATGCTGATATTTTGTATAAGTGGTGAGTCATCACCTTGATGTCTTCTCCTTGCCACACTTGTCAAACATGCATTGGTTGAGATAAAGTAACTTTACTGGTTTGCTTTACTGATTCGTTTATTTTCACATGGATGATCCAAATGTTGCATTCCTTGAATTAATCTTGTTACATGTTACTTCCATGTCTATATTTAATCCTGTAAATGTTGCCTTGTTCCTCTTGAAACGATTCAAAATATTTCCTAAAGAGCGAATAAAACTCTACGCGATTTTCGCAGTGAATAGTAACTATTCACTATTCACTATTCACTTCAACAATCGAATCCTTAAATCGACTTTAATAATATAATAAAATTCCAAAATATTAAATCCTCAAATCCTCAATTTTAATATCTTATTTCTTGAATATAATAATATATAATCCACTGCCCGGTCAAATACTCCACCAAAATAAAATTTGGAATTTCTGAATTCCTATCGTCTTTGCATTCACTTATTTACTCCGTAGATCACTAATATGACTTTGGAATATCCACACTACGTCTCGTACATAGGTGGCATGAAAAATTTTCTTAACCCTCAAAATCACTATTCATCCACCAATATCACTATTCACTGATGCACTTAATCATAATAAGAAAAGTTTTAAATTTTACCAAAAATCCGGGTTATTATAATTTATTAATTTCGTAATTAATAAATAAGGAAAATATACCGCTCATAAAATCATCGAAAAAGTCTGCCTTCTACAAAGAAAAATCTAGAATCTCAATCAAAGGAAATAACTAGTCACAGTCCTTATCTTACGATAAGGAAAAGACTTGCCCACTAAGGAATACAATACTTATCCACCGTCAAGAAGGAGACTTATTCGCTAAGTCTCCCAAAAATACCCTAAATACAAGGCTCCTGACGCCTTATATAAAGGACCTGATCCTTCAATCACAACTACGTTCTATGGCTTGATTCTCAATTACAAATTGAGATACGTAGGCATGACAGATTTAGTCACGAAACACGAGAACAACCATTAAAGCTCGAAAGCTCTTAAACCCTAGCAGTAAATTTACAAGTACATTTTTTATTCTACAACATATTATATTACAACTAAGTGTGAATTAAATTATTTTTTTTATACTTTTTAATATTTTACACTTTAACTTGCACAATCATAATAAGTAAAATATTATGAGTTCAAAATAAATTAATATGTAACAGTTTAAGATATAATATTTCACTTTTAATAGTTATCATATTCTCAAAATTATTACACCACAAACAACTCTCACACAATAAATTATAATTTCATATTTGAGACATCCAACTACTAAATATATATATATATATATTACAAGTATAATACATTTGTATTCTTTTATTTAAGAGCTGCTGATATGTGCTCTCTACAAGGCACTTTTATTCTTTATCTACAACTTCTTCTATTGTCTGTTGTTTTCTTTACAATTTATTACAATGTATTTATAACATCAAGGAGTGGCACTCATGTATTTACTATTTTCAATCAACCATCCATCTTCTAAGGCGCAGCAAGAAAAACTCTACATCCCACACTAAATATGGAAAGTTGGTTTGTTAATTCTAACAAATTCTTTTAGTTTCTATCTATCAATATCATGTATGTAATTTTTCCTGTATCTCTAAACCGTGTAAACCGATGAGATTAACAAATTATTTTTTATTACAATGTTTTGTTACGCTGCTTAAAAAATATAAAACACCCATGAATATAATTACATAATTATTTTATAAAAAAATAATAGAATTATTGTTGTAATTTTAATTTTCTTTTAATATAAACTTAGTAATTGCTGTGGATAACAATCATGTTTTCTTGAGTAAATTTTTTGTAAAAAATCAGTTATTAATTACATAAAAAAATGTAATATATTTTAAATTAAAATAAATCGAGTTTTTAATATTACTATAGTATTATAATGCAAAATAATATAAATCTAAACACCATTTAATTTAATAAATTAATTAATATTTTTTTGAATTTATTAAATTAAATAATTAATTCAATAAATTGTCTATCCTTTAAAGACATGAATTTAGGAGCATTTGGCCTAATTGGAGACCTTGGGATCTGGAAAGCTCTTTGCGTTGCCAAATAATTTTCCATGCTGGAAGAGCAGTTTCTTATGGATTAAGGTGGAGGTGGAGCCTTTGAAGTTTTTTATAGTAATTCTGTTGTGAAAACTAAAGTTTTTTCCACAAAAATTTCAAACTATCCACCTTAATCCACAAGAATTCCAGTTATGCCAGGAGTGTGTTTATTTGGCAACACCAAGCGCTCTCCATATTCCAAGGTGTCCAATTCGGCCAAATGCTCCTAAATTTAGGTCTTTAAAGGCGTCCTACTCTCCCTAAAAATGTTTACATGTAGAAATTTATAGGAGATAAATTTATTGAATAGTTCATATACCAGCAGCTCCTCCACAAACTATAAGACATTTTCATAGGATTTTTATTTTTGCTCCGTGAAGAGAAATTATTTCTTAACACAATATCCTAATATAAAATAAAACACTTTCTTTCACTTTATTCCTTTTTTTATAAAGAAATATGTAAACAAAAAAAGTTAGAACTGTAGCGAGTGTAGCTAATTTAGTTCAACTTATAGCTAAGTGAAAATACTATAATATTTACCTAGAAAAAAAAAATCCATAACATCTACTTTAAAAAAAACCGACCTTATTGTTCTCCTAGCTTAAGTGAAAAAAATTGCTCTTAATGTTCTCCTAACTTAAGCGTGTCAGTTGGTGTTTCATGCCTGTTCAATTCCATGGGCCACCAATTAAATTCAGCATATCTTGTTCATCCAAAACATTTGGAATGTGCTCTAGGGACATCAGTTGCATCCTTGTTTCTATATGGGAAGAATTAAAATTAATCACATTCTAGGCAACAACAAAACACCAAAACAGCTAAGATTATAAGGGTATAGAGCACTTTAAAAATATTATTAATCAACACCAAACAATGCACATATGAAGAATAATCTAGAGGCCAAAGAAAGGGTGAACTAATAATTTACTATATAGTCTTGTTTTCAAATTGAAATATACGATGTATCACATATAAGACAATAGGCTATGCACCCCAAAAACCAAAGACAATAATATTATTTAGGGTTTTACAACTAAATGTTAAAAGATGCAAACTTCCATCACATTAAGCACAAAGATAGATACACACATCAACAAACTATACCCTCACATCAAGTACAAAATATGAGGTTTACAAAATATCTAAACAAAATAATTGAATGCATACAATTGGGTAGGAAAATGTTCAGTGTACACCCTTAAACTTAGCACTAAAACTTACGACTAATCGTAGACCATATAGTTTTTATATATGTACCACAATATATACTGCAAACACATTACATTGCAGTACATATATAAAAATAACTGGTCTACAAGTCCTAAGTTTAAGGATCTACATATAACAAAACCTCAATTGGGTAAATCAAAAAATAAAAAGTAAAAGACACATAAATTGAGTAAAAGGATGCTTAAAGTAAAGTACATCACCAAAAGCGTGGGATGGTCTCATGAAAATAATAGGGGTTGAGAAGGAGCTTCTGGGCACCAACCCTGAAGAATTGCTTTCTCTTTCAGTGGAAATGTAAAATGATATGCAATCATGTATGTTGGGGTATGTATTATATAGGAACTGAAAGCAACGCTTGTGCCAACTAGTAGTACAGTTTTGGTAAAATTAAACCAGATATTATCTGCATATTAGTAAGATACTATGTAGATATTTATAAAATAGCTGATATCAATAAGAAAGATTGAAAAGATGAATTTGACTTAAAAATTTTAGTTGATTCTATGTAGATACTTTATCTTTTCTTCCTAAACCAACTTTTATCTTAAAAATGGATTTAAAAATAATAAATATGAATGTACAAATATAGAAATATATTTGTGTATAGTTTTGGTAAAATTAAGCCAGATATTATGTGGATATTAGTAAGATACCATGTAGATATCTATAAAATAGCACATATCAATAAAAAGATGAATTTGACTTCAAAATTTTAGTTGATTCTATGGATACTTTATCTTTTCTTAGTAAACCAACTTTTATCTTAAAAATGGATATAAAAATAATATACATGAATGTACAAATATAGAAATATTGATAGAGCATATATTTGTATATAGTTTTGGTAAAATTAAGCCAGATATTATGTGGATATTAGTAAGATACCATGTAGATATTTATAAAATAGCGGATATCAATAAAAAAAGATTGAAAATATGAATTTGACTTAAAAATATTAGTTGATTCTATGTAGATACTCTATCTTTTCTTCCTAAACCAAATTTTATCTTAAAAAATCAATTTAAAAATAATAGATATGAATGTACAACTACAGAAATACTGATAGGGCATATATTTGTATATATTTTATAAGATTTTATTCTTATTTATTGTCTTTTGTAAATAATTAGATATTAACTGATTGAATTTTATTGTTTTATGACTGTAATTGTATTGTTTTACCAAGGGATTTTGAAATTCTGGAATTGTATTATTTTACCAAGGGATTTTGAAATTCTGTTTTTTGCTGTATGGGCACGAGCCGTGGTGGGCCTATGTCAAGAGTATTAATAATGGACCTGAAGAGCAATGGGCCTATGTGAAGAGCATTAATAATGGACCAATAATAATTTATCTTGGCAGAAAGAATTTTATTTTTTGTTAAACAACTTCATGGGTCAATGTGTATAAAACCCAATGTAATGAGCCTATGTGTGGAAGCACTACAAGAAAATGTTCAATAGACATCACACATTAGACATGAGTCACTTATTCCACTGATGTTAAATGATGTAATAACATCACCCCGGATTAAACTGATGTCTTTATTGTTTGAAAACATCGCTTATTTTAAAACTGATGTCTAAAGTTCGACTAAAAAAATTAAACTCGCGCTGCTTCAATTTGTTTGCCCCCTTAGTAAAAATTCCCCCTCTTTACCAATTATTTCCCCCCCCCCCTTATCAATTTTTCCCTTCCCCCCGCCCCCGACTACAACTAAATTACCTAAAATTAAAACTACCTCTCTCTCTCTCTCTCGCCCCACCACTCCACCACCACTCGCCTCCGTCCACCACTGTACTCACCTCCGTCCACCACTCACTACACCATAAATGACTTTCTACAACGGTTTATCTTGGTGTTGCCATAGAAAGCGTTGTAGTAGCTTTGTTGGATCTTGTCTATTACAACGTTAGTTTTGGGTGTTGGCGTAGACATGATCAAGTGTTGGCGTAGATGTAATATAAAATTAAACTTTGTAAACAAATAAACTTTATATTTATAATAATTAATTAATGAAAATAAATAATCATTTGAAGTAGAAAGTAATAAATTTTGTGCTAAGATTTTATTATTATTATTATTATAATTATCAATAAGAAGCATTATTGATTAATGCGGATTTTTCTTATAATAAATTAGCAGACTATTATAATTATTATTTATTTAATGAATAATCATTTTAAATAGAAAAAAATAAATTTTTTGATAAAAATCTATTTAATTATTTAATTATTAGTACAAAATAATATTGATGTTGAAATTTTTATAGAAATAGAATATTTTTTAATAATTAAAATCAATTAATTAGAATAATTACAAACTTTTTGTCAAAAAAGACAATAATTATAATTTTTTTAAAAATCATATGATTGCACGAGATTATCACGTGAGGCAGAGTAGAGTGAAATTGGGGTGAAAAGTATGAGCGGCAAAAAGACCGCCTAGACAAAATTTTTTTAGCCCATTTACATAATTAGGGGGTCTTAGTCTCAGTCAAGCTTTAGGTCTGGTAGCTGCTGATGCTTTAGGGGTTCAATTAGGGTCCCAAACGTAGTTTCATGCTTTGGGGAGGTTCAAGTTCCTTCTTTATTGTGCAATTAGGGCTAAAGGTATTATCCCTAATTGAAAATCAATTAGGTATAGAGATTCTGCAGATTCATGATTTTCGGTGTTGAAAAGGAGCGAATTCAAGCGGAGTTGAAGAAATGTAAGTCGGATTGTGATGTGTATAGAGATGACAAGCTTTCGACGAAGTATGAGTTGGAGAAAATTAGGTTGGAATTGAAAATGTGGAGAGAAAAGGAAGGATGAGAGTGAGGGAATGTGGAGACGAAGGATTTGGAGAAGAGGAAGGATGAGATTGTTGGTTTGGTTGATGGGAAGAAGAAAGCAGAGGAGTTGGCTACGTATTGGGAGGATAAATATAAGCAAGTTGAGGCGAAGGTGATGAAATTGGAGAATGATATGGTGATGATTTTTGCGAGTTATCCTGTGTTGGAGAAGAGTGTGGAGAAGGTGCCGTTGCTGCGTAATCCTCCTGCGATTAATCCGAAATCAGGTTTCTAATGTTTAATCTGTTGCTACGTAATGTTGTTATTGGTTTTTTGTATAGCTGTTAACAAGTGTTTGTGATCAGGATTTGGTTTATTTCAATATTATTGTTTATTTTTATTTGTTCATGTTGATATTTATCTTGAATAATTGACTGCTATGTCCTGTCTTCTACGTTGGTCCTCTTATATGGACTAACATTCAGCTGGTTTAGGGCGTTTTGTTTGAAAGATTTTGATGAATTTATAGTAGTCTGGTATACTTTTTGATGGTTGGGAGGGAATTATAGGCTATCACAAGTGTTCAATGTATAATGGTGGTATCTGTTGTGCATCAAATGTCAACACATGTACCTGGATGACATGTGAACTCCCTGTGTTTTTTGTGTTGTTTAACTCCCAGTGAGCATATCTTGGTATCAAGACTATGTTACAGAAATTGGGATGGTGTATGATTTGTAATCTGAAAGTGACAGTTATATGTGTATGTTTTTCTGTCCATTTGCAATTATGTCTGGGTGAAATGCATGGTTTCAGGAAAAATATCCAGAAGGATAGTGTGCATATGTGGTTTATTCAGCTTAACTACAATATCTGTTCTTATAGGGAAAGATATTTGATTGTTATTTGTTTGCTGTTATCAAAATTAAAAGGCTTTTCTGATTTTATTTTCTTAGAACTCAGAAGTGGTCTAACCATTCGATGGGGTTTGCAGATGCAGCAAGGAACGTACTCACAGAAAGCCAGTCCATGTTAATTAATTTTAGCTGGTAGTTGGTTTTGAAGTAGATTTTTCTGCACATAACTATGAGTTCAAATCTTAAATTGTAGTTAATCCTCTGTATTCTGTTATGTTCCTCTGTAGTTCTAATCTGTTTTATTTGTGAATGCACCTGTATTTTATTGTGTGTTAGTTAATTCTGTGTTTGAGAATCCGTAAATTTTAGTTATTCCTCTGTATTCTGTCAATAGTTGAACAGTCGGGAAACCTTTAAATGTTACTTTTTAGAAAATTTAAGTCAGTGAATACGAGATTTATGAGAATTTTTTTTGACCTTTTTATGCATAGATTGGAGTCTAGAGTAGGGCTACTTCTGCAGTGTCTTAAAATAAATCACTTGTGTAGAGATTTTCTTGTAAGTATTTTGATTGCACAACAGGGGGGAGAAAGAATGTCCTTACTACATTAAAAACGGTTCAGGCAAGTATGGATCAAACTATAGGTTTTATCATCCTATTTATTTATTTATGTATGTTTTAAGTGTTAATTATTATGTGTATGTATGTACACAAGGGAACATGTTTATATGTTTTATTATAATTACCTTTCTTATATTATTAATATTATGCGTATAAAATATATCTACATTCTGTTGCTAGTTTGTTATAAACCATAAGCGGTGTTATAAACCATAAGCCATTGGTCACGGACTTGAAAGAATATGTTAAGCAAATACAAGATGCATGGGCAAAACCAGCAGGCCTGAATCACTAGATTGTGTCTCGGGTGGATCCTTTCACCCATAATCTTGTGCAAAAATATGGTAATGAATACAAAATTTCCCATGTCATGTAATTTATTAGTTGAATTATGTATGTTCTAATACCTCGAATCCCAGAGGATGTTTTTATAGCATGTATGTTTGGCTAACTAACTGTTTTTTGTTAAAACAGGGAAAATATCCATGTTTTGGTTAGGGAAGACACCTCGACTAAATATAATGGATCCAGAGTTGGTGAAAGAAGTTCTCTCTAACAAGCTAGGACATTTTCAGAAGCCATCACTTAATCCTCTTATACTGATTCTGACAAATGGATTGACTACTCTAGAAGGTGAAACATGGGCTACACATAGACGGATTATCAGCCCTGCTTTTCACCTCGAGAAATTGAAGGTTACAATCTAAATTTATGATGGACTGCTTTTTTGCTTTCAAATTGAACACTTGAATTCAGCTTTAAATTTAACAACAAATAAGGTTTAGCAAACTAGACTGCTCGATTTTTTAATTTATCCCACGAGATTAGTTCAGCAGACTTAGGCTGTAAGCATGTCATTCCATCAGGTTAAGCCTGCTGTTAAGAAACCGGTGAAGAAAGTCGACACTAGTGGTAGTGATGATAGTTCCTCTGATGAGGTGTGTTTTATTTCAGAAATATAGGTAAAATATATGCTGACATGTTTTTAACTGGTTATGAATTTACAATGGTTTTTGCTTTGAATTGTCACAGGAGACTGTTGTTCCTGCTAAAATAGCCAAACCTGCTCCCAAGGCTAAGGCGGCCAGCAGCAGCTCTGAGGAATCAGATTCTGAGGATGATGTGAGTTACTAAAATACTGTTCCATGAAAAATATTTGCTTGTTTCTGTTGAGTTTTTTTAGGCAAGGCTGGCATGATTTGTTTGGTGTTTAAATTACGAATATTGGGAATAGTATCTTATTTTCTTGGACTTGAAGGTGGTATATAGTTTGTGTTCATCAAAGTTTTATACACAAATCTTGTATGTTGTGGTGCTGAGAATTTATTGGAGTGTTGTTAATATTATTCAAACATATATCCAGTTGACAGTTTACTTTTTAAATATCATACATTGATCAAAGGAATTAAGATGCCACCGAAGTATAAACTGCTCCTTGTACATTTTAAAAATATGGTTTATCAGTAAGGGCTGCAAATATTAATCTGTTCCATACTTGCCTGATGGAATGATGTGTGGTATCAGTATTATGTATGATGTTCTAACAGTCATTACACTTGTTAGCATAATTGAGCTGTTTTGTGTGTAAAAATAGCATATTGTGACCTTATTATTGGATGATAATGCTTATGGCTAAAACATCCTCATACTGTGGTGACATGTTTTATTTGGCTTTTTAGTTGGGAATTCAAGTAGAAATGCTACTAGAGAAGAAGTGGACAAATAACAAAGGATTTGGTCAACAGTTATTTGCCGTGTCTATCTCTATTTAAGCTGAACTCCCTTGACAAAAGCCTACCAGCTAGTGAAATAGAGTTGTTTGCATGTTGTCTAAGAAAGTTTCCAGTATTGCTCCATTTACGTAACTAAACCATAGAAAATGGGCCTTGAACTTTTTTCTGTGGATCCTCGTAATGCCACATTTTATTTTTTTCACTGATGTTTATAGCAGATACAGAAACTGGAGATGTCAAAGCTGGAAAAATTTGTGGTTGTACATGATAGAATGAATCAAACCTTGCAGCAAATGTACTATTCAAACCAAGAGCTTCAGAACTAGCAGCTTGTCTTAGTTTTCTTTGATTCTGAAATTTTTATAGATTAAATATTTTTGTATAGATTTTCTTTTCCATAAGTAAGGATCTTTTAGAAGCTTGTAAACCTTCCTTTGATTTTCTTTTTTTGTTTTAGAGTTGAGGATTATGAATTTTGTAATGTCATTGTTGATTATATTTAGTGAAATGGGAAAAAAAATATTTTAACCAATCTACTGCATTTATTATTGTGGAAAATAAATATAAAATATACATATGGATAATATCTTATTAAATATATATAAATTGTAAAATATATATATGTGGGGCCCACATGTGGGGCCCAGAACAGTGGGGCCCACATTTTTTTGAACAAAGTCTAATCTACGGCAACATATTTTAACCTGTTGGCCTAGGTAGAAAAGTGTTGGCGTTGACCCCTACGGCAACGGGCAAAAAACTAACACTGAAAAAGTGTTGCCTTTGAGATTTTTGAGGCTATGCCAACGAATTCTGAACTTCCGGCAACGGTTTTCAAGGGTTGCAGAAGGCCATTTATGGCGTAGTGACTCTACTCACCTCCGTCCACTAGCACTCACCACCGTCCACCACTCTACTCACCTCCGTCCACTCTCCGTCCACCACCACTCACCCTGACACCACCACCACTCACTCCGACACCACTAATTGCAAATCGGTAAGCTCTAATTTGGGGGTTTTTTAAAATCAAAACCCTAATTTCTTAAATTTGGGATTTTTTAAAATCAAAACTCTAATTTCTTAATTGGGGGTTTTTAAATCGAAACCCTAATCTCTTAAATTGGGGCTTTTCATTTACTTCGATTTATTTACTAATTATTTTGATTTTGTTTTTTTTACAGGTGCTCTGTTACTTGGTTGTAGTTGTGGCTGTTTTTTTATCTTTGATTTATAAGCCTTGAACAGGTTTATGTGGATTAGAACTACTCTGTTATTATTGAGTCGATCAATAGAAAGAAAGGATTCCAAGGGATGTGAAGGTGATAATATTGATATAATGTGTGCATAGTAACTATGCACTTTATGTGGATTAGAACTGTTCACTATACTATAATTTAGAGTTCACCTGGATCATTTTTTTGTTCCCCATATACTTGTTATTGAGTGAGATACTTGGTGTTCATAGTAAAGATATAATTTTTGGTGTCCACTAGAGAAAAAATTAAGAATGTAATTTGCGATGAAGTTGAGTGATATACTGATAGTGGTTTAATATGTCAGAGATGTTATTCATATTGAGTAGTCAATAATCGTTAATATAAGCAGATTTTAAAGTCTTAACTTTGCGATGAATGTCAGTGTTGTTTTTTTGGGCAGCTATAAACTTCTCAAAAGTGTTTATTTTGTGATATGACTCATAGTATATTTTGTTTTTCTTGTAGGATCTCCGTTCTCAGCTCAAGGAGTTGATTCCAGAACAGCAGGTACATTTGATTAGAATAGGATTATAACTACTGTACACAAATTGTTTTGTTATGCTTATTGTCATTTGTACATCGTAAAGAGTTTTTAAAATGGCATTTACCATTTTTAAAGAGTTTTAACTTTTAACATATCAGCAGTTTCCTAAAATTACTATGACTGTGAAGTTCCTCTTTGTCATATATTTGTGTTTTACTACAGGAGCGCATTAAAAAACTTAAAGCAGAACATGGAAAGGTTCAACTGGGAAACATAACTGTCGATATGGTATGTGATATTCAATTTCTGATTCAATATTTTAATATATACGTAGATGTGTATGCAAGTATCTTGTACTGTATGAATTGTTTAACTGTCTTTATAAAATTTGATGTATAGCATTCATATTAATCTTTTCCTAATTGCAAAGGTACTTGGCGGTATGAGAGGAATGACAGGACTTCTGTGGGAAACCTCCTTACTTGACGCAGAAGAGGTATATGCATGGTGACTGACTTGTTTGGTTTGATGTTTTCAGACCTTCACTAGTAGCCAAGTGTAATCATGTTATATGGGGAAGTACTGCATTATTTATGTGATATTCTATGCAGTGCAAAGTGTAAACAGCAGTAGGGTGGTTTCACAGGACCTGGTTTTGGGCTATAATACCAAATGCTCCATTGTTTGAGGCCAACACCATTAGCGACTACGCGATATCACACTGAATGCATATATATCCCGACTTGAACGCTGCCTGATTATCAGTTTCTTGTTTGCAATGATAGCTGCTGCACCAATTCTGCTGCTCCAGTCAAATGCTTGCTGTATGTTGGGCATTTGTCGTCGCGGACACGATCGCGTGATCTGAACACATTTTTAGCAGATACGGGAGGTAAATTTTACAATTTGCTTCGGTTTACTAATCATAGAACTGCCAAAAAAACAATATAGAGGTTGTGAAAACATGAAGAAAAAGAAGTAGCATATGTGGTAATTACCCTATTCTTAATATCTTGAGGAACTTAGAAAAATATAGTACATGAGGTAATTACCCTATTGCATGAGGTGGTTTGATTAAGAGTACTGTGTACTGTGTATCTAGTGTAATGGCAAGTATGTGTCTTTATAAATCAGCTGAGTATGTGTCTTTACTCTTTGGGATATAAGGTCAAAGGTTTTAAGTACACATACTAGATTTCAGGTCTTGACAGATGGAAATCTTATTGATTTTTTTTATAGGGTGTAACCCCGGATATAGCAACTTCCGGTGTGCATGCAACTTCTGGTGTGTATGGATGCAGCTTCAATAACATGTACAAGATCAATGAGGGATTTGTACAATGAGAGGAAATTCCAGAGTTCTGCTAAATCAGATAGGTTATATAGATATGTAAGAATTTTGCAGAATGATGATGATGGATTTGTGGTTAGTTTTGCGGATTGATGTGTTGGTGGTTGGATTTATTTTCTGAATGGTGTAATATATTGTGAATGGTCCATATTTTAATTTTTTTTTACGCTTGAAAAGACAACGGTTTATTTAATATAGGCTCAGAAACTAATGTCTAATGGCAACAAATATATCGAAATTTTTGACAAATAGTGATGTCTAAGACATAAATATACATCAATATTAATGTGGTAAAACTGATGTTTAACAAAAAGATAGACATCATATTGTTTCTACAGTATCTGATGTCTAAGAAACAAATAGAAATCACTTTTTATTTATAAAATCTGATGTCTAAGAAACAAATAGAAATCACTTTTTAAGATAGACATGGATGTCTATGTAAGTACAGACATCGGTTTCTGGCCGATGTCTAAGATAGACATCACCGACTAAGACATCGGTTGGCAAACAACATAGACATCGGCCAGAAACCGATGTCTATTGACCCTTTTCTTGTAGTGAAGGCCAAGGTTACAACTTCATGTCTTGTAAAAACTTATTAGATTTCAAGTCTTTTGTATAGATAAAATAGTACAACTTGTTCCACATCTCTTGGATGTGGGAAAAGTATATGTATTTCACTAATAAATGGATGGTTATTACTAAGCCTCATTATAGAGAAGAATAAGAAAGCTATTTTCGTACCTATGTAGGATGTCCACTCATGTTCGGATGTTAAAATTATTTTTTTGTTGGAAAAACCCGAGCTTCTCATGAATTATTTTTAAGGTTGAAAAATATAAAAATTGATCATACTACCGAAATTGGACATTGAGGCATGCAAGGCTCTTAGTAAAGCTTAAAAGAAGTCATGAACTCCGAGTTTTACTATTTTACTTAAAAATTTAAGAGTTTCAAACCCGTCATTAGATAAGTATGGAACCTCGTATCAAACAAACTTCCTCGAGACCCTGTATATAGAGAAATCAAGGCACTTTGTTTCAAATCATATCGATGTGGGACAAAGTGAGATATGGGAAAATACATGAAAAGTAGGGATGCATTTCAAAATCGGATTTTAATTCGGTCAAACCAAAATCGAATTAGACCAAAAATGGCTGCCGAAAACCGAATTGATATTAATTCGATTATAAAACGAACTGAATTTTATTTTCGGTTATTATCGAAAACCGAAATAAAAAATTGAAATTTTTCTAGAAGTATAGAAAATTGCAAAAAAATCTTTAGTATACTTAATGGTGAAGCCTATTTATGATGTCATAAGTCTTAACACGTAAACCTACATCAAACAACGCACACTACATCTAAATTGATACCTGTCCAAACTGACACACTCAACTATTTAACCCGTACACCAATACCAACTTTTACCTGTCCAAACTGACACACTCAACTATCTAACCCCTACACCAATACCCTTCACCAATAACTATTACACACACTTTTCATTAAAACACAGCACTTAGAAAGACACATCCTAACAAATATGTAACACCTTTTGTGTATAAAGTTTTTAACATTTTTTTGTAAAACTTTGAACACGCTTTTTAAATTTAAAACACATAATTTCACTTAAAATATGAATTTTTTTGACAATTAGAAATCATGATTTTATCAACAATCTACCTCCAACTATTTAACATCTTCTCACTTAATAAATTCTAATTCTTTAATACGAGATGTGTGTGAGTTTCTAATAAATAGTGTTAACTAATTTTTACCCCTAAACTAAACCTAAGAAATATAGTTATCACTTTTACTACTATAAGATTATAATTTTATATTTTGTAAAGTTTACCTACTAACATCTTAAAGCTAATATTTTCTAATCATAAAATTCTTCTAACTTTAAGACAAGTAAAGCTAAAAAAACTTATGTAATCAATTAAAATATCTAATAATAAAAATGTATAAAATTATATTCTGATAAAGTATAACATTTATTATAATTTTATACTAAATAATAGATTGTTAACCCTCAAATTACAAATATTGAAAATTTTACCTGCATATATCTTAAATACAAACTACTTAATATTTTGAAAAGTCTAATTAAAAAAATTTAGAGTAACTATTGCACAACAATTTTACTTACAAACTTAAATTTTAAAATTTCACCAATCCCTGGCTACTTTTCATAAAAAAAAATATACAAACAAAAGTACTATACAGACAAAAATGACTATACTATTGTATTACAACTAAGTGTGAATTAAATTATATTTTTTTACACTTTTTAATATTTTACACTTTAACTTGCACAATCATAATAAGTAAAATATTATGAGTGCAAAATAAATTAATATTTAACAGTTTAAGATATAATATTTCACTTTTAATAGTTATCATATTCTCAAAATTATTACACCACAAACAACTTTCACACAGTAAATTATGACTTCATATTTGAGACATCCAACTACTTAACACATTACCTATAGCTATTTCATATTTGAGACATCCAACTACAAAATCTGGCAAATGGATGTCAAGATTACTTTCTTAAATGGGAGCGTTGAAGAAGTTGTGTATATGACACAACCGGAAGGTTTTGTAGATCCAAGTTTTGCTAGAATGGTTTATAAGATAAGTAGATCCATTTATGGATTAAAGTAAGCCTCGAGGAGATGGAATATACGTTTTGATTAAAGTCAAATAGTTTGGTTCTATTCAAAATGAAGATGAACCATGTGTTTACAAGAAGGTTAGTGGGAGGCATCTTGCATTCTTAGTAAGATACCATGTAGATATCTATAAAATAGCACATATCAATAAAAAGATGAATTTGACTTCAAAATTTTAGTTGATTCTATGGATACTTTATCTTTTCTTAGTAAACCAACTTTTATCTTAAAAATGGATATAAAAATAATATACATGAATGTACAAATATAGAAATATTGATAGAGCATATATTTGAATATAGTTTTGGTAAAATTAAGCCAGATATTATGTGGATATTAGTAAGATACCATGTAGATATTTATAAAATAGCGGATATCAATAAAAAAGGTTGAAAATATGAATTTGACTTAAAAATATTAGTTGATTCTATGTAGATACTCTATCTTTTCTTCCTAAACCAAATTTTATCTTAAAAATTCAATTTAAAAATAATGGATATGAATGTACAACTACAGAAATACTGATAGGGCATATATTTGTATATATTTTATAAGATTTTATTTTTATTTATTGTCTTTTGTAAATAATTAGATATTAACTGATTGAATTTTATTGTTTTATGATTGTAATTGTATTGTTTTACCAAGGGATTTTGAAATTCTGGAATTGTATTATTTTACGAAGGGATTTTGAAATTCTGCTTTTTGCAGTATGGGCACGAGCCGTGGTGGGCCTATGTCAAGAGTATTATTAATGGACCAATGTGAAGAGCAATGGGCCTATGTGAAGAGCATTAATAATGGAACAATAATAATTTATCTTGGCAGAAAGAATTTTCTTTTTTGTTAAACAACTTCATGGGTCAATGTGTATAAAACCCAATGTAATGAGCCTATGTGTGGAAGGCCAAGGTTACAAATTCATGTCTTGTAAAAACCTATTAGATTTCAAATCTCTTGTATAGATAAAAGAGTACAACTTGTTCCACATCTCTTGGATGTGGGAAAAGTATATGTATTTCACTAATAAATGGATGGTTATTACTAAGCCTCATTATAGAGAAGAATAAGAAAGCTATTTTCGTACCTACCTATGTAGGATGTCCACTCATGTTCGGATGTTAAAAATATTATGAGTGCAAAATAAATTAATATTTAACGGTTTAAGATATAATATTTCACTTTTAATAGTTATCATATTCTCAAAATTATTACACCACAAACAACCTTCACACAGTAAATTATGACTTCATATTTGAGACATCCAACTACTTAACACATTACCTATAGCTATTTCATATTTGAGACATCCAACTACAAAATCTGGCAAATGGATGTCAAGACTAGTTTCTTAAATGGGAGCGTTGAAGAGGTTGTGTACATGACACAACCTGAAGGTTTTGTAGATCCAAGTTTTGCTAGAATGGTTTATAAGATAAGTCGATCCATTTATGGATTAAAGTAAGCCTCGAGGAGATGGAATATACATTTTGATGAAACAGTCAAATAGTTTGGCTCTATTCAAAATGAAGATGAACCATGTGTTTACAAGAAGGTTAGTGGGAGCCATGTGGCATTCCTAGTATCATATGTAGATGATATATTACAAATAAGGAATGCCATTCTTTCTCAACAGACTGTTAAGAATTGATAGAGAAATAGTTTCTTGATGAAAGACTTAGCAGATGTGTCCTATATCTTAGGGATCAGGATCTATAGAGATTGATCACGAAGATTTTTCGGCTTAAGTCAGAGTACATACATTGACAATGTATTGCAGTAATTAGGGATGCAAAGAGGCTAATAGGGAAATGTTCCCATGTCTATGAGATTGTGATCTCAAAATAAATGGTCTAAAATCATTGGATGATATGGACCACATTAGTATAGTTTTATATGCTCCGGAAATTGGTTTCATAATGTATGTGATGATATGTACTCATCATGATGTCTCATATGCTTTAAGCATGACGAGCAGGTACCAGTCTAATTCAAGTGATGGTCACTTGATTGGAATCAAGAATATTCTTAAGTGCCTGAAGAGGACTAAAGACTCATTCTTGGTATATGGAGGAGATGGGAAGCTGGATGTAAAATGTTACATGGATATTAGTTTCTAAACAGACAGGACAGTTTTGTGTCTTAGTATGGATTTGTGTTTTGCTAAATAGATGTGTTGTAAGCTAGAATAGTTCACAACAAGAACCGTAAATGATTCTACAATCGAGGCTTAGTATATTGATACTAGAGAAGTAGCCAAAGAGGATGTTTTGGGAATTTACTAAGGCGATATCACCTTATTAATTAGATTAATGATCAAGTAGATATAATTATATGTAAAGTGCATACTATTGATAATATTGCAGAACCAGTGACTAAGGCTTTGTCGCAGCAGCAGCATGTAAGTAACAATAGTTCCAAATGTATTGGATACATGGGATATTGGCTCTAGTGCAAGTGGGAGATTGTTAGTATTAGTGCTCTAGAGACGATACTTTTATGTTTTAAAGAAAACATTTTATTATTATAAATTATGTTTTATTGATTATTATTATTATTTTATTATGTCTTTATTTACTGCGTTATAAATGTCCTTGGAATTATGATATGTATTCGATATCTTTAAGTATGTGACTTAAAAATGAGATTATATGAATAATATCTTTATATATTCATAAATATCCGTAGTCGAGTGTTATTATTTAAGGACAATAATAATGCACAGAGACTAGTATGTTTGTTGACTGATGACCACATCTCATTGGTCATAGGTATGGTGATACTAAAGTCAAAACATAGGTGCATGTAAGAGTACATGACACTGGATTGACTCGCCGTGAGATTACACATGTTAAAAGTGTCATAAGTAATTCTCACTGTGATAATGGTGTAATGATCCTTAGACCTGAAATCATTATATTTTATACGAGAATTAATATACTTTGATTACATTAAAAATTACCTTTGACCGGGTGATGATAAAAGTGGACATTGGGTATATTATGAATTGTATGAGAAATATGAATGATCTAGATGAGATTTAACCCTCCTAATTTTAGGAGCGATATTATTGGCCTCTTCTTTGAGTGAGACTAAGAAATGCACGGTCGTGCTCAAAAGTTTATTTGATTTAATAGGCTTCTCATCGATCAAGAAAACTAAGATTACATTATGAAGAGGATGACACATTACATGCCTTGAGTTTAATCTATAATATTAAGGTTAAAGGGATTATATTACATGGAACATTATTCACGAAAGGCTTAATCAAATCACCGATTTAATTATTATTACTTGGGTGGCAATGATGTATTACTAGATGCCGCTCATTGTTTACAATTTTAATTAGTTATTAAAATTGTTACCAACATAATAATAACCTACAGGGTCACACACAAAGAACGCTTGAAGGAGAAATAAATTAAATATTGAATTTAAATTTAAATAAGTAATTTTTTCTATTTATAATATTAATTAAGTATGACTTGATTAATTATTTAAATAGAAAATGGAATTACTTAAACTAATTCTGAAATTAGTTATTAACTAATTAAGTGCGACTTAATTAAATAATAAATTGGAATTTCATATTAGTATTTTATTATAATTGAATTATAATTAGAAAACTTATTTTCCTCTCTATATAAACTCTCAAAGAGGGCTGATTTTAGTGGTGAAAAACGTTTTTATATTAAAACCCTAGCCACTTATGAGAGCAAGAAAAGAGAGAGAGTAAGAAGCAGTTTTCGGGTGCTAGTACACATCAATCCTTCAAGAAAAGCGTTCGTGTGGATAACGTAGAGTGTAGATCGCGGGAGCGGGATATATGGTGATTGAACAAGCTTTGGATCTCCATTAATCTTCCATTGATGAATTGTTAAAGCGTTTTAAGGTAAAACACTAATCTCCGAATTAAATCTTTTGTTTTCGCATGGATCCTAAGGAGGGATTTCGAATTTTGGTTTATTTTCACATTTTTCGTTGCGTTTATGTGCTCGAAACCCTTCACGAGCCCTCTTCATCCTTGCAGTTTCTCCTTCTGCGGGCTCGTTGGACTTATTTATAAAGGCCGCGGCTACAAAAACAAATAAGAAAGAAACAATGGGTATAAGAAAATCTTAGATAAGTAAAAGAAATTAAGGAATGAGAGTTACCCTTGTCTAATACGCTCGATAAGCCGAGAGACTTTAGGAGAAACTCATCCAGGAGCTCCCAAGCCAAGGTGGCATAGTTGTCCTTGGTTAGCTCAGCATAGGCACAAGCCTCCTCATCAGTCAAGACTATGTCATTGGGACTACCGTCTGAGACCCTACTAAACGACCTACGGAACAAGGTGCCCCAATCCCCTCCTTCCCAAACCAGATACATGAACTCATTCTTCCATTTTGGGTTGTTATCGGGAATGGATTTAGGGTGAAAAATTGGAGGTGTAGAAGCACGATGGTTGAGATAAACCTAACCAGGAGAAATTGCAGAACTATTCTTAAATTGAAATATTTTTCTAAATAAAGAAACAGAAAGGGGAAAATTGTTTTTTAAACAAAGGACTATGAAACTCATTATTATTCTCCAAGCATTGGGAGGAAGTTGGCAAGGATTAATTCTAATATCTGCCAGAAGCTTAGGAATAAACTCGTGGAAAGGAAACCTAAGTCCTGCAACAATGGCGTCCTTGTAAATGCACAGAGCATCAGGACGCCAATGGCAGGAACGATCTCCTGGGCCAGCTCGGACAAGTCTAAGGGGGGACTTAACTCTATACATTTTGTTATAATCCCTAATTTTATCAACTTCATGAAACTTATTACTACAGTCAAAAGAATCTAAGTGAGACACTGAGGGGTATTCATCACCACGGTCGCTAATCATATCTTGCAAAGACATATATGAAGAGTGAATAGTGATGGTACCTCTCTTGGAAGCTTGGTTCATTTTTTGAAGGCGTTGAGCTGAACGATCAACCATCGATATTCAAAATCTTCAAATAAATTCCCAGAAATCTTCTAAACTTCAAAGATGAATCCTAGAAAATGATGAATATGGTCAAAGAAAACTCGCCGGAAATCGCCCCACCATAGAGAAACTAGAGAGAAACTAGAGAAAACTAAAGAAATTTTTGAAATTGGAAATAAAAAGTGAAGAGTGAAAAAGAAATCTCACTCTTTTATAACTGAAATAGCCGGTCACCCAACCAGTCAAAGGGAAGGGCAACCATCTACAGCCGGTCGAGGCCCATAATTGCTCATTGGGCTCCAGGAAAAAGGACCTTAGAAATTGAGGCCCAAAAGAAATAAAATAAAGCCCAAAGAAATAGAGGCTCAATAAAAATAGGGCCCTTTAAAATTGAGGCCCAAAAGAAATAAAATAAAGCCCAAAGAATTTGAGGCTCGAAATTTGAGGTCGAAGAAACCCTAGACTGAGGTCGAATGACCGAGGTCGAAAAGATATGCGAAACTGAAGTTGATTTGTTCGACCTAAGACCAATTTGAGGTCGAAATTTGAGGTAGAAGAAACCCTAGATTGAGGTCGAATGACCGAGGTCGAAAATATATGCGGAACTGAAGTCGATTTGTTCGACCTAAGACCAATTGGAGGTCGAAATTTGAGGTCGAAGAAACCCTAGACTGAGGTCGAATGACCGAGGTCGAAAAGATATGCGAAACTGAAGTCGAGTTATTCGACCTAAGACCAATTTGAGGTCGAAATTTGAGGTCGAAGAAACCCTAGACTGAGGTCGAATGATCGAGGTCGAAAACACATGCAAAACTGAAGTCGATTTGTTCGACCTAAGACCAATTTGAGGTCGAAGAAACCCTAGACTGAGGTCGAATGACTGAGGTCGAAAAGACATGCAAAACTGAGGTCGAACTCTTCGACCTGGGACCAACTAAGTTCGAAGCTGAGGTCGAAGAAACCCTAGATTGAGGTCAAAAGGCTGAGGTCGAAAACACATGCAAAACTAAGGTCAAACTCTTCGACCTGGGACCAACTGAGGTCGAAACTGAGGTCGAAGAAACCCTAGATTCATGAGGTCGAAAGGCTGAGGTCGAAAACACATGGAAAACCGAGGTCGAATCATTCGACCTGGAACCAACTGAGGTCGGAGGCTGAGGTCGAAACTGAGGTCGACAATACCTCAAAACCGAGGTCGAAAATACCCTTAAAAAAATTAAATTAAATAAATAAATACATTTATTTATTTATTGACATGCAAAAATTCCTAAAATAGAAAGTCGAGGAAAAATGTACAGATCCCAAATCGAGATCAACAATAACTTCCGTGAAAAACTCGGAAACATTTTCTCAGAAGTTGGGGGGCAAATGATATGGACAGAAAAGTAATCCTAGAAATGTAATTAATGATGTATTAATTAGACCTAGATTAGTCCAAGAATATGGCCCGATAAACAAGGCCCGAAACCCTAATTATTTATTAATTTCGTAATTAATAAATAAGGAAAATATACCGCTCATAAAATCATCGAAAAAGTCTGCCTTCTACAAAGAAAAATCTAGAATGTCAATCAAAGGAAATAACTAGTCACAGTCCTTATCCTACGATAAGGAAAAGACTTGCCACCGTCAAGAAGGAGACTTATTCGCTAAGTCTCCCAAAATACCCTAAATACAAGGCTCCTGACGCCTATATAAAGGACCTGATCCTTCAATCAGTACTACGTTCTATGGCTTGATTCTCAAACGTAGGCATGACAGATTTAGTCACGAAACACGAGAACAACCATTAAAGCTCGAAAGCTCTTAAACCCTAGCAGTAAATTTACAAGTACGTTTTTTATTCTACAACATATTATATTACAACTAAGTGTGAATTAAATATTTTTTTTATACTTTTTAATATTTTACACTTTAACTTGCACAATCATATTAAGTAAAATATTATGAGTTCAAAATAAATTAATATGTAACAGTTTAAGATATAATATTTCACTTTTAATAGTTATCATATTCTCAAAATTATTACACCACAAACAACTTTCACACAATAAATTATGATTTCATATTTGAGACATCCCACTACTATATATATATATATATATATATATATATATATATATATTACAAGTATAATACATTTGTATTCTTTTATTTAAGAGCTGCTGATATGTGCTCTCTACAGAGGCACTTTTATTCTTTATCTACAACTTCTTCTGTTGTTTTCTTTACAATTTATTACAATGTATTTATAACATCAAGGAGTGGCACTCATGTATTTACTATTTTCAATCAACCATCCATCTTCTAAGGCGCAGCAAGAAAAACTCTACATCCCACACTAAATATGGAAAGTTGGTTTGTTAATTCTAACAAATTCTTTTAGTTTCTATCTATCAATATCATGTATGTAATTTTTGTTTTTCCTGTATCCCTAAACCCTGTAAACCGATGAGATTAACAAATTATTTTTTATTACAATGTTTTGTTACGCTGCTTAAAAAATATAAAACACCCATGAATATAATTACATAATTATTTTATACAAAAATAATAGAATTATTGTTGTAATTTTAATTTTCTTTTAATATAAACTTAGTAATTGCTGTGGATAACAATCATGTTTTCTTGAGTACATTTTTTGTAAAAAATCAGTTATTAATTACATAAAAAAATGTAATATATTTTAAATTAAAATAAGTCGAGTTTTTAATATTACTATAGTATTATAATGCAAAATAATATAAATCTAAACACCATTTAATTTAATAAATTAATTAATATTTTTTTGAATTTATTAAATTAAATAATTAATTCAATAAATTGTCTATCCTTTAAAGACATGAATTTAGGAGCATTTGGCCTAATTGGAGACCTTGGGATCTGGAAAGCTCTTTGCGTTGCCAAATAATTTTCGATGCTGGAAGAGCAGTTTCTTATGGATTAAGGTGGAGGTGGAGCCTTTGAAGTTTTTTATAGTAATTCTGTTGTGAAAACTAAAGTTTTTTCCATAAAAATTTCAAACTATCCACCTTAATCCACAAGAATTCCCGTTATGCCAGCAGTGTGTTTATTTGGCAACACCAAGCGCTCTCCATATTCCAAGGTGTCCAATTTGGCCAAATGCTCCTAAATTTAGGTCTTTAAAGGGGTCCTACTCTCCCTAAAAATGTTTACAAGTAGAAATTTATAGGAGATAAATTTATTGAATAGTTCATATACCAGCAGCTCCTCGACTAACTATAAGACATTTTCATAGGATTTTTATTTTTGCTCCATGAAGAGAAATTATTTTTTAACACAATATCCTAATATAAAATAAAACACTTTCTTTCACTTTATTCCTTTTTTTATAAAGAAATATGTAAACAAAAAAAGTTAGAACTGTAGCATGTGTAGCTAATTTAGTTCAATTTATAGCTAAGTGAAAATACTATAATATTTACCTAGCAAAAAAAAAAATCCATAACATCTACTTTTAAAAAAAACCGACCTTATTGTTCTCCTAGCTTAAGTGAAAAAAATTGATCTTAATGTTCTCCTAACTTAAGCGTGTCAGTTGGTGTTTCATGCATGTTCAATTCCATGGGCCACCAATTAAATTCGGCATATCTTGTGTTGGAATAATCTAAACTTGGAATCTATTTATTTAGTTTGAATAAGTCCTCAGAGATGTTGCGTCTTTGTAGGAGCAGTGGTATTTTATTCGGGTAGTTTATTTGTTTTAGGAAAGTTGTTTTCCCATCATCCTAGTTTTTAGCTCATCGTTGGTTGTCAGTTTCCTATATATGTATTGTTCTGCATAATAATAAAGTCAAGCTTTTCTGTGTATCTTCTTATTATTCTGTTTTTCATATACGAGTTGTGTGATCCATATTTTGTAGCTTTGATTTCCCAACAATCTGGTATCAGAGCTTCATTTTGTGTAGTGGATGCCCAAGTATATGCCAAGGACATCGACTATGGAAACAGATAAGAGCAAGGAGGGCACCGTGGGCTTGACATACCCCATGCTAAATAGAGGAAACTATACGGCGTGGGCGTTGAAGATGAAGGTAAACATGCAGGCTCATGGAATCTGGGAGGTTGTGGATCCAAAAGGGTCAAAAACTGCTGTTGATGACAAGAAGGATAAGATGGCATTGGCCGCCATTTATCAAAGCATACCGGAGGATGTGTTGCTGTCAATCGCGGAGAAAAAGACGGCAAAAGATGCCTGGGAGGCAGTGAAGGTTCTGTGCCAGGGTGCAGACCGTGTGAAACAAGCGAAAGTCCAAACTCTGAGATCGGAATTTGAATCGATGAACATGAAAGATTCTGATTCTCTAGATGACTTTTGTATGAAATTGAATGGTCTTGTGACCAATATTCGTGTTTTGGGCGACAACATGGCTGAGTCGTACGTGGTAAAGAAAGTGCTGAGAGCTATGCCAAGTAGATTTTTACAGATAACATCTGCCATCGAACAATTTGGTGATCTTGGGAAGATGACTATGGAAGAGGTGATTGGGTCACTAAAGGCTCATGACGAGAGGGTGCGTGGACAGGTTGAGACTACTGGAAGTGCGAGTGCTAATCAACTCCTTCTCACGGAAGATGAATGGAGAAAAAGGGAGAAAGAAGAAAGCAAATTACTGCTCACTAGGGACGAGTGGTTGAAAAGATCAAATAGGAATGATGGAGGTTTTCAAAAGTACAGGGGAAAGGGAGACACTCGAGGGTTTCGCGATAAAAGCAAGGTCAGATGCTGGAATTGTCTGGGTTATGGTCACTTCGCTGCAGACTGTAAGAAACCCAAACGTGACAAGGAGTCAAAAGAGGAAGCGAACATTGCACAGATACCGGATGACGAACTTGCATTACTGTTGGCCGAAAAACAAGATGATGAAGGCACTGTCATGCTGTTGAATGAAGACAAGGTGAGTCCGAAATTGAGTCAAGGTGGAGGAGAAAACAAATTTGTGTCAAACCTGTGGTATCTTGATAATGGCGCAAGCAACCATATGACCGGACAAAGATCAAAATTCAAGGTTTTGGATGAGAACGTAACAGGTCAGGTGAAGTTCGGAGATGGGTCGATTGTTCACATAAAGGGAAAGGGGTCAGTAGCAATCAAATGCAAAACTGGGGAGGAGCGAATTCTACAACAGGTATATTATATCCCTTCTCTTCAAAGTAATATTATTAGTCTTGGCCAGTTATCTGAAGATGGGCACAAAATAACTTTAAGTGGTGAATACCTGTGGGTTCGTGACAAAAGAGATATACTCCTTATGAAGGTTAAACGATCATTCAACAGACTCTATAAAATTATACTCGAGCCTATTGAATATAGCTATTTGTTGTCTAAAGAAATTAGTGCAGAATGGTTGTGGCACTCCCGATTGGGACATGTGAATTTCAACGCCATGGTTCAGATGGCATCGAAAGAAATGGTGCACGGCTTGCCAAAGCTGTCTCATCCCAAGCAAGTGTGTACAGGGTGTTTAATGTCGAAGCAAGTGAAGAAAGCATATCCCCAGCAGTCGAATTATAGTGCAGGGAAAGTACTTGAATTGGTTCACGGTGATCTTTGTGGTCCAATCACACCGTCGACCAAGGGAGGTTGTAAATACATTTTTCTATTGGTTGATGACTACAGCAGAGTCATGTGGGCATATCTCTTGAAATCGAAGGACGAGACGTTCGAAACATTCAAGAAATTTCAAGCCCGAGTAGAAGATGGACAAGAGAAAAAAATTCGAGCATTCAGAACCGATCGTGGAGGAGAGTTTCTCTCAAAGGAATTCATTGAGTATTGTGAGAAAAATGGCATCACTAGGCAATTCACGGCACCTTATTCCCCCCAACAAAATGGGGTTGTGGAATGAAGGAATAGAACGATGGTTGAGATGGCAAGAAGTCTACTGAAAGAGAAGCAGCTGCCTTGTTATTTTTGGGGTGAAGCTATCCGTCACAGTATTTATCTCTTGAACAGGTTGCCCACACGTGCTGTGTCAGGTATAACTCCCTATGAGGCCTGGTCCGGAAACAAGCCACATCTTGGACACATACGTGTATTTGGCTGTTTGTCACATATGCGCATACCAAGTGTGAATATGACAAAGCTGGATGATAGAAGCAAGGCTGTTATACACCTGGGAAAGGAGCCCGGAACAAAGGCTTATCGTCTCTACGATCCAGTAAATAAAAGGGTCCATGTTAGTAGAGATGTAGTCTTTGAGGAAGAAAAAACATGGTCATGGAATCAAGATGAAGAAGGAACGGAGTTGCAAGGGGAAACGTTTGTCGTATTTGGCATGAGTACAACTGATTCTGGGGGTGAAGAGTTGATGGGAGAAAATAACTCTCGGAGTTCTAGTGTAAGTGCAACACCTGGAGAGTCAGAAAATATTCAGAATATCGAATCTGATACAGAGTCCACAAGCGCTTCAAACTCAACAGAAGAGTCAGATACCAGCAGCGAGGCCCAAAGATATAAATCTCTTGCAGAAATATATGCAAACACAGATGAAGTCAAACTGGAGACAGACGAATTGTACTTTGCAGCAGCAGATGAACCAGTAAATTACAAAGAAGCGTCGACAGATAAAAGATGGAAGGAAGCCATGGAAAAGGAATTAGAGGCAGTCGAGCGAAATAAAACATGGGAATTAACTGCACTCCCTCCTGGCCACAAGCCCATCGGACTCAAATGGGTTTATAAATTGAAGAAGGACACTAGCGGAAATGTCGTGAAGTATAAAGCAAGGATTGTGGCAAAGGGATACGTTCAAAGAAAGGGAATTGATTTCGAGGAAATTTTTGCACCAGTAACTCGTTTGGAGACTGTGCGTTTGCTTCTCGCACTTGCAGTAAAAAACAAGTGGGAAGTACACCACCTAGATGTGAAGACAGCTTTCTTGAACGGAGAAATCGAAGAGGAAGTGTACGTTACTCAGCCCGAAGGTTTCGTGAAGAAGGGTAGAGAACAGATGGTGTATAAATTGTTCAAGGCGTTATACGGGCTGCGTCAGGCACCCCGAGCGTGGTACGCTAAATTGAACAAATGCTTAGAGGAGCTTGGATTTGCTAGGTGCCCTTACGAACATGCTGTCTATACAAAGAAGATTGGTGAAGAGAAACTGATTGTGGCGGTGTATGTTGATGATCTTCTAATCACTGGTACGCAAAAGTCGATTATTGAGCAGTTCAAAAAGCAAATGAATGAGGTTTTTGAGATGAGTGATCTGGGGTTGCTATCACACTATCTCGGAATTGAGGTAAAACAAAGTCCACGTTGTATAGAGTTGAGGCAAACAGCTTATGCGAAAAAGATTCTACAAAAGGCTGGCTTGGGCGATTGCAATCCAACAAGATTTCCCATGGATCCAAAGGAGACCATTACAAAGGATGAAGGAGGGAAAAGAGTCGATGCAACGCACTTCAAGAGTATAGTTGGAGGACTGAGATACCTCGTCCACACGAGACCAGATATTGCTTTTTCAGTCGGTATTATTAGCAGGTTTATGGAGACACCGACATCAGTTCATTTGAATGCTGCAAAGAGGATCATGCGTTATGTGAAAGGAACATTAAATTATGGGCTCACGTATGCTGAAGGCAGTGGGAATAATTTGTTAACAGGATATTCGGACAGCGATTTAGCAGGCAATGTGGATGATAGAAAGAGTACAGGAGGTATGGCATTCTATCTAAATGAGAGTTTAATTACATGGGTTTCTCAAAAACAAAGATGTGTAGCTCTAAGTTCGTGTGAAGCTGAGTTTATGGCTGCAACGGCAGCAGCATGTCAGGCCATTTGGCTAAAGAATTTGCTAGCAGAAGTGACTGGTAAAAACGGAGGTCCTGTGGTGTTATACATCGATAATAAATCAGCTATTGACTTAGCCAAGAATCCGGTATTTCACGGTCGTAGTAAACATATCGATATCAGATACCATTTTATCCGTCAATGCGTTGAGAAAGGGGAGATTGTGCTAAAGCATGTCAGTTCAGAAAATCAACGTGCAGATGTCTTGACGAAGTCTCTGGCAACATTCAAGTTTGAAAAGCTGAGGAAATTGCTTGGTGTGAAAGACCTGACTGCAAAAGTTTAGATTACAGGGGAGATTTGTTGGAATAATCTAAACTTGGTATCTATTTATTTAGTTTGAATAAGTCCTCAGAGATGTTGCGTCTTTGTAGGAGCAGTGGTATTTTATTCGGGTAGTTTATTTGTTTTAGGAAAGTTGTTTTCCCATCATCCTAGTTTTTAGCTCATCGTTGGTTGTCAGTTTCCTATATATGTATTGTTCTGCATAATAATAAAGTCAAGCTTTTCTGTGTATCTTCTTATTATTCTGTTTTTCATATACGAGTTGTGTGATCCATATTTTGTAGCTTTGATTTCCCAACATCTTGTTCATCCAAAACATTTGGAATGTGCTCTAGGGACATCCGTTGCATCCTTGTTTCTATATGGGAAGAATTAAAATTAATCACATTCTAGGCAACAACAAAACAGCAAAACAGCTAAGATTATAAGGGTATAGAGCACTTTAAAAATATTATTAATCAACACGAAACAATGCACATATGAAGAATAATCTAGAGGCCAAAGAAAGGGTGAACTAATAATTTACTATATAGTCTTGTTTTCAAATTGAAATATACGATGTATCACATATAAGACAATAGGCTATGCACCCCAAAAACCAAAGACAATAATATTATTTAGGGTTTTACAACTAAATGTTAAAAGATGCAAACTTCCATCACATTAAGCACAAAGATAGATACACACATCAACAAACTATACCCTCACATCAGTAAGTACAAAATATGAGGTTTACAAAATATCTAAACAAAATAATTGAATGCATACAATTGGGTAAGGCAAATGTTCAGTGTACACCCTTAAACTTAGCACTAAAACTTACGACTAATGGTAGACCATATAGTTTTTATATATGTACAGCAATATATACTGCAAACACATTACATTGCAGTACATATATAAAAATAACCGGTCTACAAGTCCTAAGTTTAAGGATCTACATATAACAAAACCTCAATTGGGTAAATCAAAAAATAAAAAGTAAAAGACACATAAATTGAGTAAAAGGATGCTTAAAGTAAAGTACATCACCAAAAGCGTGGGATGGTCTCATGAAAATAATAGGGGTTGAGAAGGAGCTTCTGGGCACCAACCCTGAAGAATTGCTTTCTCTCTCAGTGGAAATGTAAAATGATATGCAATCATGTATGTTGGGGTATGTATTATATAGGAACTGAAAGCAACGCTTGTGCCAACTAGTAGTACAGTTTTGGTAAAATTAAACCAGATATTATGTGCATATTAGTAAGATACTATGTAGATATTTATAAAATAGCTGATATCAATAAGAAAGATTGAAAAGATGAATTTGACTTAAAAATTTTAGTTGATTCTATGTAGATACTTTATCTTTTCTTCCTAAACCAACTTTTATCTTAAAAAATGGATTTAAAAATAATAAATATGAATGTACAAATATAGAAATATATTTGTGTATAGTTTTGGTAAAATTAAGCCATATATTATGTGGATATTAGTAAGATACCATGTAGATATCTATAAAATAGCACATATCAATAAAAAGATGAATTTGACTTCAAAATTTTAGTTGATTCTATGGATACTTTATCTTTTCTTAGTAAACCAACTTTTATCTTAAAAATGGATATAAAAATAATATACATGAATGTACAAATATAGAAATATTGATAGAGCATATATTTGTATATAGTTTTGGTAAAATTAAGCCAGATATTATGTGGATATTAGTAACATACAATGTAGATATTTATAAAATAGCGGATATCAATAAAAAAGATTGAAAATATGGATTTGACTTAAAAATATTAGTTGATTCTATGTAGATACTCTATCTTTTCTTCCTAAACCAATTTTTATCTTAAAAAATCAATTTAAAAATAATAGATATGAATGTACAACTAGAGAAATACTGATAGGGCATATATTTGTATATATTTTATAAGATTTTATTCTTATTTATTGTCTTTTGTAAATAATTAGATATTAACTGATTGAATTTTATTGTTTTATGACTGTAATTGTATTGTTTTACCAAGGGATTTTGAAATTCTGGAATTGTATTATTTTACCAAGGGATTTTGAAATTCTGCTTTTTGCTGTATGGGCACGAGCCGTGGTGGGCCTATGTCAAGAGTATTAATAATGGACCTATGTGAAGAGCAATGGGCCTATGTGAAGAGCATTAATAATGGACCAATAATAATTTATCTTGGCAGAAAGAATTTTCTTTTTTGTTAAACAACTTCATGGGTCAATGTGTATAAAACCCAATGTAATGAGCCTATGTGTGGAAGGCCAAGGTTACAACTTCATGTCTTGTAAAAACTTATTAGATTTCAAGTCTTTTGTATAGATAAAAGAGTACAACTTGTTCCACATCTCTTGGATGTGGGAAAAGTATATGTATTTCAGTAATAAATGGATGGTTATTACTAAGCCTCATTATAGAGAAGAATAAGAAAGCTATTTTCGTACCTATGTAGGATGTCCACTCATGTTCGGATGTTAAAATTATTTTTTTGTTGGAAAAACCCGAGCTTCTCATGAATTATTTTTAAGGTTGAAAAATATAAAAATTGATCATACTACCGAAATTGGACATTGAGGCATGCAAGGCTCTTAATAAAGCTTAAAAGAAGTCATGAACTCCGAGTTTTACTATTTTACTTAAAAATTTAAGAGTTTCAAACCCGTCATTAGATAAGTATGGAACCTCATATCAAACAAACTTCCTCGAGACCTTGTATATAGAGAAATCAAGGCACTTTGTTTCAAATCATATCGATGTGGGACAAAGTGAGATATGGGAAAATACATGAAAAGTAGGGATGCATTTCAAAATCGGATTTTAATTCGGTCAAACCAAAATCGAATTAGACCAAAAATGGCTGCCGAAAACCGAATCGATATTAATTCGGTTATAAAACGAACTGAATTTTATTTTCGGTTATTATCGAAAACCGAAATAAAAAATTGAAATTTTTCTAGAAGTATAGAAAATTGCAAAAAAATCTTTAGTATACTTAATGGTGAAGCCTATTTATGATGTCATAACTCTTAACACGTAAACCTACATCAAACAACGCACACTACATCTAAATTGATACATGTCCAAACTAACACACTCAACTATTTAACCCGTACACCAATACCAACTTTTACCTGTCCAAACTGACACACTCAACTATCTAACCCCTACACCAATACCCTTCACCAATAACTATTACACACACTTTTCATTAAAACACAGCACTTAGAAAGACACATCCTAACAAATATGTAACACCTTTTGTGTATAAAGTTTTTAACATTTTTTTGTAAAACTTTGAACACGCTTTTTAAATTTAAAACACATAATTTCACTGAAAATATGAATTTTTTTGACAATCAGAAATCATGATTTTATCAACAATCTACCTCTAACTATTTAACATCTTCTCACTTAATAAATTCTAATTTTTTAATACGAGATGTGTGTGAGTTTCTAATAAATAGTGTTAACTAATTTTTACCCCTAAACTAAACCTAAGAAATATAGTTAACACTTTTACTACTATAAGATTATAATTTTATATTTTGTAAAGTTTACCTACTAACATCTTAAAGCTAATATTTTCTAATCATAAAATTCTTCTAACTTTTTAAGACAAGTAAAGCTAAAAAAACTTATGTAATCAATTAAAATATCTAATAATAAAAATGTATAAAATTATATTCTGATAAAGTATAACATTTATTATAATTTTATACTAAATAATAGATTGGTAACCCTCAAATTACAAATATTGAAAAATTTACCTGCATATATCTTAAATACAAACTATTTAATATTTTGAAAAGTATAATTAAAAAAATTTAGAGTAACTATTTCACAACAATTTTACTTACAAACTTAAAATTTAAAATTTCACCAATCCCTGGCTACTTTTCATAAAAAAAAAATATACAAACAAAAGTACTATACAGACAAAAATGACTATACTATTGTATTACAACTAAGTGTGAATTAAATTATATTTTTTTACACTTTTTAATATTTTACACTTTAACTTGCACAATCATAATAAGTAAAATATTATGAGTGCAAAATAAATTAATATTTAACAGTTTAAGATATAATATTTCACTTTTAATAGTTATCATATTCTCAAAATTATTACACCACAAACAACTTTCACACAGTAAATTATGACTTCATATTTGAGACATCCAACTACTTAACACATTACCTATAGCTATTTCATATTTGAGACATCCAACTACAAAATCTGGCAAATGGATGTCAAGATTACTTTCTTAAATGGGAGCGTTGAAGAGGTTGTGTACATGACACAACCTGAAGGTTTTGTAGATCCAAGTTTTGCTAGAATGGTTTATAAGATAAGTCGATCCATTTATGGATTAAAGTAAGCCTCGAGGAGATGGAATATACGTTTTGATGAAACAGTCAAATAGTTTGGTTCTATTCAAAATGAAGATGAACCATGTGTTTACAAGAAGGTTAGTGGGAGCCATGTGGCATTCCTTGTATCATATGTAGATGATATATTACAAATAAGGAATGACATTTATTCTCAATAGACTGTTAAGACTTGGTAGAGAAATAGTTTCTTGATGAAAGACTTAGCAGATGTGTCCTATATCTTAGAGATCAGGATCTATAGAGATAGATCACGAAGATTTTTCGGCTTAAGTCAGAGTACATACATTGACAATGTATTGCACCAATTAGGGATGCAAAGAGGCTAAAAGTGAAATGTTCTCATGTCTATGAGATTGTGATCTCAAAATAAATGGTCTAAAATCATTGGATGATATTGACCAGATTAGTATAGTTCTATATGCTTCGGAAATTGGTTTCATAATGTATGTGATGATATGTACTCGTCATGATGTCTCATATGCTTTAAGCATGACGAGCAGGTACCAGTCTAATCCAACTGATGGTCACTTGATTGGAATCAAGAATATTCTTAAGTGCCTGAAGAAGACTAAAGACTCATTCTTGGTATATGGAGGAGGAGATCGGAAGCTGGATGTAAAATGTTACATGGATGTTAGTTTCTAAACAGGACAGTTTTGTGTCTTAGTCTGGATTTGTGTTTTGTCTAAATAGATGTGTTGTAAGCTAGAATAGTTCACAACAAGAACCGTAAATGATTCTACAATCGAGGCTTAGTATATTGGTACTATAGAAGTAGCCAAAGAGGATGTTTTGGGAATTTACTAATGCGATATCACCTTATTAATTAGATTAATGATCAAGGAGATATACTTATATGTGCATACTATTGATAATATTGTAGAACCGACTAAGGCTTTGTCGTAGCAGCAGAGTCACACTAGTTCCAAATGTATTCGATATAGATATTGGCTCTAGTGCAAGTGGGAATTGTTAGTATTAGTGCTCTAGAGACAATAGTTTTATGTTTTAAAGAAAACATTTTATTATTATAAATTATGTTTTATTGATAATAATTATTATTTTATTATGTCTTTATTTACTGTAACGCCTTAGAATTTTTGACGTGTAAATTATTACCAGTATATGAAAACGATTAATTTTATTTTTATATATGTGCGTGATAATTGTTTACTAGGCTCTTTGTGCTAATTAGATTAGCCTTAAATTTATTTTGTTAATAAGAATTGTTTAAAATTATTTTACATTTATTGCTAGTAATAACAATTGCGATTTTATTCTTGATATTTTATTTAGCAGTTATGATCTTGGTATAATGTGATTTATGTGTAAGCTCATATTTAGTTATAATTATTTAAGATAAAAATATTTCTTTGATATAGTCCTATAATTTTGAAATTTCTTTATGTGCAATAATTAATTATTACGTGCTTAAAATGTGAATTATGTGCCCGGTGAATAATTATATTAGATTTGGAGTATGCTTGATTTATTTATTCAGCAGCACCAAATATTTAGATTAGATTTGGAGTATGCTTGATTTATTTATTCAGCAGCATAAAATATTTCTTAGCATTATTTTATTTTATTTTTAAACTTATGATTTAAATTTTATAAATCATTCATTTATTTTAATTATCTATTTTGAGAGATGCTGCACCTTTAAAATATTTATTCACGATGAGCATATTATTTATTTATTCAAGTAAGTTGTTAATTTCTTCTTATAACTATTTTGAGGTAAAAATGCATTTTATTTGATTATTTTCTGTAAAAGCAATTTTATTTATTTAAGCTACAAAACTTATTTGTAAAATATTATTTTACTTGGGCTAGAAGTGAGATTATGAAATTACATCATAGTCCATGTTTTTGTTACTTTAGCATTCTTATTAGTAGGGCAATTTTGTAATTCCATGATTTAGCTTTAAATTATTTTTTTTAGATAATATTTTCTTCCTATAAATACACTCTCCACACACTTCTAGTCAATTCTCAAGCCCACCCAACCCCTTTTCTCTTTAAATCTCTCTCGGCTATCTCTCCCCCTCCCCCTTCTCTTCTTCATTTTCCCGAAGACCCACCCCCGTCTTTTTCTTCTTCTTCTTAATTTCATCTCCCTCAAAGCTTGTTTCTAAACACCACTTCCATATTGTAAGCATATACATATATATATGTATATTTTCTTGAGATTGAATTCTTGTGGGTTGTTTATAATCTAAACTTGAAGTATTCATGTTTTAGTGACATGCAAAGCTTGTTAGTGTGAGAAAGAGTGTCTTCTTGATGAGACCCGCAAATTTGGGCTCACCGGAGAAGAACTCGACCTCGGCAATGACTTATATGGAGCCGAGGGTCTTGAATTCTTACATGCAAATCCTATTTCCATTAGATCTTGAGTATTTGGTAGTTATAAATCATTGCATGTTAGAAATACTTATGATTCTTAGTGGGTTTTAGTTTTATGGTGTTTAAAGATTGTTTAGTTGGAGTTTTTGTGTTACATGTCATTTTTATGAATAGATTTAGTAAGATTGATTTATAAAAGTTATTGCATGTAAGGTGTTATTGTGATTTTGCCATACTTCTCTTTGAAGGGCAAGAGTTTTGAATTTGATAAAGATTAGTTCGTATTACTATTGCATGTTAAAGATTTGTAAAATAGAGTTAGTAATTTCTTTGAGTTTTAAATTCTATGTGATTAATTTTGTGATATGGATAAGTATAGTTGGAGTGTTGGCATTGGATTAATGGTGGGAGTTAAGATGGATGGGATTAAAAGAAAGAGGTTATGGTCAAATTTAGGGAGTAAAGTGAAAAGGAAGGAAAATAATTGAGAGTTGAAGATGTGATGATGAAAACTTGCGTGAGATATGTGTTTGTGTGATTAGTGTGTGAATTGTATAGGGTGGGTAAATTATTGTTGTAATTACGTAAGTCGATAGTCGCTCAAATTTCTGCAGCAGCACTGCTCTGTTTCGAGCAGCTCAAGGTCACCCTTGGGTTGCAATTCTCTGAGATTCATGAGCTCCTCAGAATCTAGTGTAAGCACGCGAAAATTTGGAAGCAATCCGATTTTTGAGCTATTTATTATGATTATTTTGGTAGTGTACACGCAGAGTATAAAACTGTTACGGTTTCTGATTTTCTAAGCTACGATTTAATTGCATAAGCTTTGAATTTCAAGTTGAAACTTTTTCTGTAGGAAGTCAGTAGGTTTATGAAGGTCTCATAAAAATTTCAAATAGATATTATGAATTTTTGATTTATTAAAAATGTTGGTGTGTTGGTAACGCAGTTTTATAAAAATTCTGTTTTGATATTTTATTGGTAAATTGGGATTTTTCAAGTCTAACCCGCTAGAGTGGACTTTAAAACTTGTATGGAGGTTAAGTATGTAGATTGTAAGAGTTATATAGGTCTTTATATTAAGGGTAGAGTAACTAATTATTAAAGGTATTCTTTTCTGTGATCGTACTAACTAGGACTTTGTGTCGAATCTGAGAACTATTATGTGTTAGTTGCATCAAGAACACACACTAATGTTTCACGTTAGCCATTTGAGATTATGTTATATGTTGACAAAATATTATGTGTTATGTGGCAACGTGCTATATTATAATGTGGTATATGCGTGTAAATAAATATCGTTGGGGTAGAATATGGTTTAATAGGCTAACGTAAACAAGCTGAGGTACTAATAGGGTATTATACCTTTATATAGGTACAAATAGGAGGCCAGGAAAGGAGCCCGTGTACGTAAAGTTGGAGTTGTGAGATACAAGTTATTGAGTTAGTTTATCGGCTTTTGAGGCAAGTGTCTATTCCCTCCACTTATTGTTCAAGTGGTAGTTTCTCTTAAATTTTGATGCGAATGTTTTCCCTAACCAGAATTATTTCTTTTACCTTTCCTTTCATATAATACCTTTGAACATTTTGTTCCATCTTGCAGCTATATTTTTGTATACCTATCATGCTTTGTCTTAAACCCATTTATTGCCATGCTTACTTATAGCTTGATTATTGTCTAATACCTTTGCTTGACCCTACTTTTCTTGGGTAGTGCCAAAATTATCAAGGCTTACCCGGTGACGAAATAGGCGCCGAGGTAGTGATCTCTTGAGTGCTAAGGCTTACCCGGTGACGGAATAGTCACCGAGGTAGTGATCTCTTAGCACAACGGCCCGTATGCGGCCAGGGTGATAACCGAATAGGAAGTCGTCCTTCTGCTATATCTGATTGTTGATCTATAGTGCTCATTATTGCTTCTTTTATAAAAGGTGTTCATTACTGATATTTTACAGTATTTTGAACAGTATGAGATATCTAAATAGATATGTGAGTATATATGTTGAAAAGGTATTTAAGATATACAGTACATTGAACTGTATAGTGTTTTGAATCAATGAATAGGCTTTAAGCCTTGATTCCAACATTTGATATCTATTTTAAAAAGATATGTTTTGAGTCTTGGTTTATCATACTGATACCAATGATCTCCAAATGATTTACGAAGAATATTTGAGTATGATTGTAAGTCATACGGTATTTTGAACAGTGTACTATTTTGGGGATAGACCCTAGTAGTGTTAAAAGCTTTGATCCCATATGGATTATCTTCCTAAAAGGTTTAAAGATTTAAATTGGGATAGATTTCTTGCTGAGCGCTATTAGCTCATTCTTGCTTTATTAAATCTTTCAGCATGAGGAAAACATTACCGATCCACCTCGTGTTACGAGAGCAAGGGAATGGAGAGACCACCCTGGAGTTAGTTGATGCAGGATGGATACTGTCGGTGTGAGCAGAATAGTTGCAGCTTGAATTAGTGAGAATTATTTTTGAGTAGGTTTGTATTACTAAACCTTGTATAGAGTTGTGAGGTCTATTATTGTAACTTCAGGTAGAGGTTGTAAATAATAGATGAGATCCTGGATAGTACATCTGGGTTGTAATAACAAATGTTGATTATTGTTGCTCATTTCCAAGGCTATAACTTGTGTGTGTGCGCGTAAGTGATTGGGGTCTTTGGAGTTGTATTATGAGAATGTTGTAAGTAATGCAGGTATTGTATCATTGATGGAGCGTGACAACCCAGATTCCTAACCCCGGATCTGGGGGTGTTACAGAAATGGTATCAGAGCGTCAAGTTATAAACTTGGATATGAGAGTGTTAAGAGTTATATCGAAGTAAGAGAATGACGAGAAGACTCATATAGAATTTGTTAAGTGGACTACCGGAAGTAGTGCCATTGAGGATGTTAAGATTTAAGAGTTTAGTTGGGGACTTATCAAAGGACCGATAGGGCCGTTGAAGACCATCATAATGATGAGACGAATGTCAAGAATTGTACACGGATTATCAAAGATATTAAGATAAGACGCGGAGCAGAGTCTCGGTTGTAGTTGGGGTAAGGTCTGAATGGCCAATACCAATGGATAACTTGACTTAGTAAGAACCTAAGTGTTAGTAGTTCATCGTAGTTGCCCATGAGAAGGCAACACATGTGAAGATTAAGACGTTTACAGTCCTTTACGCGACCCGAATTACTAAATTGCGTGGACTAGTTAAGGCATTATCTTGTGTATGAGGTCCATTCCTTGAGAACAACGATTCCACCAGAGTTGGTGTCTTTTCTGTCGATGGGTATTTTGTTACCTAAGAGGAAGACTTTTGCGTACATATAGTACCAGAACGTTATCGTGAGACGAACGTGCTAAATCGCATCGCGAGTATATTTCGTACGATAGGCCATGATGGCTCAACTCGGAAATCAAAGGTATGAAGAATGGATAGCGTGATTCTGATAAAGACACGTATGGTTGCAACGAGCAATGCGACAATCTCAGGACCTACGAGGAACGAGACCTATGGTGGCCTGGGGTTGGATTCATTCGATACGACTAGTGTTAAGAAATTACATATACGTTAATCGACCTTCATCTTTTGAGGATGTGTTGATGCGGCCGTAAGAGGCCCAATCCCTGGACGATTATCGGGGAATGGCGAATATGTTTCGAACTCCTGACCTATTTAAGGACTTGTACGATTTTGAGGTACCGTTGGTTAGTACCCTTAGCCATAAAGGCAAAAAGATAAGATCATCCTCGTACGAGTGATGTTAGAAATTATGATGACCATTGACTTCTTGGTATCTACTTGCTGGTACACTCCTCAATCTAAAACTGTTCATGCCCGTGTTACCTTGAATAATTCATGTCAGGTAACCCTTCTAGTTTCCTACTTCAACTTGGGATGCAACCAACAATTGTTAAATATTCATTTATTTCTTCATATTTGGACTCCTCAGTCGAGTTCATAAATATCTAGCTATTTGTTTAAACATAGATGATATATATTTCAGAGACTACTCATGAATTCTTTTCTTCTGTTAAGAAGAGATTTGCACATCAGACGTTGAAATCGTAGAAAGGATATCAATTTGATATTGATATTCCGAATTCAATTCTATCGGAGAATTTGACAAAGTTTATGTACGGAGGCACCTTTGGGTGGACCGTTTCACTGATGAGAAATGTTTGGTGGGTGGTTATCGATTGTTCCGATACCAAGAACTTTCTATCCAGACCCTATATTGTATTGAAGGGTTATAATTACCTTGTTCGTCCCAAACTTATTATTCTTCTTTTCAATTCATTATCTGAGTAGTCAAAATTTTGTTTTCTTCTTTCTTCGGCTACGATGTCGAGATTTTGTACTAGTAGATTGAAACTGGCTAATTATATGTGCCATGATGAGTGACTAGTTAATTGTTCTAACTAGTTGAAATTTTAATGATATGATGAAAATCTAGCTAATCATCCTAGCTAGATGCTGCGTCCCAAACCAATCAAACTAGGAAATTTTGTCCAGCTAGTTGTTAATGATTCTTGAAAGGAACTAGTTATTGTTTCACTAACTTCCACTTCCGGTCGAATTTACTTAATTGAGTTCACAATGCATTTTATATGTAGTGAATTGTGATAATGAAATTTCCAAATGATAATTGATTGAGACCTAATAGGGTCATCCATTCGACGAGAATTCTTAAAGGATTTGATCGAATATTCTGTTGTTTGAAGTATTCTTGGTACCATACAAGTATTTTCCTTAGTATTTGTAAAAGTAGAGTGTTGAAGCTGAGAGCTGAAACGAATGAGTACGACAAGTTATGAATTGAAGTTTACGGAAATTGCCAAGGTTTGTTTCGCATGATGCGAATTCAGAATAACGAAGTGTTCGAAACGACTGATTATGTTACCTTGGTTAAGGAAACGACTGTGATAGAAATTGAAGCAAAGTGGACGAGAAAGAAATGGGCATAAAGAAAATATAGTATGAAACGCGAATAGATTGAGAAAGAAAGAAAGTAAGAATTCAGATTGTTGGACGAGGGAACAATTAACCTCCAAGGATGTGAAACTTGTTTAGCGACGGTGATGGATACGAAACGGGAAGTACCTAGTGTACAGAATATCCCTGTTGTCAACGAATTCGAGGATGTATTTCTTGAAACCCTGATATTTTGATGATAACACTAACAGCAAGCTGGGTTAAGTGTATTATACTAACATGGTTTTGCAGGAAATAAAAGCTATGTATTTTTCTAACAAAACATGTTGTAGCAGCTAGCTGGCAGACTAATTTTCTGTGCAGGTAGCAAGCTGGTAGAGTAAATTTGTCTACAGGCAGCAAGCTGGAAATTCTTCCAACAGATAGAGTTTTAGTCCTAATTTATAGGAAAAATTCTTGGAAACGTTTTGTAAGGACTCTATCAGGTATATAAGGTATATATATATATATGGGCTCAAATATTTTCAAATATATTATATATATATATATAGTTCCTAAAATAAAGGAAGTTGATATACGTTGTTTATTATCTAACAACTTCTATTATTTTATGGGCTTTTCAAACCAGATTGAATTTGTCTTTCTTAACGTTCCTTCTCTAACTCATCTGGTTTCTGATTTCTGAACGTTGATTTCATGAACGTTGGTTTGAATTAATCAAAGAACAAAATACGTGAGACTTGGTAGTCAAGACCGTTAGTTGTTGATCGATTAATTCAAAATCATTGTTTCATTATAAAAAGACTTGTGCTGTTTTCATTCTAGCTGTTGGACTACATTCAAAAGAAAACACAAGTGTTTTACAAACTGATTTGATATATTCTTTCATATACTTTTGAGCTCTAATATATATTACATCTTATATCTTGAGTTAGAGTTCATAGTTTCAATTGTAATTGATTATACTTGTATTGTTCAACTTGTAAGTTGGTAGTTGCTGGTTTTGTAAGCTTGGGAAACAAGGGTTCAAGGAACTTGATAGCTAGAGGAGTTTATACTTGGTTAATATAGTACTTAGAGAGCTGTGTTCAAGGAACAAGGCGTTTCAGCAAGCTGCAAACAGTAACAGGGAGATCAGGGAGATATATTATTGTATTGTGTAGTTGTAATTCACTTTGATCAATAATATATTCCTTTGCCGTGTTGGTAGAGGACCAGGACGTAGACCTATAGGAGATAGGGGTCGAACCTGGCTAAAATTGCTGTGTGTTCTTTATTTTCTGCACATTTTCTATACTGCTGTGAACAACGTAGCTAGCTGCCATTCTATATTCTGTAAACTCAGTAAGCTGCCAGACAGCAAAAACAGACTGATTTTTGCTTTTTCAGTCACATAACTTGGTAATAATTAAAATCGGTCATTGTTAGTCATAACACCTATTCACCCCTCCCCTCTAGGTGTTGATTCTCAATTGGTATCAGAGCGTTGGTATACTAATCTTTCTGTAACAGGAAAAGTATCGATCAAATGGCTGACAATTATCCCGAAGGAAAGTCTGACTACCGAGCTCCTCTCCTCACTGGAACGGACAATTACAACTGGTGGAAAGGGCGTATGGAAACATATTTATCCAGAGATCCACTTGTTCTAAGGGTTGTTCAAAAGGGTCCATATGTATTTCTTGACAAAGATGGCAAAGATAAGGATGTTGATGATCTTACTACCGATGAATTGATCAAGTTTGGCTATAATGGAAAGGCAAGAAACTCTCTCATGAATGGGCTTAATCAAGCTGAGCATGACAAGGTATCGTCTCTTAAATCAGCAAAGGAGATGTGGGATGCATTGGAAACTTACCATGAAGGCTCAGCATCTTTGAAGAAGGTCAAACTCAGCAAGTTAATGAATGAATTTGGAAATTTTAAACTCAAAGAAGGAGAATCTATCAAAGAAAGTCAAGCTAGATTTCAAGTGAACATCAATGCACTTAAGAGACTTGGCAAAACGATTCCTCAAGATGAAATCAATATGAAAGTTCTAAGTGCGGTGCCATTTATTTATGAACCCAAAGTTACTTCCTTGGAGTCTTCTTCAAATCTTGAAACTATGGATCATCTAGCTGTCTTTGCTGAGCTAGAACAATTTGAAACCAAGATACTTGAAAGCAAGGTGGAATCTATTAGAGCTCCAGTCGAAAAGATGAAGAATCTGGCCTTACACTCCAGTAGCAGCAAGCTGGTCTCAGATGCAGAATCAGAATCTGATGAGGAATTGGCTCTTATGTCCAGAAAAATCAAGAAGATGATTGAAAAGAGGAACAAGCTGAAGAAGGAAAAAGGAAAAGCTTTTGGAGCAAGAAGAGAGTCAAGAGATTCAAAGGATGTTGCATGTTTTGAATGTGGGAAGAAAGGACACTTCAAAAGGGACTGCTACAAGCTGAAGAATAGGCCTAGGCAGCAAGCTGTTTCAAAGGACAGAATGAAATCTAAAGCACTTTTGACATGGAGTGATGATGAGAACTCAGCTTCTGATGATGAAACAGGTGATGAGATGGTGAACCTAGCTCTTGTTGGTCTGGATGATGAAGACACTATGCGCGGAATCACAGAAGATGGCCTTGTAGCGAGTGATGCTTCAGATTTGGACGACAATAGTAGTGAGGTAAACTCTATAAATTCTGATTCAAATTCTAGTAATCATTCGTTAGATGAACTAACCTTGCAGAGACATAGTACTATATCTATTGTGGAGTTCATGGAATTAAAGAATGAGAACAATGAACTTGAAAAGAAGAATGCTTCACTTCGAAAGATGATTTCTGAGCTATTGGTTGAAAAAACTCCGTCAAACAATCATGAAGATCTTATTTCTGATCTCAAAGGGAAGTTAACACAACTTGAAGGGTTCAACAAACTACTTCTCAAAAGAAATGACACATTGATGAAGGAACTCAGCGAGCTACGTGCAGAAATTGAAGCTAGAGATGTATGTCTTGAGACATTTAAAATCAGAGAATCCATCTCAATTGAAGCTACTCAACAAGCTGAGAAGATAAAAGAATTAGAAGCTGAAGTTGCAAAGCTTGAGAAAGGCATGGGAAAATTTGTTCAAGGAGAGGAAGTATTAAAAACTATTATGAAACAAACAAAAGTTCCTATGGATAAAGAAGGACTTGGAATGGCTTCTACATCAAAGACCAAGGCTTTTCAATATGAAGGCAAACAGGGTATACCATATAATTATGCTATGCCGTGGAAAATTTGCTACAAATGTGGAAAGAAAGGTCATTTGTCACACCACTGCCCAACAGAGAACACTAAGCCAGCGAGCTGGAACAGACAGACTACTTCTGGGCAGCAAGCTACCAGAACAAGGAGAACAGGAAACCAAGCATCTAAAGTGGTCCAAATGTGGATCAAGAAATCTGAATTGAATGTTCTTTATGTTTTATCAACTAACCATGCTGGACCCAACAAAATTTGGGTACCAAAACGTTGAGATGTTTGTTCTTTGTTTTGTAGGTATGTCTTGTGGTCAAAGTCAATGCAAATCAATGGATATTGGATAGTGGATGTACAAGACATATGTGTGGTGACAAATCTCAGTTCCTTAGCCTCAAGATGAAAAGGGGTGGTAGTGTTACAATTGGTGATAGCAAAACACTCCGTATACTTGGCAAAGGAACAATTGGTAATAGTAACATTTCTATTGATAAAGTACAATATGTTCAAGGTCTTAAATATAATTTGCTTAGTATAAGTCAGTTATATGATGATGGACATACTGTTGTTTTTGATAAAGAGAAATGTACTATTAATGTTGGCACTAACAAAGTCCCCCTAGTTGCTAGAAGGGAAGGAAATATATATATGTTGGACTTTGAGATGCAGGAAGTAGGCTGCTGTTTAGCTACTGTGGATACAAACCCAGATCTTTGGCATAGAAGGCTAGGACATGCTCATATGGACTTACTCAGCAAGCTGTCTACAAAGAAGCTAGTTAGAGGACTACCCAAATTGAAGTATGTCAAGACGGAAACCTGTTCGGCTTGTCAATTAGGCAAACAAATCAGGACTCCACATAAGTCAAAGACAATGGTATCATCTACTAAACCTTTAGAGCTTCTCCATTTGGATTTATTTGGTCCGGAAGCATATAAAAGCATTGGAGGTAAACAATATGCATTTGTTATTGTTGATGATTACTCTAGATATACATGGGTATTGTTTCTTCGTACTAAAGATTGTGCTTTTAGTGAATTTGAGAAGCTAATCACCTTACTTGAGAACAAGTTGAATACAAGACTTGTAGGTATAAGAAGTCATAGAGGAGGTGAATTCATCTCAAAAGGCTTCCTTGATTATTGTGAGGAAAGAGGTATTTCACATGAATTCTCTGCTCCAAGAACCCCACAGCAAAACGGAGTTGTGGAGAGAAAGAACAGATCGTTGCAAGAAACTGCAAGGACTTTGCTGCAAGAAAGCAAGCTGCCAAGAAGTTTCTGGGCAGAAGCAGTCAACACAGCAAGCTACGTTCTGAACAGAGTGCTTATCAGGCCTATTCTCAACAAAACTCCATATGAATTGCTAAGGAATAAGAAGCCAAACATTGGATATTTCAAGGTTTTTGGTTCCAGGTGCTTTGTACTTAAAACTATTGATCGAGATGGTAAATTCGATGCTAAATCTTATGAAGCAATATTTTTGGGTTATTCTTTAACAAGTCGTGCTTATAGAGTGTATAATACATCTAAACGTATTGTTGAAGAGTCTATAGATGTTTCATTTCAAGAGTCTAATGTTGATCTGTCAAGAGATGAGGAAGATATTGCAGGTGCAGGTGATGACAGCCAGCTGCCAGTGCCAAATAATGTATCGCAGCAAGCTGCTAACCAGCCTGAGACAACTACAGAAGCTGAAAAGCAAACTGAAACCTCTTCTCCAGTAGATGAAACTATTGCTAAGTTGTCAAAGCTCACCTTGGAAGGTCCAAGAGGTCAAAGATCACAAGAAAAGATGCCTATATATGAAGGTGGTGAAGTTTCTCCTCCATCCAAGCGAATTCGAGTACATGAGGAAGTCATAGCTCAACATTCTTTGCCAAAATCAACAAGAACAGTGAAGAACCATCCTCCAGAGTTGATCATTGGTGATAAATCAGAAGGCATCAAGACAAGGAAGGGTCAAGCCAACTTTTGTGCATTTGCAGCCTTTCTAGCTCAAGAGGAACCAAAGAATGTTAAAGAAGCACTTCAAGATGAGAATTGGATCATGGCAATGCAAGAAGAACTCAATCAGTTTGAAAGATGTGATGTTTGGGAACTTGTGGAGCCACCTAAAGATGCTTCAATCATTGGTAGTAAATGGGTCTTCAAGAACAAAGTTGATGAATTTGGTACGGTTACTCAAAACAAAGCAAGACTAGTTGCACAAGGATACAATCAACAAGAAGGAATAGATTTTGAGGAAACTTATGCCCCGGTTGCAAGGCTTGAATCAATACGGATGCTACTTTCATTTGCGTGCTTCAAGAAGATCAAGCTACATCAAATGGACGTGAAAAGTGCATTTCTTAATGGATTCTTAAAGGAAGAAGTTTATGTCAAGCAACCCCCTGGTTTTGAGAATGAGCAATTTCCAAATCATGTTTTCAAGTTGAAGAAGGCATTATATGGACTACGGCAAGCTCCTAGATCATGGTACGAAAGGTTAAGTAAGTTTTTGATCAAAAATGGATTCATTCGAGGTAAAATTGATCCCACATTATTTACTAAACATAATGGTATTGATATTTTAGTTGTACAAATATATGTGGATGATATTATTTTTGGATCTACTAATGATGCTATGTGTAAGTGGTTTTCTAAGTGTATGCATAGTGAGTTTGACATGAGCATGATCGGAGAGCTCAACTACTTTTTGGGTCTTCAAATTAAGCAAACTCCAGAAGGTATTTATGTGCATCAATCCAAGTATATCAAGAATCTACTCCAAAGATTTGGATTTGAAAATATCAAGCCGAAATCAACACCAATGACTCCTGCCAGCAAGCTGACAGCAGATGAACAAGGTATAGATGTTGATGTTCGCAAGTATAGAGGTATGATTGGTAGTTTATTATATCTTACTGCCTCTAGACCTGATATAATGTATAGTGTTTGTGTATGTGCAAGGTTTCAATCTAAACCAAAAGAGTCTCACTTAAGTGCGGTTAAAAGAATATTCAAATATTTGAGTGGCACAATTACTCTTGGTTTATTTTATCCAATCACAAATGCTTTTGATCTTGTTGGGTTTAGTGATGCAGATTATGCAGGTTGTCAAACTGATCGTAAGAGTACAAGTGGTGTTTGTGCATTTTTAGGACAGAGTTTGGTGTCTTGGCAAAGCAAGAAGCAAGCTTCTGTTGCATTATCCACTGCAGAAGGTGAATATTTAGCTGCAGGAAGCTGCTGTGCCCAGATTCTTTGGATGATCCAAACACTCAGGGACTATGGCATCAAATGTGACAAGATTCCAATTTTTTGTGACAATACGAGCACCATTAATATTTCCAAGAATCCGGTGAATCACTCAAGAACAAAGCATATTGATGTTCGACATCATTTTTTGCGAGATAATGTTGCTAAAGGCAAAATTGAGCTATTATTTGTTTCTACGGAATACCAGCGAGCTGATATCTTCACTAAGCCCTTAGCTGAGGAACGGTTTTCTGTTCTTCGTCGAGAACTTGGCATGTGCAATGTTTTGGCAGCAAGCTGCCAATAATATATCCTGGTACTTTCTTATCATTATTTCGTCTCTTTATTATTTCGTTTTTTTTTATTATTTTTGGTGTTCTATAATTGTTATTTGTTATTCGTGTAGATATATAAATGTGTTTAATAGTCTTCCGTGTTTATTTGCAATACGTTTTGTATTCGGCTAAGTCTATTTTTTTTCTTTTCCTATGTTTTTGGGGTGGGTCGCATTTAATGTTAATCCTAAACTCTTCGCCTCCCCTTAAAATTCTAAAAAGAGGTTAAACCAAATTAGGCTCCCCTGACTTCTCATTTTCTTTACGCCCCAATTCAATATTCTCTCCAACCTAAGGTTTTCTTCATTTCACAATGAGAAACACTCGTGGTAAAAAGGCTTCTTCTACTGCTCTTACTCCGGCTGAATCCAAGGTGGCTAAAGGGAAAAATAAACGATTGTTCGATGAAGATGATGATGTCTACCTCTCTCCGGTTCGCCTTGACAGTGGGGATGAATTTTCCGGTGGACAGCGTTCTGGTCATGGCGACGGTTCTTCAGTCAAGCGCTCCAAGTATGATATCACGTTTGTTTCCAAGGATCTCGAGGTGCGGTTTAACAAATTTCGTTTAGGTGACAGAACAATCATCTCCGGTCGTCCTCTGGCAGGTACTTCTTACCATAAGTGTGGAGCGATTAAGTTCTTTACTCAGTTAGGGTTTGATTCATTCATAAAAGATTTGCCACGCGACTGTTATCCTAATTGTGTTTACGAATTTTATGCTAATTTGGATATTGTGAAGAATGGTGTTTGCATGTCAAATGTTCGAGGAACTAAGATAATGTTAACTGCAAATTCACTAAATGATATTTTGGGTATTTCTGCTCCATCTACTCTGTCTATTTGTACGAATAAGGGTCCAGTTGATATTGAGGGTTTTTCTGCTTTAGATCAATTGAAAGTCATTCGTAATATTGATGGGTTATTGCAATATGCTTCTCCGACTACTAAGTCTGTGACTCCGATGGCCCATTTATTGTTTCGCGTGGGTTTAGCCAATATTAATCCTCGTTTAGGCAGTCGCTCAAACTTTGCGGGTCAAGATGTTACTCTTATTGCTATGCTGTTGTCCGGTCGTAAGTTTGATCTGTCTGGGTTAATTATCAAGAATATGTTGGATGTTTTTGATTCTGGTAATCAACCGGGTTTACCCTATGGATTGTTATTAACTCGAGTGTTTGAGTGGTATGGTGTACCACTAAGAGAGGCTGATAAAGAGGTTGTCACAGAATTTTTAGATCAAAAGAGTCTTCTCCAGTCTCATCTCAAAGTGGAATCTGATGGTACGTTAGTCCAAATGCCAATTCCAACACCACCTCCTCCACAACCAACTCCTGTTGATTCTGATAAGCTTGATGTTCACGAGGTTGAAATGGCAGTTTTTATGGATGAAGTTCGTGAGTCTTTCAAATCTGTTCATACTCGACTTGATGTCATGACTGATGAAATAAGGTTTCTTCGAGATTTGATTATTGGGTCAAAGTCTTCTTCTCGTTTTTGTGCGTTTGCTGCTACTGTTGCAGAATCTGGTTCTCCTGCTCATACCTCTCATCAGAATGCTGCTATGACTTCAACTGCTGTGGATGCTACTCTGGATGCTGCCAAGACCTTGGTTGCTGATATTGCTCAGGATTATGCTGTTGCTGATGGAACTGAGGAGGATGATGATAAACTGGATGCCTAAGTTTTTCTTCTTTTTATGATTAAGGGGGAGTTAAATTTTAGGATTTTCTGGGTAATTTATGGGTTATTGAACATGTTTTGAACTTATGTGGTTGTTATTTGAACTTATATGTTTTGTTATGGGGTACTGCTGGTTTATGCAGTTAAAACTAATTGCTGGTACAATTTGGTAATTTAAGTTGGTTTATGTGAACTAATGGCTTTATTTATCTTAGTTGAAATGCATATCTGTTAGATAAATATTTTGGTGCAGGATTATTAGATTGAGGGGGAGAATTATTCTTTTCCTAAAATTGTTGTGTAATCATCAAAAAGGGGGAGATTGAAACCCTGATATTTTGATGATAACACTAACAGCAAGCTGGGTTAAGTGTATTATACTAACATGGTTTTGCAGGAAATAAAAGCTATGTATTTTTCTAACAAAACATGTTGTAGCAGCTAGCTGGCAGACTAATTTTCTGTGCAGGTAGCAAGCTGGTAGAGTAAATTTGTCTACAGGCAGCAAGCTGGAAATTCTTCCAACAGATAGAGTTTTAGTCCTAATTTATAGGAAAAATTCTTGGAAACGTTTTGTAAGGACTCTATCAGTTATATAAGGTATATATATATATATATGGGCTCAAATATTTTCAAATATATTATATATATATATAGTTCCTAAAATAAAGGAAGTTGATATACGTTGTTTATTATCTAACAACTTCTATTATTTTATGGGCTTTTCAAACCAGATTGAATTTGTCTTTCTTAACGTTCCTTCTCTAACTCATCTGGTTTCTGATTTCTGAACATTGATTTCATGAACGTTGGTTTGAATTAATCAAAGAACAAAATACGTGAGACTTGGTAGTCAAGACCGTTAGTTGTTGATCGATTAATTCAAAATCATTGTTTCATTATAAAAAGACTTGTGCTGTTTTCATTCTAGCTGTTGGACTACATTCAAAAGAAAACACAAGTGTTTTACAAACTGATTTGATATATTCTTTCATATACTTTTGAGCTCTAATATATATTACATCTTATATCTTGAGTTAGAGTTCATAGTTTCAATTGTAATTGATTATACTTGTATTGTTCAACTTGTAAGTTGGTAGTTGCTGGTTTTGTAAGCTTGGGAAACAAGGGTTCAAGGAACTTGATAGCTAGAGGAGTTTATACTTGGTTTAGTATAGTACTTAGAGAGCTGTGTTCAAGGAACAAGGCGTTTCAGCAAGCTGCAAACAGTAACAGGGAGATCAGGGAGATATATTATTGTATTGTGTAGTTGTAATTCACTTTGATCAATAATATATTCCTTTGCCGTGTTGGTAGAGGACCAGGACGTAGACCTATAGGAGATAGGGGTCGAACCTGGCTAAAATTGCTGTGTGTTCTTTATTTTCTGCACATTTTCTATACTGCTGTGAACAACGTAGCTAGCTGCCATTCTATATTCTGTAAACTCAGTAAGCTGCCAGACAGCAAAAACAGACTGATTTTTGCTTTTTCAGTCACATAACTTGGTAATAATTAAAATCGGTCATTGTTAGTCATAACACCTATTCACCCCTCCCCTCTAGGTGTTGATTCTCATTTCTAGAAGATCTCCCAGGGTTACCACCTGATAGAGAAATAGAGTTTGCTATAGAATAAACTCCAAGAACGGCGCCAGTTTCGAAGGCCCCGTACCGACTAGCTCCAGTCAAGATGAAGGAATTAACCGCTCAATGGTAAGAATTGTTAGAGAAAAGAATGATAAGACCTAGTGTGTCACCGTGGCATGCGCCAGTGTTAATTGGTGAAGAAAAAGGACGGCAGCATGAGGCTGTGCATAATCTATCGAAAGCTGATAGGCTAACTGTTAAGAATGAATACCCCTGCCAAGGATCGGTGATTTGATCGATCGGCTGCACGATGCAGTTAAATTCTCGAAGATTGATTTGAGAACTGGATACCACCAGTTGAATATTAAACCTGAGGACGTACCCAAGACTGCGTTTCGCACCATGAATGGACACTACGAGTTTTTAGTGATGTCGTTGGGCTAACAAATCCCCTTGCAGCTTTCATGGACGTGCTGAATAGACTTTTCAAGAAGTATTTGGACAAGTGTGTCAAAATTTTATCGATGATATTTTAGTCTACTCCTAGACAGAGGAGGAACATGCAGAACACTTGAGGATAGTGTTAGAGACACTGAGAAGAGAAAAGTTATATGCCAAGTTTTCAAAGTGCGAGTTTTGGCTAAGGGAAGTACAGTTTTTAGGACATGTGGTCAACAGTGGAGGAGCACTGGTTGACTCTGCTAAGATAGAAGCTGTTTCGAATGGGGAAAGACTAACCACACCAACTGAGGTGAGAAATTTTGTGGATTTTGCCGGATATTACCGAAGAAGTGTACAAGATTTTGCTATAATAGCAACCCCACTGACCAGACTTACTCGAAAGACTGAAAAGTTGAATGAACTGAGGAAGGTGAGAAAAGTTTCCCGGAATTAACGAAGAGACTAGTCACCGCCCTGTGCTGGTACTACCAAACGGGAAGGGAGATTTTGTGATCTGTAGTGACACATCACATTGAGGATTAGGGTGGGTGCTAATGCAACACGGAAAAGTAATTCATATGCATCCAGACAATTAAAGGGATATGAAATTAGATACCCTACGCTTGACTTAGAATTGGCTGCGATAGATTCGCTTTAAAGATTGGAGGCACTAATTGTATGAAAAGAAGTGCGAGATGTACACAATCATGAGAGCATTAGATACGTTTTCCCAAGAAGAACATACCGTGATAATAGAAAAGATAGCTAAAGCTAATCAAGGATTATGATGGTGGGATTCCTTACCACCGGGGAAGGCCAATGTGGTGGCCAAGGCCCTTAGTAGGAAAAGAAACCTAAGATGATAACATCGTCGGATAAGTTAATCCAAGAATTTGAGAAAATGGAAATTGAGGTTAAAATAACCGGAAATGGTACTGAGAGACTATTTGAGATTGCAATGCAACCAGAATTGTTAAATAAAATACAGTTATGTCAAGAACGAATGACGAGTGAAGGTATGAGGTTAATGTTGGAGAAAGCATTAAAGACTGAGAAAGAATGATAAAGGAATCATAAGGTATTTTTACCAAGTTGGGATTCCAAATGTTCAAGAAATGAAAGATGCTAACTCTTCGGAATAACTAATAAGAAGAACTGAAAGGATGAAGTTGAAGTCCCGAGAACAACAAGGATTATTTAAAGGTCCTGATTGTGCCAGAATAAATTAAGGAATAAAGATCTGTCATAAAGAGACAGCTATACCGAGAGTACGAAAAGGTAAAGAAAGTTAAGGAAACGTATAAGTGTTCGGATAGATGAAAAGGATTTATCAATTGGTAAGCAAATATTGGATATGTCAGAAAATGAAGGTAGAATAAAGACCTAGTTGACTATCACAGTTAGTAGAGATTCCTGAGTAGGAATGTAATTTTACTATAATGGATTCTGTGATAGGATCAATAAGAATCCAGTCGGACTATGACGTCAATTGAGCTATAATTGATGGATCAAATGAGTCTACTCATATTTTGTTTTTAGCAAGAGATCTTAAATCGAAAAGTTGCGAAATAGATAATTGGGTGACGTGGAGTTCCAGTCACCATCGTGTCAGATAAGAACCAATGCTTGAACTCCTGATTCGGGAGGAGTTTTCCAAACGTGTTGGCGACGAGTTTGAGTGCTAGCACTACGTAGGGTCCTCAGACCGACGGACCGACCGAAAGAAACCTTCCAGAGAACCGAAGTTATGGTAAGCGTTGTACCGCCGACTGCAAGAGTAGTCAGATGTTGATAGAAAATGGGTGTATAAGAGTACCACCAGAATTTACTTATATAAAGCGTCCGGTAGATATCACAGACCGGAATGAGTAAGTGTTGTAATGAAACCAGAGGGTCGAGGAGTCAACCTGGAAACTGGAGATTCCTATATTGAAAGAGTAACCTCGGCTATATTCACTACACCATATTTGACCTATTGCAAGGCCAAAATATGTTTGTGTTGCATGAAGTGTTACTAAAACAAGAAACTTGCTCATTTATTGTAATACTTTTGAAAAGTGTTGTATAAAATGAAAAAGTGTTGCAAGCTTAAGGATTATTTAGACAATTTTTTAACTATTGCAATATTTTTAAAAAGTGTTGCAATAACCATTACTGAAATTGGGTGGCGGGAGTTTAACTTTTCATGAGCGGGCAAAGTTTAGTACCAAATTGTAAGAACCCGAAATTTTCGGTAGAATTAAAATTTTTTTTATGATGAAGTGCATCAGTGAAAATATGAATGATTAGTGGTTGTAACCACAATGTATTAATGATTTTGAGATTCAAGTTATAAAAAAAAAAGGGGAATAAGGATTTCAATCACAAGTACTTTGTAAATAGAAGGGATGGACTGACCATCTAAATAAGAACAATCTATCTGGAAAATGGGAATATAATATTCCAAGAAAGAAAAGTGTTCTCATGTCATCCAAATCGATATCTGTTATGCATTCGACAACTCCGTAAACAAGATAGAGTATGCCTGAGGAAGCACTAGAATATTTTCTAAGTACAAGAAAGGTTGGAATTGATATTGATTTACAAGATTGTGGTGAATAGTGAATTCCTCTAAGATGAGAGGGTGATCACACTACACTATATATGAGTTTATAAATGGAACTTTGGAAGTTGGATTAGTAGTCCCGAATGTAAATAAGTGTATGTAAATGTTGTCAGAATCAGCATCCGAAGACTTTCAGTTTTCTCCGAAATTCCACCAGATGAACGAGGATTTGAGATTGTGATATTGAAGTAAAGGAATTAGAGAATAAGATACATGAGATCATAAATATGAGATTATTATCAAGTACTGGAATACTAAGGATGTTTAGAGAAATCATTTCAAAGGAGCTATAGCAGAACCATTGGGAATGTCTAACAAAGTTGAGCAGAATCGGATCAATGAGACATGAATTAATTTAAGTACGAGATTGATGAATAGTGATCCGACACAAGAACCCTATGAAAGTGGAATTTATGAGGGAGAATAATATTTAAGGAATTAAGGATTCGTCGGAATAAGAGGATAAGAAATTCTGGAATTAAAATGATTGAAGCAGTCTAAGATGACTCGAAGTGAATAGTAAAATGTTTCGAACTCCGATTGGAATGAATTTTAAGAGCAAAACTTGGTTAATATATTAATTAGTGAAATGTGAAGTTGGAAATTTGATATAAGTTAAAGAACTTGAGAAAGTTGGAGAAAAAAATGAAACAAACGAGAAATGAAACGCTGGCATTATCGAGAAGCTTCTAGTGGAAGCTAGAATAAAGAAAAGGGTAATATGGTCATTTTCACTATAAGACCAGCCAATATAAGGATAAGAAACAAGCATTTCTTCATCATATTTCTAGAAAATTCGAAGGTAAAAAGGGGGAAGAAATGGAAAGGAAGAAATGATCATAACTTGAGTTTCGGTGATCCGTTTTCGGCGTTCTACCACTCAAATCGAAGCTCTCGAGAAGCCCGATGTAACCATGGTAAGCAATTACTTCGAAACTGTGATTTACCCAGTCGATTTAGTGCTTAACAGTTGGAGAAGATGATGAATAGTAACTTGTATTTTGTTTTGTTTTGTTTTGAAAATGAGTTTGTAGCTTCCAGAGGTTGTATTAAGCAAGGAACTAAGGTTGTACAAGGATTATAGCAGCAAGCAAGCTTGAGGAAGGTATAAAACCATTTCTCCTTTTATGATTAAGTTGGATTATTGAAGTTTTATGCTTGATTGTAGTTAAGGATTGATTAAGGAGCATGTTTGCATGATTTTAAGATTGTTTAGTACATGACTTGTGGATTTGATTTTGGTTGGGTATGAAACTTGGTTTGGACAGATTATGCATAGAATTAATATGTGTTTTGATTGATTGGTGGTTGGTTATAGTTATGGAGTTATAAGGAGGTGTTTTAAATTTTGGATTCGCGTTATAGCGCCGTTACCATGTCGAAATTGCCTTAGGATGTTTAGGCAGTTTTATCAGAAAAGTTTGAACCATGTAAAGTGTTCTAACTGACCATATTCTTGTAGGTCTTGTAGTGTAGTTTGTTTGAGCGAAAGAATCGAGGCATTTCGATTTACGGTTTAAGAGAAAAGTTGATTTTAGTATAAGCAGTTTCGAAAGACGAAGTAGAAGTTTAAGTGAATTTGAACCCAAGATCAAGGCCCTTAAAAATGGAATTAGGACAAGATTTTAAATATGATACTAACATGGACAGTTAGTAAGCCTTGTGCGAAGGTTTCGAATCAAAAAGATTATTAGTTGATTTTATAAAAATGTTTCAGCCGAGGTCGCGTAAGTGAAAACTACTAAGAACATGACTTAGAAACCGATGTTGTGAATGGTTAAGTATAACTTGGATATGAGGATGGATTTCGAACCAAACTTATGATATAAGTAATTGATGAATAACATGGACTTAGTATGACGTTAGAGCAAGCAAGTGATGCCTTGGTTGTGCTTCATTTACGTGTTTAAGCATTGGGTTATAAGTGGTTTATCGAGGGGATTAATTGTGTGCTTTCGTTTGACTTTGTCTAGATGGTTCGACATGGTCACGAGCATTATCGCCTCTCGAGCATCAGGCAAGTTTTCTCATGATATACAGTATTTTTTTTTTAAAAGTACTATATTCTGATAGATGCAAGTTTTCAAGCCCATGTTCTTATGAACTGTGGTTAAGATAAGTAAAAGTTTTGAGATATATGTTATATGTTCATGATTTGGAATGATATGATGATGTTAAGTATAAGTTGGATTACAAGCTATGATTATGGATATGTATATAAGTGTTCATGTCAAGGAAACCCTCAGTGAGAGGTATTTACTGAATGATTATATTAAGGACCGGGAATGGTATCAGTTATTATCTAGGATAATATTTCTATGTTGTCTTCGTTTTTATCCAATATTTTCTAAAGGAAATATTTGGAAATTATTTCGAATAATTATATTCTTTATTGAATATAGTTTTAAATAAAGATTAAAGCTATGTTGCTTAAGAAAATATTTCATGAAAAAGTATCAGTAAACCCTAGATAATTAATAACGTTTTATTCAAATATTTTTATAATAGTTAGAGAAGGTTCCCAAATCTATTTTCCTTTTAAGTCTATATTCAGAAAGGCTTAAAGGTTTGCTCAAACTTCAAAGATATATGGAACCTTACTCAAGTTTTCATGTTTATTTAAAAAGGCATACCCGGTCTGGAATCTTTTAAAAGCCATCTACCAGTTTGGTAAATTATTATCAAAATGATTTTTATTACTTCCTCAACACTCGAGGAGTAAGCTCAGTGGAATAAGTTATGACCATGAACAAGCATCAGCTTGGGAAATATGGGCGAATTTTCCTTTCCAACCAAGTATGACTACTTTGTGGAGTTGTACACCGGTGAAAAAGGAAAAGGAAACTTATGTTTCAATGTTATGGATTCATTCGAACTTGTGGGGATAAGGGACTGAGTAGCGCCGGTCCCCTAAGGAAATGGCAAATAGACCGACGGACTATGAACGGGTCTGCTATTTCCTTAGATTGTGTGCATGTTTGCCCGACCGTAGGGTTGAGACTTAGTACAGGTTCTGCTATTTTCTCCCCTACAACCGATGGCGGGGAGCAGTAGGTCAGTCAGATACTGTCTACCCTTCCCTCTACGTAGAAAAACAAGGATCATGATGGGATACGCTCTGCGACTGATCATCGTAGGGGTATTCCTGGCGCTCAGCGTCTCCAGTGATAGTTCATCCAAGGAAGAAAAATGTTTTATGCAAGTTATCAAGAAAAGATCATGTTTCATGACAGTTTTCAGAAAAGAAAAGTTGTTCAAGTTCATGAAAGTTGTTCAAGTTCATGAAAGTTGTTTAAGTTCATGAAAGTTATGCAAGTTTATTTGAGTTTAAGCAAGCTTACTCAAAGTTATACAAGTATACAAGTTTTGTGCAAGTATATGAATTTACGAAAGGTTTATGGTTTTATGAAATGGATTTGCATCATGTACATTGTCTTATTTTCCAGACTATGTTATGAGGTAAATATTTGACATAAAAGATGATATGGAATTTTCCTTATAACTTCATCTTTTAAGTTATATATTGATAATCTGCCTATATTCTATATAGCAGATATTTTATGGTAAAGATATGATTTCGGTAATGAGATATTTTGACAAACTATTTTCGTATACCCACTTTATTTCTGGGTTAAACAAAAGGCAGAATTATGCCATATTTTCTTTACCTTGCTGAGCTATTGCTCACTCTTGCCATTATTTTATACATATTATATAGCAGCGGAGCAGGATGCCAATGGGATGGCACACCCCTAGCACGACATTTTAGAAACAGTTCAAGCAGTGAACCTGGGAATAGTACAAGCCAAGGGAATCAGACTACAGCTTTTGGCGTTCAGTTTATGAATAAACATGAATGGTATAAGAAGGCTGTGAGCATCAGAAGGCTAAGTTGGTATTGTAACAATATTTAGAATTTGTATCAATATCAGATTTTAAAGACCTTTGGGTATTGTAATAAGAAGTATTTATTCCGCAGTTGTTGTATGGTGTCGTTTCTGAGACTCTAACCTGTATGTGTGTGTGTGTACATGTAAGACATATGTTGTGGGGTCATGAGCAGGTGAATTATGTACAGTGTGAGTAATACAGGTAAGGCATGGAGTACATGGATTGTGACAACTCTAAATCCCTGACCCCGGATTTGGGGCTGTTACAGAGATGGTATCAGAGCATTAGGTTACAGTCCTCAGAAACGATAGGAGATTGAGTCTTACAATACCCTTAATAAGGATAAGAGCATCTAGAGCTCAAATTGAGTTCGTAGTCGGGTTAGAGGACATGACCCTGACTGTTTAAGATGAAGCCGAGAGGGGACTTCTTTTGGGAAACCGTACTTAGGACTTCATGGTTAGTCACCTCAATTGGTTTGAGTTATAAATTGATGGGACTTTGGGATACCAGATTCTGAGGTTTTCGAGTAGGCATTTGATGATGCGCTCCTTGAATGGACGGAGACCCGATAAGGGAAGATTCATAGAAGGATCTAGAGGGAGATCCCATGGTGGGTCAAGAGAAGAATCTTGTAGAAAATGTGTCGATTGATAAAGATGTGGAGTGTTACTTGAGGGTAATAATAAGACAGGATAAACTTTCAAGGGATAGATAAGTGACGAGACGAGAGTTTAAGGAGCGTTCATGACTCATCAAGAGTATGACAAAGAAAATGGAATAGAGTCTCCAAAGCAAAAGAGGTAGAGGCAGTATAGCCAGTATCAGTGGATTGATTTGACTTGAACGAAACTTGTTGCTCGTAGTCGGTTATAGTTGCCCATAAGGAGACGGCATATGTAAGAACCAAGGTATTCAGATTTTCACGAATGATTGTGGTTACTTAGTTGCCTAAGAATAGTGAAAGGAATTGCTTTGGCTACAAGGTTTCAATACCCCACGACCAGCGATTCCACTGGAAATAGTGTCTATTGCATCGTTGAGGGATTTTGTTATCTCAAGGAAAATTTTGGGTATATGTACCATGCAAATGTTATTGTAAGGCAAGCAGACTAAGACGAAATCGAGAACGAGATTTACCACTCTCAAGAAACCAGGAAGGAATTATGAGGATAGAACAGAAAGGTCGGAAATCAGATCCGAGCATTACTAGTAGATAAAGGGAATAATCAAGTTTCCCTGATTTTGGAAGGGACTTCAGTAAAGTTTTGGCAAACCTTGTCTTTCTGATTATCAGAGAATGTCACCAAAGAGAGTGAAGATTAGAGTGAACCCTGTGTATTGGATAAGATAGCCGTTATATGGTTTGGTGGACAGACCCTGATGGCTATAATTGATTGTAGGGATAAAGAGATGAAGCTGAGATTGCGTGGTAAAGGTGAAATATATGTAAGGATCAGGACGGACTGAGAAGTTCCGGGATTGACTTAAATGAAAAGGCAATTGTGCCAAAAGTGTTAATTTTATGTAGAGCACGGGGTGGACATGGGAAAAGGAATATTGAGTATAAGGATGATTGAAATAGAGACCGGATTTAAGTCTGTAGATTTTAACAATCTTTCAGAGTACCGCCCAGTCGATATGAGGAATCGTCATGGCTATAGGCGACAATGGTATCGAAGTTTTCTTATAGAACAGAACGTTTACTTGAGATGTTTGCACCTAGTCGATTAGAATTCCCTGCGATTGCAAATGTTGGTGGTTGAATTCTTAGCGACTATGTTAAGCCAACAATGACGTAAGTATCGAACAATTTAGGGTGCATGGAAGGGAAAAGCTTTGGAATTGAACGATTATCCATTAGAGGAGCTGACATATAAGGCATCCGTAGAGACCTTGGTAGTACCCTCCCCATTTGCAAATTATGAGGGGTACCTCCCCAATCTATGATCTATGTTGATCTCTCCATGATAGAATTCTAATAAAGGGTATATTCCCTCTTCGAAGTTGTCTTAAAACACATGTGTTAAACCATATTCAGTTTCAATTGTGCCAGAGGCTATCATAATGCCTATTTTCAGGTTTCGAAGCCCTGTCAAATAATATTATTGATGTTTTATTTTTCTTCAAATGATGAAGGATCCTATGGTGATACCTCACCACTTGTTGTTAAGTACCAGTATCTTTGTGGCTGTCCTTTTCTTGTAAAATTGCACCTTTGGAATCTGTTCAATTTTAATCCAAGGTGTTCCTTTGAGAAATATTGTCGAAAGGTGATAATCATTAAATTGATCTCGAATTGCTTTTATACTTTTCAACTTCTACTGAGATGAACAACCCTATACTAATAGGGGCTACAAGGACTATCTGTCTGTGTGATAGAAGTCGGATGGGACGCCATCACTTGTAAGTTGTGAAATACAAGAAGGCTAATTACCTTTAGTATGTCTCAATCGAGGCACACAACGTTCTTATGATCATGCTGATCTCTCGGTAAATTCTTTTACCTCCTATGAGGTTATCTTAAAACTCATAACCAGTGTGTGACGTTTTCCTTGATATGGGAGCTGTCTTTCCAAGGCCCCATAACTTTGTTTATCCTCATTGAATTTTAAGGAGGGGAGGCCACCCAGGTCAGAGAAGTCAGAATTCGCTGATAGGAGTTAGTTTCGCAACGGAATTTCTTATGACAGGAGCGGATCCCTAATACGAATAGAATATTAGTGATATATCAATGAATTGGTTATTTTCCCAAGAATGTTATGATAATGGAAAGCGTGTTAAGCGATATATGTGAAAGGAATAGCGATATGCCGTGAACTCCAGCGACAATGGTGTTAGATGGATGCCCTATAGTGAAATTGAGAATTTGGAGGAGTTGTTACAAATGGACACTACCTCTGGGTTAGCAAGATAAGTACTGGTGATGGAGTCAGAGGGAGCTGGTATTGTGACTTGAGAGAGGTGCAGCGTGTGTTGTTTTAGAGGAATAATTTTCGGAAATATATGAAGACCCGGATGAAAATGAAGGTTAAAGAGTTAAAACAAGAAACCATAAATGTGACCGAGTATTCAGAGTATAATGGGAATGACAAAGGGTTAGTGATTCAGTTACGAGAGTTGTGGTATAAGGGTGTAATGAGACCCAGTGTACCACCATGGAGAATAGGTACCTTTGTAAATGATTGTTTGACCAACGGAAGAATGCTGTGTATTTCCAAATTTATTCAAGGACTGGGTATCCCCAGTGGGAAGATAAATCCGAGGATATAACCAAGACTGCGATTCGTGCTATGAATAGACACTTCGAGTTTTCAGTGAGGTTATTTTGGGTTGACTAATGCACCCACAAATTTTATGGAATGGGATGAAGTGGCTTTGAGTTATCTGTGATAGAATATAACATGAGATGGAGGAATGGCTAGAGTTGACCGAGGATTATGACTGTAAGATACACTACCATCCGGGGAAGGCCAATATGGTGGCCGATACCTTAATTAAAATGAGACAGAGATGGATCCTGAATGATTGGGAAATTAAAGAATGAGACTTTACACGAAACTCAAGTTAGCTCAACAAACTGGAAGGACAAAAGGTTTCACCAACAAGCGGCTAGTGACAACCAAGACAAACAGAGAAAGTATGCGGACTAAGCCGCGAGTATAGAGATAGTACTGCTATGGATAAAGCTAAATGGCATGTTGATGAATGACAAGCAAATTTATGCGAGTGTATTTCTGTGCAAACAAGATAGAAAGTGGGAGGTCAGAGATTCATAATGTGGAAGGTATTTTCATGGAAAGAAGTAATGAGAATTAGAGAGAAAGGAAAAGCTGAGTCCTAGATACATTGGACCGTTTGAGATCTTAAGGCGAAACAGAAGGCTAGCATATGAATTAGCACTGACAAAATCTGCAGCAAGTTCGCAACGTGTTTCATGTTTTGATACTAAGACCATACAAGTCAAATGCTAAGCATATAATGGAATTCGAGCATGTAGATATGCAACCAGACTTACCCTATGTGGAGTAATCAATGGAATGTTAGATCAAAAGGAACAAGTGCCCCAAAACAAGGTCATCAAGCTCGTCAGAGTTGTGTGGTAGAATCATAACGTGGAAGAATCAACTTGGAAGTTAGACGGTGAAATACTAGAGATATACCACCATTTGATTCAGACAGATTCCGGGACGGAATCCTTTTAAGGAGGGGAGAATGTAAGAACCCGAAATTTTCGGTAGAATTAAAATTTTTTTTATGATGAAGTGCATCAGTGAAAATATGAATGATTAGTGGTTGTAACCACAATGTATTAATGATTTTGAGATTCAAGTTATAAAAAAAAAAAGGGGAATAAGGATTTCAATCACAAGTACTTTGTAAATAGAAGGGATGGACTGACCATCTAAATAAGAACAATCTATCTGGAAAATGGGAATATAATATTCCAAGAAAGAAAAGTGTTCTCATGTCATCCAAATCGATATCTGTTATGCATTCGACAACTCCGTAAACAAGATAGAGTATGCCTGAGGAAGCACTAGAATATTTTCTAAGTACAAGAAAGGTTGGAATTGATATTGATTTACAAGATTGTGGTGAATAGTGAATTCCTCTAAGATGAGAGGGTGATCACACTACACTATATATGAGTTTATAAATGGAACTTTGGAAGTTGGATTAGTAGTCCCGAATGTAAATAAGTGTATGTAAATGTTGTCAGAATCAGCATCCGAAGACTTTCAGTTTTCTCCGAAATTCCACCAGATGAACGAGGATTTGAGATTGTGATATTGAAGTAAAGGAATTAGAGAATAAGATACATGAGATCATAAATATGAGATTATTATCAAGTACTGGAATACTAAGGATGTTTAGAGAAATCATTTCAAAGGAGCTATAGCAGAACCATTGGGAATGTCTAACAAAGTTGAGCAGAATCGGATCAATGAGACATGAATTAATTTAAGTACGAGATTGATGAATAGTGATCCGACACAAGAACCCTATGAAAGTGGAATTTATGAGGGAGAATAATATTTAAGGAATTAAGGATTCGTCGGAATAAGAGGATAAGAAATTCTGGAATTAAAATGATTGAAGCAGTCTAAGATGACTCGAAGTGAATAGTAAAATGTTTCGAACTCCGATTGGAATGAATTTTAAGAGCAAAACTTGGTTAATATATTAATTAGTGAAATGTGAAGTTGGAAATTTGATATAAGTTAAAGAACTTGAGAAAGTTGGAGAAAAAAATGAAACAAACGAGAAATGAAACGCTGGCATTATCGAGAAGCTTCTAGTGGAAGCTAGAATAAAGAAAAGGGTAATATGGTCATTTTCACTATAAGACCAGCCAATATAAGGATAAGAAACAAGCATTTCTTCATCATATTTCTAGAAAATTCGAAGGTAAAAAGGGGGAAGAAATGGAAAGGAAGAAATGATCATAACTTGAGTTTCGGTGATCCGTTTTCGGCGTTCTACCACTCAAATCGAAGCTCTCGAGAAGCCCGATGTAACCATGGTAAGCAATTACTTCGAAACTGTGATTTACCCAGTCGATTTAGTGCTTAACAGTTGGAGAAGATGATGAATAGTAACTTGTATTTTGTTTTGTTTTGTTTTGAAAATGAGTTTGTAGCTTCCAGAGGTTGTATTAAGCAAGGAACTAAGGTTGTACAAGGATTATAGCAGCAAGCAAGCTTGAGGAAGGTATAAAACCATTTCTCCTTTTATGATTAAGTTGGATTATTGAAGTTTTATGCTTGATTGTAGTTAAGGATTGATTAAGGAGCATGTTTGCATGATTTTAAGATTGTTTAGTACATGACTTGTGGATTTGATTTTGGTTGGGTATGAAACTTGGTTTGGACAGATTATGCATAGAATTAATATGTGTTTTGATTGATTGGTGGTTGGTTATAGTTATGGAGTTATAAGGAGGTGTTTTAAATTTTGGATTCGCGTTATAGCGCCGTTACCATGTCGAAATTGCCTTAGGATGTTTAGGCAGTTTTATCAGAAAAGTTTGAACCATGTAAAGTGTTCTAACTGACCATATTCTTGTAGGTCTTGTAGTGTAGTTTGTTTGAGCGAAAGAATCGAGGCATTTCGATTTACGGTTTAAGAGAAAAGTTGATTTTAGTATAAGCAGTTTCGAAAGACGAAGTAGAAGTTTAAGTGAATTTGAACCCAAGATCAAGGCCCTTAAAAATGGAATTAGGACAAGATTTTAAATATGATACTAACATGGACAGTTAGTAAGCCTTGTGCGAAGGTTTCGAATCAAAAAGATTATTAGTTGATTTTATAAAAATGTTTCAGCCGAGGTCGCGTAAGTGAAAACTACTAAGAACATGACTTAGAAACCGATGTTGTGAATGGTTAAGTATAACTTGGATATGAGGATGGATTTCGAACCAAACTTATGATATAAGTAATTGATGAATAACATGGACTTAGTATGACGTTAGAGCAAGCAAGTGATGCCTTGGTTGTGCTTCATTTACGTGTTTAAGCATTGGGTTATAAGTGGTTTATCGAGGGGATTAATTGTGTGCTTTCGTTTGACTTTGTCTAGATGGTTCGACATGGTCACGAGCATTATCGCCTCTCGAGCATCAGGCAAGTTTTCTCATGATATACAGTATTTTTTTTTTAAAAGTACTATATTCTGATAGATGCAAGTTTTCAAGCCCATGTTCTTATGAACTGTGGTTAAGATAAGTAAAAGTTTTGAGATATATGTTATATGTTCATGATTTGGAATGATATGATGATGTTAAGTATAAGTTGGATTACAAGCTATGATTATGGATATGTATATAAGTGTTCATGTCAAGGAAACCCTCAGTGAGAGGTATTTACTGAATGATTATATTAAGGACCGGGAATGGTATCAGTTATTATCTAGGATAATATTTCTATGTTGTCTTCGTTTTTATCCAATATTTTCTAAAGGAAATATTTGGAAATTATTTCGAATAATTATATTCTTTATTGAATATAGTTTTAAATAAAGATTAAAGCTATGTTGCTTAAGAAAATATTTCATGAAAAAGTATCAGTAAACCCTAGATAATTAATAACGTTTTATTCAAATATTTTTATAATAGTTAGAGAAGGTTCCCAAATCTATTTTCCTTTTAAGTCTATATTCAGAAAGGCTTAAAGGTTTGCTCAAACTTCAAAGATATATGGAACCTTACTCAAGTTTTCATGTTTATTTAAAAAGGCATACCCGGTCTGGAATCTTTTAAAAGCCATCTACCAGTTTGGTAAATTATTATCAAAATGATTTTTATTACTTCCTCAACACTCGAGGAGTAAGCTCAGTGGAATAAGTTATGACCATGAACAAGCATCAGCTTGGGAAATATGGGCGAATTTTCCTTTCCAACCAAGTATGACTACTTTGTGGAGTTGTACACCGGTGAAAAAGGAAAAGGAAACTTATGTTTCAATGTTATGGATTCATTCGAACTTGTGGGGATAAGGGACTGAGTAGCGCCGGTCCCCTAAGGAAATGGCAAATAGACCGACGGACTATGAACGGGTCTGCTATTTCCTTAGATTGTGTGCATGTTTGCCCGACCGTAGGGTTGAGACTTAGTACAGGTTCTGCTATTTTCTCCCCTACAACCGATGGCGGGGAGCAGTAGGTCAGTCAGATACTGTCTACCCTTCCCTCTACGTAGAAAAACAAGGATCATGATGGGATACGCTCTGCGACTGATCATCGTAGGGGTATTCCTGGCGCTCAGCGTCTCCAGTGATAGTTCATCCAAGGAAGAAAAATGTTTTATGCAAGTTATCAAGAAAAGATCATGTTTCATGACAGTTTTCAGAAAAGAAAAGTTGTTCAAGTTCATGAAAGTTGTTCAAGTTCATGAAAGTTGTTTAAGTTCATGAAAGTTATGCAAGTTTATTTGAGTTTAAGCAAGCTTACTCAAAGTTATACAAGTATACAAGTTTTGTGCAAGTATATGAATTTACGAAAGGTTTATGGTTTTATGAAATGGATTTGCATCATGTACATTGTCTTATTTTCCAGACTATGTTATGAGGTAAATATTTGACATAAAAGATGATATGGAATTTTCCTTATAACTTCATCTTTTAAGTTATATATTGATAATCTGCCTATATTCTATATAGCAGATATTTTATGGTAAAGATATGATTTCGGTAATGAGATATTTTGACAAACTATTTTCGTATACCCACTTTATTTCTGGGTTAAACAAAAGGCAGAATTATGCCATATTTTCTTTACCTTGCTGAGCTATTGCTCACTCTTGCCATTATTTTATACATATTATATAGCAGCGGAGCAGGATGCCAATGGGATGGCACACCCCTAGCACGACATTTTAGAAACAGTTCAAGCAGTGAACCTGGGAATAGTACAAGCCAAGGGAATCAGACTACAGCTTTTGGCGTTCAGTTTATGAATAAACATGAATGGTATAAGAAGGCTGTGAGCATCAGAAGGCTAAGTTGGTATTGTAACAATATTTAGAATTTGTATCAGTATCAGATTTTAAAGACCTTTGGGTATTGTAATAAGAAGTATTTATTCCGCAGTTGTTGTATGGTGTCGTTTCTGAGACTCTAACCTGTATGTGTGTGTGTGTACATGTAAGACATATGTTGTGGGGTCATGAGCAGGTGAATTATGTACAGTGTGAGTAATACAGGTAAGGCATGGAGTACATGGATTGTGACAACTCTAAATCCCTGACCCCGGATTTGGGGCTGTTACACAAATATTTGGGTACCAAAATTTTAATTAAACAAAATATTTTCAATTACCCAAAATCACCGTCTCTCTCTCAACCTCACCTCTCTCTCGTCCCTCTCTCTCTCTCATCTCTCTCACTCATCTCTCACACCTCTCTCAAATCTTCAATTCATAAAATCAAAACACACACACATCCTCTCAATCTTAGAACCCCATGTCTAAAAGAGGCCAACCCGATTTCAATTACACATAACCCTATCTTTTGTTTGTGGGAAAATCGATCGATTTATGTTGATTAAGTAAAACCGAAGCTTGAATCGTCTATTATCATCAATTATTAGCTTTGTGTTCTTTCAATTAGTAAGTAGTTTTCAAATTCTTTCTGAATTTCAATTTTTGATTTTTAATTAAACGTATTCTTACAGATTGGAGCTTGTTTCGGCAAACATGAGTAAGGAGATTGATTCTTGAGTTTTTTTCATCTGCAATGAGTAAGTGACTAAGTTGTATCTAGGTGTATGTATATCTTTTATTTGTATTATGTATACTGAACATAGCAGTTTTTATTTGTATTTGTTTATTGGTGTTTGTATTATGTTTTCATTTTCGTATCGTATGCATATTTGAATTTGTGTGTGTAAATGCTTGTGTTTCTTTGTCTGTGTAGATGAGAAGATACATGTGTAAATGTTAATTACTATAAAATTTTAAAATCCAGTTTGTTAATCCCAAATGACCTAACAGAATTGTAGAAGGGGGGGGGGTTGAATACAATTTTGATATTTCTTTAACTTGAAATTACTTTATAAAATTAAACTGAACTGAATAAATAAAAACACAAGATATAAATAATTCAGTTGGATTGTTTGATGATCCAACTGAAGTGTTTTTATTGCGGAAATAATCTGTGATACAAATGTACACAGCTGCTCAGTTACAAGGTTGTAGAGAAGAAAAATGCTCTCAAAGATAGCTAATACAAACTCTTTGTTTTTCTTCACACTTAATAAAGTAACTGCTACACTTGGTTATATTAACCCAAGTTTACAACCCTATTTTTGGCTACACTAATAGTACAATGAGTAACCGCCAATAGTTTGCTTTTCATCCCTTTGTCCAGTGGTCCTTGGAGATCCTTGCTTTTGACTTCATGCTTATTATGATCACTCCCAAGAGCCCAATTGGAAACTGGGATGTTTCCTTATTCCCCATGTCCATTTTAATGGTTTCCAATGCAAAGTACACTTCCACATCTCCTTTTTGATCTGTCAGGAACCTGTCACTATCACTTTGTCAATTGTATAGAAAAGCAATAATGATTCGTTGATGGCATAGAGATGTGTTTCGTTGATAGCTTTATTCTTTGTTTCGTTGATGAGCTTCCTTGTTTCGTTGATAGAGTAATCTTCATTCCGTTGACATGTCTTCACTTAGGCAAAATTACAAGGCACTAAATATTTACAATTAACCAACCTATTTTGCCTATCTAACCATTTAGTCAACATGACTTAGAAAACCTATCTAGTACTCAACAAACTGCATATCAAACTATGAAGTAATGTACAGTGCAATTGCTACATCACTCATTTCGTTGATGAGCTTCCTGTCAACGAAACACTGCAAAGCATGCTATTTCGTTGACAGTTACAAAATAACTTAATACAAAATCTACTAAGTGTTTTTATAATTATCATCAAGAACAACATATTCCTAACAATCTCCCCCAATTTATGACTGATAGAATAACAGCCATAAATCAAGAGCCTTGATGATAACAAAAACACTCAGGCATATTACACATGATAAAAGTAAAAGTTGTATTGAGCTTCATAACGTTTTTAGAAATAATGCAAGACTTACAAAACTAATGCCCAAATGTGCTCCTCCAGACTGAGCAAATAATTCATCTTTGTCTTCTTTGGGGCATAGTCTTCTTCCCTCTCCTAGAGTTGTTCTCCTCAATCTGGACCTGTAGCCTTCTGTAAAAGATCTTCTCTTCTTCATCTTGATCACCAAGCTTGGATTGCATAAACCTTAGAGTTTGATTAGATGCCTTGTCCAGCTGGTCTTCCATCCTGAAGAACCTTCTGCAGTTGTCCTTGTCCTTGAATTCCATCATCCAGAAAGGTTGAAGATGGATCTTCTTTCCTGTTGAGGGCACTCTTAGCATCCTGGGAAGAGCCTCAGGCTTGTTCCAGCTAGCCTTTATTTGACATATTCTGGAGACCACCTCAGACTTGGCTGTTTTGGTGAAGCCAAAGTCTTTCTTCAAGCATCTAAACACTGTGAGTAGTGTTTGGTAGTCTTCTCCTAGAATTCTGTAGAGAGGCCAAATTTGTTCTCTACCACCCTTGTATGTGAAAACCAATCTTTCAGGTAGCTTCTGAGAAGCTGCAATGCCCCTTACTTCCACCAGGTTGTCTAAATCAAGATGCAAGCTGGATTCTTCCCTGATGTCAGCAATGTACATGCAGTCCTCTGGATTTGAAGGGGGTTTTTGAGGTTGTGGCTTTCTCACAAATACTGGCTTTGTCTTGACAGCCCTTTGCTTCAATTTCTTCTTTGGATCCATCTCAAAAAGGAATTTAGGAAAGTTAGCCTCATCAAACTCAATTGGCTCTTCCTTTGGCTCAATTGGCTGATCATGATAATTAACAAGATGTTTGGGATCACAGGCTAACTTTAAAGATGGATCAGGAATTGTTGGAGGTACAGAAGAGTCTGATGCAATACTCTGAGAGTCATCATTTTCAAAGGTTATGTTTCTTCTAGCCCTTGCCTTTGGTTGCCTTGTACTCTTCTTTTCACTCCTTTCCTTTTGGGCTTTTTCTTCTTGCTGTCTTTCTTCTTCATCTAGAGCTTGAGCTACTGCAAGAGCTTGCATAGCTGCTCTTTCTGATTCCTCAGCCTTGGCTTCAGCAAAGTTTGGATGACCAGCCCAAACACAGATTTGTTGTCCATTCCTGTAGACAATTGCCCTTTGCTTCCTTATCTCATGATTATTACTTTCCTTGCTTTTTGTGATGAGAAGTCCAAGTAGTTTGAGCTCATCTGGATAAGGTGCAGGATAGAAAGTCCTTGCTATGTTTTTGCCTTTTGGTTTAGCAGGAGACTTGGGAGATAAGCTTCTTTGTAATGTAGCTTCTTCCACATCCCTAATGCATGAAGTTTGTCCTTTCTCCTTTCTTGGTCCTTGAATGACTCCATGTAGAAGGGGCTCTATAGCATAAGAGCTCTTGAACTGTGGCTCCACTTGTGCAGTCACCATTGCATTTGTTGATGGCTGATCTGTCTTTGAAGATTCAGTAATTTTCTTGAACCTTGCTTCTATGTTGGACCAATGATCTTTGATCTGTGCTGCAAGTTGTATCCTCATAGAAGCTTCCTGGATCAAGTCAATGCCATCCTTATTCTTCTTTCCAAACTCCCCCATTGCTAGTGGCTCCTGTGGCAGTGTGATGGTTGGGACCAGCACCTTTGTGATTTGAATGGTTAGCTCCTGAGATTTCTCCCCCTTTTTGTTATCATCAAGAGAGACAACTGGGAGTCCTTGAGCTGCCACTAGCTGGGCCAAAAGTTGAGTCTGCTTCTCCTGTTCCTTTTGCATTTGAGATAAAGTAGCTTCCACCTTGTCCACTCTAGAAGAGAGAGTCTTCAAGGAGGTAGCCACTTCAGGTTCCTTAGAGAAAAACCTGTTCATTTTGGACATAGTGAGAAGAGGGAGCTTTTCATCCATCATCCTGTAGTTAGCATCCCTGAAATTGCTAATAGAGTCCTTGATTTCTGTAGCCTCAATCCTTGTCTGCATCATTTGTAGCCTTTGAATTTCCAGAGAATCCATGATGGCCTTGTAGAATTTCTTGTCTCTTGCATTTGCAGACTCATGAGCTAAGTAGGCTTCATTGTACTGCCTGGAGATAGCAGCATCTAGAGTGGCTCTACCATGCATACCTTGAGAAAGCCAGCCTGGTGTAGGAGGCACCACAGAAGTCCCAGTCTGTGAAGTGGTGGCCACCTGTAGATTATCACCATAGCTGTCCTCAGCATCAGAAAACTCAAATTCTCCACTTGCTGCAGCTCCTGAAGGTAGATTGGTCAGGGCATCCTTTGCTCTTTGCATTGATGCAGTTGTATGAATTAGATTTAGTGACCTTTCTGCCTCCACATTGCCCTGCTGAGCCATAATTTGATAGGCTGGCACAGGATGAGTAAAGGTCTCAGGATCCAGGGAAATACTATCCAGAGTTTGTTGATAAACCTCTTGGAAAGTAGGTTCCCTTTCTCCCTCACTGACCTCCATTAACTCATTAGCAATGGCTGCTTCCATCCTTATTTCTCCTGTAGTCCCTTCTCTCTCTCCACTCTGTTCTTGCATCATGGGCTCCCCATGGCTCACACCTCTCACACCCTCACCTTCACCTTCTAAGGTGGAACTCTCAATCTCTCCTTTTGCCTGGCTGGAAGAAATAGCCAGCCTCTCACTTACATTCTCTCCTTTTGCCTGACTGCAAGCCAGCCTCTCAGTTTCACTCCCTCTCAGTCCTAGAAGTGTCTCAACTACCACTAGATCATCTGCACTAGTTGTGGGAACAACTTGATTTTCAATTAAAGGTGCAGAGTGAACTATCAACGGAATGGTAGTTTGAACTGTCAACGGTATGGATACCGTTGATGGAGAAACACTTGTCAACGAAATAGACTGTTTCGTTGATGAAGTCAAGAAAGCACTTTGAGAATGAGAAATTACAGTAGAGTCTGTGGTGATTGATTTTAAAGAATGGTCCACAGATCCCCTTGCAACTTCAGGAAAAATTGGTTGATGGCCCAACAAATCACTTAACAAGTGATGGCCACCAGCTTCAGAGTGGGGCTTCTCCAAGATTAGAGTTGGAGAATCAGGAATAGATGTATGGATCATGTCCACATCTAAAGATTGAGTTGGTGAATTGGATGGAGATAATTCAAGATTGATGTTTAGAGAATGGGACTGTAACCCCAGAGTAATGATAGGGGTTACATCAAACTGAATTTGAGAAACTGGAAGTGTTGCTTCCAGTGTGTGTGCACCCTGTGTACCCTTGGACTTTTGCTTCACTCTCCTTTGGTATTGGGAAAATGTAGACTTTGGGCTTGAAGTGTCCCTTACCCTCTTGGACTGTGCTCTTGGTGGAGAGCTTGTTTCAATAATCACATCCTTTTGGGAGGATGCAATTAGACTTGTGTTTAAATCCATTTTACTCATTGTGCCTTGTTGGGAAGACACAATGGGGCTTGGCTGGTACACACTAACCTGTCCTTCCTTATCCTTGGGGTTTCTTTGATGTTCACCCCTTCCCTCACCTCTTACAACTCCAGACTCACTCCCCTTAGGTTGTGTGGTAGTTTTTACAACAGGTGCCTTTTGAGAAGCACCTGAGGTTGGCTTGGAGGATTTCTTTGATTTAGGTTTTGTTGCTAGGGTAGGAGCCTGTTGGGTCACAGCTACAGACTCCATAGCAACATTGGAAGGTAAAACAGTAGAGGAGTTAGCTACACTAACAGGGATAGTAGTAGTTACCTCAATGATTGGCAGATACACCACTGGAACATCACCATTGTGGTTCAGCCTGAGTATGTCTGTCAATACTCTCTTTTCTTGCACAAAGCACTCGAACCTGGCATTAGGGTTAGAGATAACTAATGGTGCTGGACTAACATGGTTAGCCAACATCATCAGAAACCTAGCATAATAGATATTTTTCTTCCTATTCGCTTTGTCACCCAACTTAGCACCAATTTCATACATAAGTTGGGTGCTAAAGTTGTGATATCTATCATTTAGAAGCATGGTTAGGAGAATTAACATAGAGTTAGTTAATGCATCAAAATTACTAATCTTTCCAGAAAAGACCTTAATGAATGCATCAGCTAAATAACTGTATTCTCTAACCAAACCTCTCCTAATTATTCTACCCAGATTATCAGTAGGCAAAGAGTAGTTTATAGAATTTAACATGGTAGTTATTTCAGTGTTAGTAGGCAAAGCATCACAGTTATTATCAGGAATATGTAAACATGCTTGCAAAACATCAGAATTAACTATGTACTCATTACCTTGAAGAGTGAATTGTAGTGTGCAGTTTGTTCCACTATACTCACATGAGGTCCAAATCTCCTCGATTATCTCATTGTAGAGTGGTGTAGAGTGAAACATTGCATAGCTCAACTTGCAATTCTTCATGAAATCCATCATTTTGAAGAACAGACTGTTCGGGTTTTCCTTGACAACAAAAGGGATGGAGTTGTTCTTCTCATAGATGAACCCTCCAGCAGACATTAGCTTGACTATGGGTGCCATTGTTGATTAAAGGAAAGCTTCGAACTGAATTGATTGATAGAGAAAAGAAGAGAGAAAAAGCCTTTGAAATTTTTGAGAACAGGTAAAAAGAAATAATAAAACTAAAATTTCTTAAATACTCCCCCAAAAATTCTCAGAAAATGAATCCAATAATAAATGTAAATTACTGGATTGGCTTAAAAATATAACCGTTACTCTTAAAGTATTACCATGATTTATACTTACAGGGGTGTATGCATAGATCGTGGTAAAAGACGTGTCACATTTCAACGGTTCAGATAAAAAGCGCTAAATCAACGAATCAGGATTGGGCGGTTAAAGTCCCGTCTTATTTCGTTGATAAAGCTGCGTTTCGTTGATATAAAAGAGCTATCAACGAAACACCCAGAAAACTGCTAAGACTGTCAACGAAATGGTGCATTCCGTTGGCATAGTAATTTTGACTTAGACAAAATTTTACCTTTTCCTGAGAAAATTTATTCACAGAAAAAACATAGCAAATTTCTGGCTGCATTATGACTTGCAAATATCTCAAAAATAATTAAGAGAAATTTAGCATACCTAGCTCACTTACTAATCTTGAGAATGTTGATTCATCAAGTGGCTTGGTAAAGATGTCTGCAAGTTGTTGTTCACTTGGAACAAAATGTAACTCCACAGTACCATTCATAACATGTTCTCTAATGAAATGGTACTTGATGTCAATGTGCTTGGTTCTTGAATGCTGCACTGGATTCTCAGTAATGGCAATGGCACTAGTGTTGTCACAGAAAATAGGAATTTTCTCAACTCTTAATCCATAATCAAGTAGTTGATTTTTCATCCATAAAATCTGTGCACAACAACTTCCAGCTGCAATATACTCAGCCTCAGCTGTGGAGGTGGAAACTGAGTTTTGTTTCTTGCTGAACCATGACACAAGCTTGTTTCCTAAGAATTGACAGGTGCCTGTTGTGCTTTTCCTGTCAATTTTACATCCTGCATAATCTGCATCTGAATAACCAATTAGTTCAAAACCAGATTCTCTAGGATACCAAATGCCAAGGTTTGATGTTCCTTTGAGATATCTGAAAATCCTTTTAATAGCAACTAAATGGGATTCCCTAGGATCAGCCTGAAATCTAGCACATAAACATGTAGCAAACATAATATCAGGTCTACTAGCTGTTAAATATAAAAGTGAGCCAACCATGCCTCTGTAACTTGAAATGTCCACAGATTTTTCCTTAGTATTCAATTCAAGTTTGGTGGCAGTAGGCATGGGTGTTTTGGCAGGAGAGCATTCCATTAAGTTAAACTTCTTCAATAAATCAAAAATATATTTTGTTTGACTAATGAAAATGCCTTCATTAACTTGCTTTACTTGAAGACCAAGAAAGTAAGTTAATTCTCCCATCATGCTCATTTCATACTTACTTTGCATAAGCTTGGCAAACTTTTGACAAAGTTTCTCATCTGTAGACCCAAAAATTATGTCATCTACATAAATTTGAACAAGTATTGTAGAGCCATTCACAATCCTATGAAAAAGGGTATTATCTACAGTACCTCTAGTGAAGTGATTCTCAAGAAGGAACTGTGAAAGTGTGTCATACCAGGCTCTAGGTGCTTGTTTCAAACCATAGAGTGCTTTGAGGAGAAAGTACACATACTCTGGAAAATCATTATCTTCAAAACCAGGAGGTTGACTCACATACACCTCCTCTTCCAGTTCCCCATTTAGAAAAGCACTCTTAACATCCATTTGATAGACCTTGAAATTGGCATGGGCTGCATAGGCTAGGAAAATCCTTATTGCTTCTAGTCTTGCAACAGGAGCAAAGGTTTCATCATAATCGATTCCTTCTTCCTGTGAATAACCTTTTGCAACCAATCTAGCTTTATTCCTTGTGACTATGCCATTTTCATCCATCTTGTTTCTGAACACCCATTTTGTGCCTATGACACTCCTGTCCTTAGGCTTGGGCACCAGCTTCCATACATTGTTCCTTTCAAATTGGTTTAGCTCTTCTTGCATAGCCAAAACCCAATCTGGATCTAGAAGTGCATCCTCAACTTTCTTTGGCTCATCTTGAGACAGAAAGCTGCTATATAGACATTCTTCTTGAGTTGCTCTTCTAGTTTGGACTTTTGAAGAAACATCACCTATAATGAGTTCAAAGGGATGATCTTTAGTCCATTTTCTTGAGGGAGGTAGATTTGCTCTAGACGAGGTAGCTTCATGATCATGATTGCCTTGATTGGACATTTGTCCTTGAGAAACTCCCCCTGAGTTTGTTGTCCCTAAATGATCACTTCTAGAACCATTTCTATGACTGTCAACGGTATGACCATTTTGGTTGTCAACGAAACGCTCATTTTGACTGTCAACGAAATGATCATTTGGTCTACTAGCAGCTATTCTTTTCAATCTTAATGCAGCAACTTCATCTTCACTGCTGCTTTCATCTGTGCTAGATACAACAACTTTAGGCTGTTTCTCAGTAGCCTTATCATGATTCACTTGTTCTCCTTCCTCATTCTCAAAAGAGAGACTTTCATGGAAACCTTCATCACAGAGACCTTGTATTTTGAGATCATCAAAAACAACATGTACAGATTCCATAACAATGTTGATTCTGAGATTAAAGACTCTGTAAGCTTTCCCTGCTGTATATCCCACAAATATTGCTTCATCTGCCTTTGCTTCAAATTTCCCCAAATGCTCAGCTTGATTTCTCAGAACAAAGCACTTGCATCCAAAGACATGAAGAAAATCTAATAGTGGCTTCTTTCTTTTGAGTAACTGATAAGGGGTCATTCCTTTGGCCTGATTAATCAAAGAAATATTCTGAGTGAAGCAAGCTGTGTTAACTGCCTCAGCCCAAAAATAAGTTGGTAACTTTGATTCATCTAGCATTGTCCTTGCAGCTTCAATAAGTGTTCTGTTTTTCCTTTCAACTACACCATTTTGCTGTGGTGTTCTTGCTGCTGAAAACTCATGCAAAATACCATTTTCTTCACAGAACACCTTCATGCTTGAATTCTTGAATTCTGTCCCATTGTCACTCCTAATCCTTCTTACTTTGAAATCAGGATGATTGCTTACCATCTTGATGTGATTGATAATGATTTCACTTGCCTCATCTTTAGAGGGCAAAAAGAAAGTCCATGTAAATCTAGAAAAATCATCAACAATCACAAGACAGTATTTCTTCTTTGAAATAGACATGACATTTACAGGGCCAAACAAATCCATATGAAGTAACTCAAGCTGATGAACAATTGATGACTCTGTCTTGCTTTTGAATGATGCCTTCTTTTGTTTCCCTTTTTGACAGGCATCACACAAACCATCCTTGGAAAACTCCACCTGTGGAATTCCTCTAGCAAGATCTTTCCTCACCAAATCATTCATAACCTTGAAATTCAGATGAGATAATTTCTTGTGCCATAGCCAACTTTCATCCTTGCTTGCTTTGCTGAAAAGACAAGTGATGGTGTCTGAACTTGTGCTACTAAAGTCAGCAATGTACACATTCCCTCTTCTGAATCCAGTCATTACCACATTGTTGTTTCCTCCTTTAGAAACAACACAGGCTTCTTTTGAAAAAGTAACTAAAAATCCTTTGTCACAGAGTTGACTGATACTAAGCAAATTGTGCTTAAGACCATCCACCAATGCAACCTCATCTATGATGACATTCTCTTTTGAAATCAAGCCATATCCCTTTGTGTAGCCTTTGCTGTCATCTCCAAAAGCAATACAAGGGCCAGCTCTTTCCTGAAACTCTGTGAGCAGGGTAGAATCACCAGTCATGTGTCTTGAACAACCACTATCCAAGTACCAAAGATTCCTTTTGTCTCCCTGCACACAATAAAACCAAATCAAGTTGATTTTGGTACCCAAGTTTCCTTGGGTCCTGTCTTGTTAGCCTTTGCATTCCCTTTTGTACCATTTTTCACTTTGGACTCAGATTGATTCAAATCAATCTTTACCCTTGGTGTTGATTTCTGAGGGTTGCTCATATTTTCATTCATAGCATGCATAGTTGGAGGAACAATCATGTTATTCATGTTCCATGGCATTTGTGGCATGTTAAACATATTCATGTAAGGATTAGACACAAATGGCATGCTAGCATATGGATTCTGAAATTGTGCATATGGAGCAAACATGTTAGGCATAACAGGCATTGTAGGCATGGAACTGTTCATTGCAGGCTTGGGCATTTTCACATTAGCAGATTTCTTAACAGATTTGCAGTTAGTAGACAAATGACTAACACTTCCACAATTAACACATGTCTTTCTAGGAGCATATTTATCAGGTGTGTAATTGTTGTGTTTGTTAATTCCTACTTTGCCATTCCTGTTATTCTTTTTATTTCCCTTAGCCTCATTATGAACTTTCTCTACCTTGTCTTTCAATTGCTTGTTAGACAAGTGACCTACATTAGCTCTCTCAACAGGCTTCTCAACTTTCTTTGAATTACTAGACTCACCTTGAACAAAGTTCTTGGTGACAGGACCATACTTGTCATTAAGTCTAGTGAGTTTCTCTTTTCTTTTGTCTGTCAACGAAACAGCCTGATCGGTTGATGGTTCATGTGTCAACGAAACATTGCATTTCGTTGACATATCAACCTCCAACAAATGATCATTGTTGTTTGTTGACTCTGTTTCTGATTCTAAGGTTTCACCAACACACCCTAGCTTCTCTTTGTTCTTTTTCCATGATTCCTCACAGAAAGATTCCATACCTTGAACATTAATGATGTTGGTAGCAACATTCCTGGAATCTTTCCATTTTGCAATCACACCTTGTTCTATTTCAAGTTGTGTTTTAAGAATTTCTTCCCTTTGTAACACGTTCTCAAGTTCCTTCTTAGCATCCCTACTAACACATCTCATTTTCTCAAATTCAATGAGCTGTGCTTCTAACATTGCATTCCTATCACTTAAGAGCAAATTAGTCTCTTTTATTCTAGAATTCTCCTTGGTAAGTGATTTAAGAGTAACACGCAAGTTATATAGTACAGTAGACATTTCATTTACTGCACTATCGCATTCCTCTTTAGAAAGCTCAGAAAGATTAGTAATTGTTACCTGGTTGCTTGAGGAACTTGCTTCCTGCTCATGATTGTCAGCCATAAGAGCCAAGTTGACATATTCAACATCATCATCAGAGTCTTCACCATTACCAGCCCAGTCATACTCCTGAGACATGAAAGCCTTTTCTTTTTCCTTGAGAAGTTCAAAGTATTTCTTTTTATAATCAACAGGCTCAAATTTCCTGTTGCCCTTCTCAACCTTGGGCTTTCTGCAGTCTCCAGCAAAGTGACCAAGCATTCCACAATTGAAACATTTTGACTTAGACTTTTCAATCCAGTTTGTTTTGCTAGGTTGAAAGTCTCTTCTTGGTGGCCTTGCTTCTGAGTTTCTTTTGAACTTGAACTTAGAGAATTTCCTAGACAGAAAAGCAATATGCTCATCAATCTCATCTAAGTCATTCAAGTTGGCTGGTTCTGATTCTTCTTCTTCTTCTGTCATCTTGTCTTTACCCTTGCTAACATCACTCCTACAACTAGGTCGACTAGTTGTGGCCTTTGCAGTTTCTTTGTTGTCATCTTCCAGTTGGTTCACAGATGCAATTAATGCAATAGATCCACCCTTCTTCTGTACCTTTTCAATTTCCTCATCTTGCTCCATTTCCAGCTCATAAGTCTTCAAGGTTCCATAAAGCCTTTCAAGAGTGTAGTCTTTGTACTCTTGAGTGTTTCTAAGAGAAACAGTCATAGGCTTCCATTCTTTTGGAAGAGCTCTGAGAAATTTAAGGTTTGAATCCTTAGTTTGATAGATCCTCCCATACAGCTTTAATCCATTCAAAAGCTTCTGAAACCTACTAAACGTGTCATTTAGGGTTTCACCAGCTTTAAAATGAAAATGCTCATATTGTTGTATAAGGAGTTGCATTTTATTTTCCCTGACTTGCTCAGTTCCTTCACAGAGAGTTCTAACAGTATCCCATACTTCCTTAGAGGTTGTACAGTTGATAACATTGTCAAACATCTCTTGCTCCAAACCATTAAACAGAATGTTCATGGTTCTTTTGTCTTTATGGACTTCTGCAACATCTTCAACAGTCCATTCTGAGACAAGTTTTGGAATCTCTACATCAGGAGCATTATCTGGTAATCCAACTCTAGAATCAAGCTTCATGGGAACGTGTGGACCTTTCTCAATGCAGTCTACATACCTCTCATCCATAGACATGAGATGTAAATGCATCTTTACTTTCCAGTGAAAGTAATTGTCCTTATCAAGAACTGGTATCTTCACACCTGCATCCTTCTTCACCATGGTTTCTGTTTTTGGTCTTGATCTTTAAACTTCTTGTATGTTAGAAGCTTGCTCTGATACCAATTGTTAATCCCAAATGACCTAACAGAATTGTAGAAGGGGGGGGGGTTGAATACAATTTTGATATTTCTTTAACTTGAAATTACTTTATAAAATTAAACTGAACTGAATAAATAAAAACACAAGATATAAATAATTCAGTTGGATTGTTTGATGATCCAACTGAAGTGTTTTTATTGCGGAAATAATCTGTGATACAAATGTACACAGCTGCTCAGTTACAAGGTTGTAGAGAAGAAAAATGCTCTCAAAGATAGCTAATACAAACTCTTTGTTTTTCTTCACACTTAATAAAGTAACTGCTACACTTGGTTATATTAACCCAAGTTTACAACCCTATTTTTGGCTACACTAATAGTACAATGAGTAACCGCCAATAGTTTGCTTTTCATCCCTTTGTCCAGTGGTCCTTGGAGATCCTTGCTTTTGACTTCATGCTTATTATGATCACTCCCAAGAGCCCAATTGGAAACTGGGATGTTTCCTTATTCCCCATGTCCATTTTAATGGTTTCCAATGCAAAGTACACTTCCACATCTCCTTTTTGATCTGTCAGGAACCTGTCACTATCACTTTGTCAATTGTATAGAAAAGCAATAATGATTCGTTGATGGCATAGAGATGTGTTTCGTTGATAGCTTTATTCTTTGTTTCGTTGATGAGCTTCCTTGTTTCGTTGATAGAGTAATCTTCATTCCGTTGACATGTCTTCACTTAGGCAAAATTACAAGGCACTAAATATTTACAATTAACCAACCTATTTTGCCTATCTAACCATTTAGTCAACATGACTTAGAAAACCTATCTAGTACTCAACAAACTGCATATCAAACTATGAAGTAATGTACAGTGCAATTGCTACATCACTCATTTCGTTGATGAGCTTCCTGTCAACGAAACACTGCAAAGCATGCTATTTCGTTGACAGTTACAAAATAACTTAATACAAAATCTACTAAGTGTTTTTATAATTATCATCAAGAACAACATATTCCTAACACAGTTTCTGATTTTCTATAAGGATTGATATAGGATAGGGTGTTGACAGTTAGTATTTGTTCCTATATTTTCAGAGTTATTTATTAAGTTAAAAGGCCATGTACTTACTGCTTAATTCTGCAGCTTTGGGAAAACCTCAGCCCCTTATTTCGGAGACAGATGATACTGATGATACTAAGATATATTGATGTTGGTCAAGTACAAGAGAGAGAGTGCATATGAGGAGACCCTCCTTATTAACAACTTCTGCACTACCTACCATCTAGGGATTTCATGCTATTTAACTGATTCTTATAGGTTATTATCGTGGTGTGGCATTATAAAATTATTATGGAGAAAGTAAAGAATTTGAACGTATAAGATGCTATTTTGCAGATGTTTGTTGATGAGGTTCTCGATCTTGTTGAAGTGAGCCATTTAAGAGGTGCTCTAGTTGGGTTGCCAGGAGTAAATGGTCTGTCAATTGAACAACGTAAACGGCTAACCATAGCAGTTGAGCTGGTGGCAAATCCTTCCATTATATTCATGGATGAGCCAACCTCAGGGTTAGATGCAAGAGCTGCCGCTATAGTGATGAGAACTGTGAGGAATACGGTAGACACTCGAAGAACAGTTGTTTGCACCATCCATCAACCTAGTATCGACATATTTGAAGCATTTGATGAGGTGAAACATTACTTGCACATATATTAGTGAATTAGCACTTGTTTTTGTTACATTCTTTTCAAAATGCTAAAACTGTATAAGCACCTGTACAGCTTTTTCTTCTGAAACGCGGAGGCAAAGAGATTTATGTGGGACCAGTGGGTCGACAATCTTGCGAATTGATCAAATACTTTGAGGTAATTGTACAAACATAAAATACAAGCTAGAGGTATGCTTACTCTTCATATTCAAGTGTCTCATAGAGCATGATCTTTCTTGTACAGGATATTGATGGAATAAGTAAAATAACAGATGGATATAATCCTGCTACTTGGATGTTGGAAGTTACTAGTCCAGCACAAGAGATGGCCTTGGGAATCGATTTCACCGAAACATACAGAAATTCAGATCTTTACAAGTAGGTTCAGATAGTAACATCTATATTTGTTACTGACACTTTTTAGGCATTGTACTAATTTTTTTTTAAGACAATAACTGTATGGTTTGGTACAGGAGAAACAAGGCCCTCATTGCTGAGCTAAGTGTTCCTGCCCCTGGTGCAATGGAGCTCCATTTTTCTAGCCAATATTCTCAAACGATTTTCAACCAATTGCTGGCTTGCTTATGGAAACAAAGATGCTCATACTGGCGAAACACATCATATACTGCTGTCAGACTTCTCTTTGCTACTGCTGCAGGATTGTCGCTTGGATCAATGTTCTGGGATCTTGGTTCGAAAGTGTAAGTTACAGACATAAATTACTCCTTCTTGAGCTTGTGAAGTATGTTTCCATCTAATATTGTACAATAAAAATATATATTGCAGGAGTAGTAGGATTGATCTCTTCAATGCAATGGGTTCGATGGATGCTGCTTGCCTGTTTCTTGGTGTTCAAAATTCAGCATCTGCACATTTTTGTTGATTCACTATCTCGTAAGAACTCAATAAGCATCTCAATAAGCAAATTAGATACATTGGTTATTTATTTGTGTTTTACATTGTGGCGTGTGATGGAATAATTAGCACATGTGATAGAGCTTACCTTCCAACCTTTTAATTTTTACATTGATAATTACAGGGTTGGATTTTAAAAAGTATAAATTATACCTAATGCTTAATGAAACAGAACATGAGAAGTTACATTTCTACTATGCCATGTTTCTAATGTCCATAAGCATGTTTGTAATGTTCATAAGCGTATAATGTACACTGCACCCTCTATTTGGCTTAGTGTTTTAATACTGCACTACTTAGGATGATCCTGGTGCACGAGTTAATGACTAAACCTAAAGGGAATTATTTACTTAACAAGTTATAATAAAATTACATTTTGCAAACTATAACATGCAAGGGGTGTATATTTAAAAGACATGATAAGAAGTATGCACTTTGCTGGTTTTTAATTTATATTAAATAATCTTGTCCTCGTGGATGCTTACTAATTAAAAACTGTAACTTGAAGATCATATTCAATTGTAATGAACATTGTATGAGGTTTTGTAAATTTGGAGTTCTTTAGCTTTTTCTATATAACATGTGTAATTTAGATGTTTGTATGTATGAGAAGTGGGGAGTCACTGGTAATACAAGTTGCAGACGCTTGTTTATATTATTTGTAAATTGTAAATAAGAAGTTGAACAATTTCTGTTTGCTGTCTCAAAACATTAACTACTAAGCTGTGTATTTTTAGTGAAATATAATAACTCATTACGAATGTTCATCTAATAGATTGATTCCACTGTTATGTTGAAGAGCGGAGAAATTTTTGTCAATCCATGGTCAACTAGTACCATCACAAATTTAACGCAGAAGATGAAGGCCAAACTCTCAAAATATAAGGTAAGGGATATTAATTACCTTTCACTGATTCCTCTTATGATAAATAATGCTAAGTTTGCTACATTTTCTGCAATATATAACATTTCAGGGATACTATTCGATCGCTAAAGCATATCCAGGGAAAGTTGCATTATCTACTCTGGCAAAGTCAGTTAGGAATAAAGTTATTATTGATATAGGTAAATATGATGTGCAAATTTTGTTTTGCTCTTACTTTGGACGGTCTTCCATGGATATGTGGAATGTTTGTTAAAATTTACTTTTAACTGTTCAAGAACTATTAGTAAATGTTTTTTGCTTTCCTGTAGATTGTGTCATCTCTAGTTGGACTCTTTTATTTATTTGGGTACTTGAGATAATATTGCCATAAGAACTCTATTATTGTTATCTCAGATGCAAAAATATCTTCGCGTGTGCTTGTCCATTTCTAGTTTAAAATATTAGCATAAAATGAAGTGATCATTACCGTTTGTAAGTCCTCTAACCAAAAGAGAGGGTGTGATCCTAGACTTGTGATATAATTTTTTCTGAACTTGTGAGCTGCAGGTGGCAAGAAGTACCAGATTATATGGTGTGCTGGTTAGGGTGGATTTGCACAAGTGTTGACAAACTTATGCTACACAGGGTTTAATTGTGGGGAGGCTGAAAATATTGCTACTCCTGAATGGTTAGAGGCAAGAGATGCTGCAATTCATCGGGCTTCAATCAATTTGCCTTCCATGGTCTCCCACTTCCAGTTTTGTATTTTGGTATTTTGCCTCCCATCTATTGCGAGGATGACAATCATGGGGACGTCGAACATGATGATTTATGATCAATATTTGTATTTTCTATGTGCGTACTTTTGGTAGTAGGTTCGTATTTTGACATGAAAGACCAAGTTTAATATAGAATTGTAGTGTATGTTGACATTTGTTTCGACTTTAGACTTAAGTATTAGATGTAAGATGATATCGTGGTATAAGCCGACTTTGTTTGGGCTTTATTGTCACGTGTTATGTTGGATTTGCCATTTGATAAATTTAAATGTCAATATTGGTTTGATATGCCTTTGTGCATGGTACATTAAAATTTCAAACAATGCATTGCAATCTTGACTAAAAAAAGTGTTGCAAACATGTGTTGCCAATAAGATGTAAAATATTACAATAGGGATAAAAATATTTCAGATAAATGTTGCTAAAAAAACCAAAAACATTGCAACAACCATCAAAATGTTGCAAATAAATCAATTTTGTAACATTCTAAGCCAATAAATGTTGCAAAAATGTGTTGCATAATTCTATTGTAACACGTTAAATGTGTTACTAAAATAGCCAAAGTGTTGCAATAAAAGGCTATTGCAATACTTGAAAAATGTTGCAATAAGTCCATCAAAGCGTTACTATATGGGCTCGTAGGCAACGGCCGCAAATGCAACACCGAGTTTTGGCTAAAGTGTTACATAAAACTCTATTGTAACACATAAGGGGTCTAATGATACACTTTTTTAGGCTTGCAGGTCAAATATGGTGTAGTGATTCTTAGATTCCGGGACGGAATCTTTTTAAGGAGGGGAGACTGTAATAACCCCAAATTTTGGACTTAGTTAAAATTTTTTGATGAATAGTAAATGTGATGAATAGTAAATTTGCTGATGGAAAATTTTTCAGACCACACTATGTGGATGATATGGAATAAATGTTTCGAGGTTATATTGTTAATGTATAGGAAGAATAAAAGAATGTAAACGCGATCAGAATCAGGAGATTCCAACTTTAAATTTTGATCACTATTCACCGGACAATCAAGTGTGAATTGATTTGATCTTTTTAAGAAAGTGTGTAGGATGAGAAATCCATGATCATACCTTAAACCAAGGTGAGAAATCTAGGATCACATATTAAACCAAGGTAGTGGAGAGATCAAGGAAGTATTCCCTGGCTTTGGTACAGAGAAACGTTTTTAAAATCACTTGAAACTATCGCGAAACAAAAGCGTAACAAATTATGGATTAAACCCTAACCAAAAGAGGAGTATTATATAAGATCATCAAGTGCAATATATAAGAGGATTGAGGATACAAATGATGACATAAGCATGATGCAGAGGAGTGACATATGCATGACCAAGTGATGACAAGGTGATGAATCACCACCTTGTCACCACTTTCACCACAACCACAAGATAACAAGAGACTTGTCATTGGTGACAAGGCTTGATATTAGCCACACAATTAAATGGCAAAGTATTAAGTATTAATTAGACAAAACAAAAGAAAAGAAAATCAAACAAAACAAATCAAGAAAAGATGCATTTTTGAAGAACAAAACTTTCGGCCTCTTTTCTTCATCAATTCCTTAAAAACATTTCTACCACTTTCACTCAACCATAAATCTTGATCTTGGGCTCTAAATCACCCTCTTCCATAATCCAAGGTAGATCTTTAATCTTAGCTTCATTCATGATGGATAGCTTGCTCAAAATTGGATTCAAAGATGATGATGAATAGTGATGTGAATAGTAATCTCAAAGAATCTTGTTTTGTTTTGAAGTTTTTAGGTTTGATTAGCATAGTTAAGGAGCAAGGAAGGATGTACCATCCATATATAGCTTTTTTTAAGTCCCAAGGAAGGTATAAAACTTCTCCCCTTTTTGAGATTATGCTTTGATTAGTAGTTATAAGTGATTGTTTAGAGGTATGTAGTAATGAAGCATGTATGCATGATTTTAAGTATGTTTAATGGTTGATTTGTGGATAAACTTATGAACTAGAGTATGACCATGTTTTGACAGAAAACTTGTGGTAGTAGCTTGAGGTTTGATTGGTGGTTGGTTGATTGTTGATTGGTGGTTGATTTGAATGTTTAAAACACGGGAAGCGCGTTTAAGCGTCGTTACCATGCCGGATTTCACTTAGGAAGTTTGGACAGAGATTACGAATAGCTTAAAGGCATAACCATAGAGGTTTCTGACCATGAACATGTAACCTCTGTTCCCTAGCTTGTTTTAGCGAAAGAATCGTATCGTTTCGATTTACGGTTTAGGAGAAACGTCCGTTTTAGTAAAAGCGGTTACGGATAACTAAGTAGTTCACTGCATGAACTTTGAGATTGTGATCAAGCCCTTTAAAAATGGACTTGGGTCGAGATATTAAAATGGATATTAGTATGGACAGTTAGGAAAGGAACCTAGAAGGTTTCGTGTTAAAAAGATAATATTTCGATTTTATAAAAATACGGGAACAAAGGTTGCGCGAGTGAAATACCCTTAAAGGGATGGTTAAAAACAAGAAGTTAGTAATGGATGAGTACTTGGGTTTTGAGGATAGATACCCACCCAAACTTTTGACGTAGAAGTTTACGGAATGTTATGAGGTTATAGATGACCAAGAGCGAGACAATTGATGTTCGTTAATAGAACGTTAGTGCTTAAGTTAAATGCACTTTAAATGATTAAATCAGGGGACTGATCGGGTATTTCTTTGTTTATAGATTTCCCTGCAAGTTCTCGAACCCGTAACAACCAAGGACCCGAGGCAAGTTTTCTCATCCCCTGCTTTATTTTAAAGTACAATATTATGATAATATGCATATGATAGATGCATGCTTTCAAATGTAATATATGCATACGATATTGTGCATGCTTTCAAATGTATTATATGCATATGTTAGATGCATGCTTTCAAACCTCACATTGTATATAGATATGATGGTATTAAAAATGATGAGATGTGATGTATGCATATGATAGATGCATTCAAGTTTTCAAACCCTACATCATATAAATGATGTTGTTGTGATTTATGTGATTGATATATATATATATATATTCTGCTTTAATGTTGTGAGAACTTTTTAAACAGTTTACGCTTTTAGTAAAAGTTTTCGTAAGATATAAGGTTTATATGCTAGGTAAATACTAGATATAAACCGAGGTTTAAAGGCTTTAAGTATAGAGCAGTCGTACGATGATTTTAAAATAATAGACCGGGAGTTAAATTACTATTTTGTGTTGACTATACTGTCATAAGCTGGAGGGTCCAGAGACAACTATATGTTAAATATTGATTAAATATTCCAAGACTAATATCATTGGATATTTAATGTGAGATATTTAAATAATATTATTATATATTATTTGAATATTTATTTAAATAAGTGAATATTATCTTGGAATGTTCACTTAAGTGGAATTTTATTGAATAATAATTCAATATTTATTATTTAAATATTATTTAATTAAGTGAATATTATTTTGAATATTCACTTAAGTAGAATCTTATTGAGTGATAATTCAATATTTATTATTTGAATAATTATTTAATTAAGTGAATATTATTTGGAATATTCACTTAAGTGGATTTATATTGAATAATAATTCAATATTTATTATTTGAATATTTATTAAATATTCCAAAAATGATTTAAAAATCATAGAACCTTATTTAAATATTACGTAAGGTTCCAATAGTTATTTAAAATATTTTCTGATCTCAAAAGAGATTTATGTGACTATAGGAGGAGTTCCCAACTACTTTTAAACTATTTACCTCAAATGATGATTAAGGTTTTGAACTTATCAAAAATTGGGAATCCATCTCAGGAAGTGAACATATGATTTCACTTGCCTCCTTCATTAAAAGTGAATACGTTTTCGAGTTCTGATTTATCAGAACTAAAGGTATTTTACAAAAACTCCCTGGTCATGATTTCAAAATACATGGTAATCATCGGTAGTTTCATTGACTAATGTCAACCCACACTGTGACTTACTCCCTTCAAATAATTTGGAGTAAGGAATTTTGAACGGTTACAAAGTTTTGACAAGTAATTAAACTTGGGGAAAATAGGATTAAGTTCCGATTTCCGTTTCATTGATATTGTTTTCTATAATGGGAACTGGAAGGGCCTACACGGCAATGAAACAGGTGCCGGGGTAGTGCCAAAATTATCAAGGCTTACCCGGTGACGAAATAGGCGCCGAGGTAGTGATCTCTTGAGTGCTAAGGCTTACCCGGTAACGGAATAGGCACCGAGGTAGGGATCTCTTAGCACAGCGGCCCGTATGCGGCCAGGGTGATAACCGAATAGGAAGTCGTGCTTCTACTAGTAGAAAAGTTACGTTACGATACAACGGCTGATCACCGTGTATCGGGTGTTCCAGTATGTTCCCTTTCTTCCAATTGGAGTTGTGCTGCAAATTGTAACGAAAGCCTAGGGGCTGAGTTGCGGATAATGTGGCAGTGATAAGTAATGAGGTCCCTCATACAGTAATGGTACTGTATGGCATGTTTTGACGAAAAGAATAATAAAATATCATTCTGTATACGAATGAAGTTTAAAGGTTTTCCCTTTATGATATAAGCTTACATATACGATTAAGCTGCTATATCTGATTGTTGAGCTATAGTGCTCATTCTTGCTTCTTTTATAAAAGGTGTTCATTACTGATATTTTACAGTATTTTGAACAGTATGAGATATCTAAATAGATATGTGAGTATATATGTTGAAAAGGTATTTAAGATATATAGTACATTGAACTGTATAGTGTTTTGAATCAATGAATAGGCTTTAAGCCTTGATTCCAACATTTGATATCTATTTTAAAAAGATATGTTTTGAGTCTTGGTTTATCATACTGATACCAAGGATCTCCAAATGATTTATGAAGAATATTTGAGTATGATTGTAAGTCATACGGTATTTTGAACGGTGTACTATTTTGGGGATAGACCCTAGTAAAAGCTTTGATCCCATATGGATTATCTTCCTAAAAGGTTTAAAGATTTAAACTGGGATAGATTTCTTGTTGAGCGCTATTAGCTCATTCTTGCTTTATTAAATCTTTCAGCATTAGGAAAACATTGCCGATCCACCTCGTGTTACGAGAGGAAGGGAATGGAGAGACCACCCTGGAGTTAGTTGATGCAGGATGGATACTGTCGGTGTGAGCAGAATAGTTGCAGCTTGAATTAGTGAGAATTATTTTTGAGTAGGTTTGTATTACTAAACCTTGTATAGAATTGTGAGGTCTATTATTGTAACTTCAGGTAGAGGTTGTAAATAATAGATGAGATCCTGGATAGTACATTTGGGTTGTAATAACAAATGTTGATTATTGTTGCTCATTTCCAAGGCTATAACTTGTGTGTGCGCGCGTAAGTGATTGGTGTCTTTGGAGTTGTATTATGAGAATGTTGTAAGTAATGCAGGTATTGTATCATTGATGGAGCGTGACAACCCAGATTCCTGACCCCGGATCTGGAGGTTTTACACTTGTTTCCCTGGTTTCAGTGAAGGCAATCTCCTCCTCCACATTGTTCACACAAAATACCATTAGTAATGCAGGTTCACTATCATGTAATTGCGTTAGATTTGCTTCACCTTTTTGCTGCTTGTTTCTTCCTGGTTTTCGACACTCGGCGGCGTAGTGTCCGTATCCACCACAATTGAAGCATTTCACCTGACTCCCGTCTCAAACGATTCTATTATCTCTCCTCCTGTAGTCTCCTCCACCAGGCGATAAACCCTTGCCCGATCTCTTCAACCATTCTTCCCGAGTAAGTAGTAACTGGCCTTCGTTGATCTCTTTCTTTTGCCATTCTTCTGCTGTCAATAACAGCTGCTGTTCCTCACTGCTTTCTGTAGGTTCTTTCAAACACTCCTCATGAGCTCGAAGAGATCCAATCACTTCCTCTACCGACATAGAATCCAAGTTCCCGAATTGTTCAATCGCCGAAGCTATCTGCAAGAACTTGGTTGGAATAGCCCTCAATAATTTCTTTACGACGTAGTCCTCTCCAATTGCTTCTCCTAACGCCCTGATGTTTGTAACCAAACCATTCAGTCTCATACAAAAATCGTCCAATTTCTCCGTGTCTTTCATCTTTAGTGACTCGAATTCCATTTTAAGAGTCTGGGCCTTAGCTTTCTTTACCTTGTCCGCCCCCTGGCACATTGTTTTGAGCGATTCCAAAGGTACGATTTACAAGAAAAGGATTGCCATAAAGATACTGGTATTCAACAAACAAGTGGTGAGGTATCACCATAGGGTCATTCATTATTTGAAGAAAAGTGAAAGCTTAAATAACATCATTTGACAGGGCTTCGAAAGCCTGAAAGTAGGCATTGTGACAGCCTCTGGCACAAGTGAAACTGAATATGGTTTAGCAAAAGTGTTATAAAACAACTTCGAAGAGGGAATATACCCTTTATCATAATTCTTTCCTGGAGAGAGGTCAAGATAGATCATAGATTGGGGATATATCCCACATAATTTGAAAATGGGGAGGGTATTACCAAGGTCTCTACGGATGCCTTTTACGTCGGCTCCTCTAATGGATAATCGTTCAATTCCAAAGCTTTTCTTTTCCACGCACCCTAAGGTGTTCGATACTTACGTCATTGCCGACTTATAATAGTCACTAAGAATTCAACCATCGACCTTTGCAATCACAGGGAATTCTATTCGACTAGGCGCAAACATCCCAAGTAAGCGTTCTGTTCTATAAGAAGACTTCGATACCGTTGTTGCCCGTAGCAATGACAATTCCACATGTCGACTGGGCGGTACTTCGGTAGATCGTTAGAAACTACAAGCTTAAATCCGGTCTCTATTTCAATCATCCTTATACCCAATATTCCTTCTCCCATATCAATCTCGTGTGCTACATAAGCTTAACACTTTTGGCACAATAGCCTTTTCATTTAAGTCAATCCCGGAACTTCTCAGTTCGTCTTGGTCCTTAAATATATTTCGCCTTTACCGTCCAATCTCAACTTCATCATTTTATCTCTACAATCAATTATAGCAATCAGGGTCTGTCCACCAACCCATATAACGGCTATCTTACCCAATCCACAGGGTTCGCTCTAATTTCCACTCTCTTTGGTGACATCCTCTGGTAATCAGAAAGACAAGGTTTGCCAAAATTTGCTGAATTTCTTTCCAAAATCCGGGAAATTTGATCAATCTATTTACCTACTAGTAATGCTCGGATCTGATTTCCGACCTTTCTGTTCTATCCTCATAATTCCTTCCTGGTTTCCTGAGGGTGGTAAATCTCGTTCTCGATTCCGTCTTAGCGTGCTTGTCTTACAATATCATTTGCATGGTACATATACCCAAAATTTTCCTTGAGATAATAAAATCCCTCAATGATGTAATAGACACTATTTCCAATGGAATCGCTGGTCGTGGGGATTGAAACCTCATAGCCAAAGCAATTCCTTTCACTATTCTTAGGCAACTAAGTACCCTTAATCGTTCGTGAAAATCTGGACATCTTGGTTCTTACGTATGTCGCCTCCTTATGAGCAACTATAACTGACTACGAGTAACAGGTTTCGTTCAAGTTGAATCAATCCACTGATACTGGCTATACTGCCTCTACCTCTTCTGCCTTGGAGACTCTACTCCATTTTCTTTGTCATACCTCTTGATGAATCATGAACGATCCTTAAACTCTCGTCTCGTCACTTATTTATCCCTTGAAGGTTCGTCCGGTCTTATTACTAGACCTCAAGTAACACACCACATCTTTATCAATCAACACGTCCTCTACAAGATTCTTTCCTTGACCCACTATGGGGTCTTCCTCTAAATCCTCCTATGGATCTTCCTTTATCGGGTCTCCGTCCATTTCAAGGAACGCATCATCAATTGCATACTCGAAGGCCTCAGGATCTGGTATCTCAGAATCCCATCCACCTATAACTCATACGAATCGAGATGACTAACCATGAAGTCCTAAGTACGGTTTCCCAAAAGAAGTCCCCTCTCGGGCTTCATCTTAAACAGTTAGGGTCATGTCCTCTAACCCGACTACGAACTCAATTTGAGCTCTAGATGTTCTTATCCTTATTAAGGGTATTGTAAGACTCGATCTCCTATCGTTTCTGAGGACTGTAACCTAATGCTCTGATACCATCTCTGTAACAGCCCCAAATCCGGGGTCAGGGATTTAGGGTTGTCACAATCCATGTACTCCTTGCCTTACCTGTATTACTCACACCATTCATAATTCACCTGCTTATGACCCCACAACATATGTCTCACACACACACACACACAGGTTAGAGTCTCAGAAACGACACAATACAACAACTGTGGAATAAATAACTTTTATTACAATACCCAAATGTCTTTTGAATCTGTTACTGATACAATTTCTAAGTATTGTTACATTACCAGCTTAGCCTTCTGATGCTCACAATCCTCTAATACCATTCATGTCAATACATAAGTTGAATACCAAAGCCGTAGCCTGATTCGATTGGTTCGTACTACTCCCGGAATCACTGCTAGAAACTGTTTATGGGAACGCCTTGCGAGGTATGTGCCGTCCCATAGGCATCCTGCTTCGCTGCTATATAATATATATAAAATAATAGCAAGAGTGAGCGATAGCTCAGCAAGGTAATGAAAGTATGGCATAATTCTGCCTTTTAATACAACCCAGAAATAAAGCGGGTATAAGACAGTAATTTGTCAAAATATCTCGATACTGAAATTATTTCCTTATCGGAATGTATTCCAAAAATAGTACCATTGTGGTATTTCAAATATCATTTCATAATACTCTGCAACTTTCAATATTTATACTATGAACAAAGTTCTAGTATAGTATAAAAGATGAAATAACAAGATAACTCAGTATATCCTTTCTGTAAAATATCTACTATATAAAATATAAGCAGACTATCAACATATACTTGAAAGATGAAGTTATAAGGAAAATTCAATATCAGCTTTCATATCAAACATTTACCTCATATCATAATTTGGAAATAAATACAATGTAAAATATTTCCAATCCATTTTTTTTTAAACTCATCTGATTCCATATATCTTTTTCATAAAATCAAATACCTTTTCGTAATCTCATATGTTTTCTGATAAACTCATATACTGGAATAAACTTGAATACTCTTGAGTAAACTTTCTTTCTCTGAAAACTTGCATAAAATGTGCTCTTTCATGAATAGTGAACTGTAGATGGAGATGCTAGGCGCCGAGGATACCCCTGCGATGATCAGTCGCAAGCTGTATCCCCCTGCTGTTTTTCTACGTAGAAGGGAAGATAATCAGTCTCACACCGACTTACCTCCCCGCCAATCGGTTGTAGGCAGGAAGAACAGACCCGTTCATAGACGGTCGATTCTGTTACTCTCCACTTATCCTACGGTCGGGCACTGATAATCATCTAAGGGAAGAACAGACCCGTTCACCAGTCCGTCGGCCATATTGTAATTCCCTTAGGGGACCGGCGCTACTCAGTCCCTTACATATCTCCAAGTTCGAGTAAATCCATAACACTGAAACATAAAGTTCCTTTCCCTTTTTCCCCAAGTATACAACTCCACAAAGTAGTCGTATCTGGTTGGAAAGGAAAATTCACCCATATTTCCCAAGCTAGGCTTGTTAATGGATATCGACTTGTTCCATGAATTTACCCCTCGATCGTTGAGGTGGTAACACAATATTTGACTTGCAGCAATTACATTGTTCCGAAAAATATCTGTCCCTTGACAGTTTTTGAATTGAGAGTTTAAAAAGAGTAGTAGTCACTTAAATCAAGTTTCCCATATTTTTGATAGTTGAGCGAGCATTTAAATCCCCTTTAAAAGACAGATTTAAATGGAAAAACATTGTTTTGGGAACCTCTTTTTGATTTGAAAATAATTAATAATATTTATTAAATAAGTACCCTTAAACGAATATTTGAAATAATATTCATTAAGTAAGTATCCTCAAATGAATATTTGAAAATAATATTTATTAAATAATTAAGCCTCAAATGAATATTCAAAATAATATTCATTAATTAATAAATTTCAAATGAATATTCGAAAATAATATTCATTAAATAATTAATCTCAAATGAATATCCAAAAGTAATATTCATTAAATAAATAATCAATCCTCGAATGAATATTTAAAGGTAATATTCATTAAACAATTAAATAACTTTCAAATGAATATTCAAACATACTATTCATTATATAATCCCCAGATGAATATGTACGATAATATTCTTAAAGTCAATATCCTCAAATGAATATAAATGATATTCTGTAAGTCGATAATCCTCAAATGAATATTAATAAATAATATTCTTAAAATGAATATTAATAAATAATATTCTTAAAGTCAATAATCCTCAAATGAATATTCATAAATAATATTCCTTAAATAAAATAATGAACCCTCGAATAACAGTTACCCGATATCTTTATCGGAAAATAACCTTTATCATATACAAAATATAATCACATCTGACCTTTCAAGAAAATCACACGCCCTTACCCTAGGGCAAATATAAAACCCTGGCTTATAGCTGATATCCCATATCTAACTTATAAGCCCCAACTTCAAGTCATAACCTCAAGTATTGCTATACATAGAAAATCGAAAACAAGTATGCAATTTATATATATCGCAATCGCATATCATAATTGAAAACAGTTATTATCACAACAACAGTAATATAGGTTTTGAAAACTTGCGTGATGCTCGAGAAGTGATAGGGGTTCGCGACGATGTCGGACAATCTAGACAAAGTCAAAGAAAACGCACGATCAATCCCCTAGATAATCCACTTGTACTCAATGCTTAAACACGTAAGCGAAACACAACCAAGGAATTACTAGCTCGTATAGGCTCATACTAAGTCCATGTTTAATCGACAATTACTTAGTCGTAGGTTTAGTCCGAAATCGATCCTCGAATACAAGTTATACTTAACCATTTACAACATTGGTTTCTAAGTCATGTTCTTAGTGGTTTTCACTTGCGCGACCTCGGCTAAAACATTTTTATAAAATCGAAAAATAACCTTTTTAATCCGAATATTTTTCGTGAGCCTTCCCAACTGTCTCTAGTATTATTTCTCAAAGTTTCACATTTTAATATGGCTTCTAAGTGGTCCAAATATAGCCTCAAAGTGACTGACCAGAGATGGGTTGTTCCTCTGAACGGCGTTTACTAAAACTCACTTTTCTCTTAAACCGTAATTCGTATAGACATGATCTTTATACCAAAACAAATCTTAAGACAAGACCTACATGTTCATGGTCAGTGTTGTTCAAAAATATTCCAAGACCAGTTCGTAATTCTTGCTCAAAACAGCCTTAAATCAAATGGGCATTACGACGGCTATAATCGTAACGTTTCCCGGTTTTTGTTATGTCAAAACCTCTTAAAACCAAATCAATTCAACAACACAACCATTTTTACAACATAATCAGTTTATATACTTCAAGAACATATCACCAACATCAACCAACAACAAGTATCCATCAAGAATTAACCATACATACTCCAAACTCCATAAACATGCTCATTCTTAAACATTACTAGAAACTTCACTTAAATCTCAACATAAATCAAAGGGTGGATGAGTGGTATACCTTCCTTGATGCTCTACCAACACTAACCAATGGCCACAACCACTCAACCAGCCTTATATACTCCTTACAAAGCTTAAACCTTAAGATCAAATCAAGAAAACAAGTTAACAAAATTTCAGAGTTACTATTCATCATCACTTTGTAAAATCCATATAAAATCGAAAAACAAGAGTTTGGTTCTCAACTTTTTACCACACATTCTACGCTTCAAGGGATTTCTTTTGAGTCCTATCTCATCACCAGGGGATGCTTGAAGCTCGACTTATTGGCTTTCTAAGGTGAGTGGTCGAAACTGGAAAAGGCAGGGCAGTTTCTGTTCTCCGACTTGGGGAAGGGATTTGACTAGGCTACACTCCTTTGTTGGCCATGAAATTTTGAGCGAACGTTGCCCATGGAGTGGAGAAACTATGGTTAACATTTGGTGATTTAAGGATGGATAGAAATGGAGTTATGGATTTTGCTTTCCTTGATACTCCTGCTGGGCAGAATTCTGGAAAATGGGGGAGAGTTCTTCCTTTTTCCTTTTTCTTTCTTTGTCTTGATTAATAACAATAATGCTGATATTTTGTATAAGTGGTTAGTCATCACCTTGATGTCTTCTCCTTGCGACACTTGTCAAACATGCATTGGTTGAGATAAAGTAACTTTACTGGTTTGCTTTACTGATTCGTTTATTTTCACATGGATGATCCAAATGTTGCATTCCTTGAATTAATCTTGTTACATGTTACTTCCATGTCTATATTTAATCCTGTAAATGTTGCCTTGTTCCTCTTGAAACGATTCGAAATATTTCCTAAAGAGCGAATAAAACTCTACGCGATTTTCGCAGTGAATAGTAACTATTCACTATTCACTATTCACTTCAACAATCGAATCCTTAAATCGACTTTAATAATATAATAAAATTCCAAAATATTAAATCCTCAAATCCTCAATTTTAATATCTTATTTCTTGAATATAATAATATATAATCCACTGCCCGGTCAAATACTCCACCAAAATAAAATTTGGAATTTCTGAATTCCGATCGTCTTTGCATTCACTTATTTACTCCATAGATCACTAATATGACTTTGGAATATCCACACTACGTCTCGTACATAGGTGGCATGAAAAATTTTCTTAACCCTCAAAATCACTATTCATCCACCAATATCACTATTCACTGATGCACTTAATCATAATAGAAAAGTTTTAAATTTTACCAAAAATCCGGGTTATTATAATTTATTAATTTCGTAATTAATAAATAAGGAAAATATACCGCTCATAAAATCATCGAAAAAGTCTGCCTTCTACAAAGAAAAATCTAGAATCTCAATCAAAGGAAATAACTAGTCACAGTCCTTATCCTACGATAAGGAAAAGACTTGCCCACCAAGGAATACAATACTTATCCACCGTCAAGAAGGAGACTTATTCGCTAAGTCTCCCAAAAATACCCTAAATACAAGGCTCCTGACGCCTTATATAAAGGACCTGATCCTTCAATCAGAACTACGTTCTATGGCTTGATTCTCAATTACAAATTGAGATACGTAGGCATGACAGATTTAGTCACGAAACACGAGAACAACCATTAAAGCTCGAAAGCTCTTAAACCCTAGCAGTAAATTTACAAGTACATTTTTTATTCTACAACATATTATATTACAACTAATAGGGCTGAGCAAAAAAAAACCAAACCGGCCGAATCGGACCGGGTCGAACCGACCAAACCGTATTTTACGGTTTTTTTGGCGGTTCGGTTTGGTTTAGGTTTGATATAAATAAAAACCGTTATTTAATGGTTCGATTCGGTTTTCATATTCAAACCGGACCGTTAAGACCGAACCAGACCGTTCCATTTTATTATATTATAAAATAATATATTTATTCATTTTATTGATATCTCACATCTTACACTTTATTAAATGTATTTCTATCTTAAAATCCTAAGTAAAAAATACATATTTTTTATACCTCATTTCTTGCACTTTGCAATTTTATTCGGAAAGGATGTTATTTATGCTTTAATTATTAATATCAATATATTTTTGTGTAGCAACTACCTATCAAATTTTAGTAATATCATTAATTTTTTAGTTCATTTATCTTCGAATGTCTAGTTAGGTTTAAAACCGAACCGCCCAAACCAAACCGTTTAATTCAGGTCTGGTTCGGTCTGGTCTCAATTTATAAATGGTCTGATCCGGTCTAGTAATTTACGAAACCGCCAGATACGGTCCGGTCCGATTTAATCGTTAAAAACGACCGAACCGACCGTTGCTCAGCCCTAACAACTAAGTGTGAATTAAATTTTTTTTTTTTATACTTTTTAATATTTTACACTTTAACTTGCACAATCATAATAAGTAAAATATTATGAGTTCAAAATAAATTAATATGTAACAGTTTAAGATATAATATTTCACTTTTAATAGTTATCATATTCTCAAAATTATTACACCACAAACAACTTTCACACAATAAATTATGATTTCATATTTGAGACATCCAACTACTATATATATATATATATATATATATATATATATATATATATATATATATATATATATATATATATATATATTACAAGTATAATACATTTGTATTCTTTTATTTAAGAGCTGCTGATATGTGCTCTCTACAGAGGCACTTTTATTCTTTATCTACAACTTCTTCTATTGTCTGTTGTTTTCTTTACAATTTATTACAATGTATTTATAACATCAAGGAGTGGCACTCATGTATTTACTATTTTCAATCAACCATCCATCTTCTAAGGCGCAGCAAGAAAAACTCTACATCCCACACTAAATATGGAAAGTTGGTTTGTTAATTCTAACAAATTTTTTTAGTTTCTATCTATCAATATCATGTATGTAATTTTTGTTTTTCCTGTATCTCTAAACCGTGTAAACCGATGAGATTAACAAATTATTTTTTATTACAATGTTTTGTTACGCTGCTTAAAAAATATAAAACACCCATGAATATAATTACATAATTATTTTATAAAAAAATAATAGAATTATTGTTGTAATTTTAATTTTCTTTTAATATAAACTTAGTAATTGCTGTGGATAACAATCATGTTTTCTTGAGTAAATTTTTTGTAAAAAATCAGTTATTAATTACATAAAAAAATGTAATATATTTTAAATTAAAATAAATCGAGTTTTTAATATTACTATAGTTTTATAATGCAAAATAATATAAATCTAAACACCATTTAATTTAATAAATTAATTAATATTTTTTTGAATTTATTAAATTAAATAATTAATTCAATAAATTGTCTATCCTTTAAAGACATGAATTTAGGAGCATTTGGCCTAATTGGAGACCTTGGGAAAGCTCTTTGCGTTGCCAAATAATTTTCCATGCTGGAAGAGCAGTTTCTTATGGATTAAGGTGGAGGTGGAGCCTTTGAAGTTTTTTATAGTAATTCTGTTGTGAAAACTAAAGTTTTTTCCACAAAAATTTGAAACTATCCACCTTAATCCACAAGAATTTGAGTTATGCCAGCAGTGTGTTTATTTGGCAACACCAAGCGCTCTCCATATTCCAAGGTGTCCAATTCGGCCAAATGCTCCTAAATTTAGGTCTTTAAAGGGGTCCTACTCTCCCTAAAAATGTTTACAAGTAGAAATTTATAATGTTTACAAGTAGAAATTTATAGGAGATAAATTTATTGAATAGTTCATATACGAGCAGCTCCTCCACAAACTATAAGACATTTTCATAGGATTTTTATTTTTGCTCCATGAAGAGAAATTATTTCTTAACACAATATCCTAATATAAAATAAAACACTTTCTTTCACTTTATTCCTTTTTTTATAAAGAAATATGTAAACAAAAAAAGTTAGAACTGTAGCGAGTGTAGCTAATTTAGTTCAACTTATAGCTAAGTGAAAATACTATAATATTTACCTAGCAAAAAAAAAATCCATAACATCTACTTTAAAAAAAACCGACCTTATTGTTCTCCTAGCTTAAGTGAAAAAAATTGCTCTTAATGTTCTCCTAACTTAAGCGTGTCAGTTGGTGTTTCATGCCTGTTCAATTCCATGGGCCACCAATTAAATTCCGCATATCTTGTTCATCCAAAACATTTGGAATGTGCTCTAGGGACATCAGTTGCATCCTTGTTTCTATATGGGAAGAATTAAAATTAATCACATTCTAGGCAACAACAAAACACCAAAACAGCTAAGATTATAAGGGTATAGAGCACTTTAAAAATATTATTAATCAACACCAAACAATGCACATATGAAGAATAATCTAGAGGCCAAAGAAAGGGTGAACTAATAATTTACTATATAGTCTTGTTTTCAAATTGAAATATACGATGTATCACATATAAGACAATAGGCTATGCACCCCAAAAACCAAAGACAATAATATTATTTAGGGTTTTACAACTAAATGTTAAAAGATGCAAACTTCCATCACATTAAGCACAAAGATAGATACACACATCAACAAACTATACCCTCACATCAGTAAGTACAAAATATGAGGTTTACAAAATATCTAAACAAAATAATTGAATGCATACAACTGGGTAGGCAAATGTTCAGTGACACCCTTAAACTTAGCACTAAAACTTACGACTAATCGTAGACCATATAGTTTTTATATATGTACCCCAATATATACTGCAAACACATTACATTGCAGTACATATATAAAAATAACCGGTCTACAAGTCCTAAGTTTAAGGATCTACATATAACAAAACCTCAATTGGGTAAATCAAAAAATAAAAAGTAAAAGACACATAAATTGAGTAAAAGGATGCTTAAAGTAAAGTACATCACCAAAAGCGTGGGATGGTCTCATGAAAATAATAGGGGTTGAGAAGGAGCTTCTGGGCACCAACCCTGAAGAATTGCTTTCTCTTTCAGTGGAAATGTAAAATGATATGCAATCATGTATGTTGGGGTATGTATTATATAGGAACTGAAAGCAACGCTTGTGCCAACTAGTAGTACAGTTTTTGTAAAATTAAACCAGATATTATGTGCATATTAGTAAGATACTATGTAGATATTTATAAAATAGGTGATATCAATAAGAAAGATTGAAAAGATGAATTTGACTTAAAAATTTTAGTTGATTCTATGTAGATACTTTATCTTTTCTTCCTAAACCAACTTTTATCTTAAAAATGGATTTAAAAATAATAAATATGAATGTACAAATATAGAAATATATTTGTGTATAGTTTTGGTAAAATTAAGCCAGATATTATGTGGATATTAGTAAGATACCATGTAGATATCTATAAAATAGCACATATCAATAAAAAGATGAATTTGACTTCAAAATTTTAGTTGATTCTATGGATACTTTATCTTTTCTTAGTAAACCAACTTTTATCTTAAAAATGGATATAAAAATAATATACCTGAATGTACAAATATAGAAATATTGATAGAGCATATATTTGTATATAGTTTTGGTAAAATTAAGCCAGATATTATGTGGATATTAGTAAGATACCATGTAGATATTTATAAAATAGCGGATATCAATAAAAAAGATTGAAAATATGAATTTGACTTAAAAATATTAGTTGATTCTATGTAGATACTCTATCTTTTCTTCCTAAACCAAATTTTATCTTAAAAAATCAATTTAAAAATAATAGATATGAATGTACAACTACAGAAATACTGATAGGGCATATATTTGTATATATTTTATAAGATTTTATTCTTATTTATTGTCTTTTGTAAATAATTAGATATTAACTGATTGAATTTTATTGTTTTATGACTGTAATTGTATTGTTTTACCAAGGGATTTTGAAATTCTGGAATTGTATTATTTTACCAAGGGATTTTGAAATTCTGTTTTTTGCTGTATGGGCACGAGCCGTGGTGGGCCTATGTCAAGAGTATTAATAATGGACCTATGTGAAGAGCAATGGGCCTATGTGAAAGAGCATTAATAATGGACCAATAATAATTTATCTTGGCAGAAAGAATTTTATTTTTTGTTAAACAACTTCATGGGTCAATGTGTATAAAACCCAATGTAATGAGCCTATGTGTGGAAGGCCAAGGTTACAACTTCATGTCTTGTAAAAACTTATTAGATTTCAAGTCTTTGGTATAGATAAAAGAGTACAACTTGTTCCACATCTCTTGGATGTGGGAAAAGTATATGTATTTCACCAATAAATGGATGGTTATTACTAAGCCTCATTATAGAGAAGAATAAGAAAGCTATTTTCGTACCTATGTAGGATGTCCACTCATGTTCGGATGTTAAAATTATTTTTTTGTTGGAAAAACCCGAGCTTCTCATGAATTATTTTTAAGGTTGAAAAATATAAAAATTGATCATACTACCGAAATTGGACATTGAGGCATGCAAGGCTCTTAGTAAAGCTTAAAAGAAGTCATGAACTCCGAGTTTTACTATTTTACTTAAAAATTTAAGAGTTTCAAACCCGTCATTAGATAAGTATGGAACCTCGTATCAAACAAACTTCCTCGAGACCCTGTATATAGAGAAATCAAGGCACTTTGTTTCAAATCATATCGATGTGGGACAAAGTGAGATATGGGAAAATACATGAAAAGTAGGGATGCATTTCAAAATCGGATTTTAATTCGGTCAAACCAAAATCGAATTAGACCAAAAATGGCTGCCGAAAACCGAATTGATATTAATTCGGTTATAAAACGAACTGAATTTTATTTTCGGTTATTATCGAAAACCGAAATAAAAAATTGAAATTTTTCTAGAAGTATAGAAAATTGCAAAAAAATCTTTAGTATACTTAATGGTGAAGCCTATTTATGATGTCATAAGTCTTAACACGTAAACCTACATCAAACAACGCACACTACATCTAAATTGATACCTGTCCAAACTGACACACTCAACTATTTAACCCGTACACCAATACCAACTTTTACCTGTCCAAACTGACACACTCAACTATCTAACCCCTACACCAATACCCTTCACCAATAACTATTACACACACTTTTCATTAAAACACAGCACTTAGAAAGACACATCCTAACAAATATGTAACACCTTTTGTGTATAAAGTTTTTAACATTTTTTTGTAAAACTTTGAACACGCTTTTTAAATTTAAAACACATAATTTCACTTAAAATATGAATTTTTTTTACAATTAGAAATCATGATTTTATCAACAATCTACCTCCAACTATTTAACATCTTCTCACTTAATAAATTCTAATTCTTTAATACGAGATGTGTGTGAGTTTCTAATAAATAGTGTTAACTAATTTTTACCCCTAAACTAAACCTAAGAAATATAGTTATCACTTTTACTACTATAAGATTATAATTTTATATTTTGTAAAGTTTACCTACTAACATCTTAAAGCTAATATTTTCTAATCATAAAATTCTTCTAACTTTTTAAGACAAGTAAAGCTAAAAAAAACTTATGTAATCAATTAAAATATCTAATAATAAAAATGTATAAAATTATATTCTGATAAAGTATAACATTTATTATAATTTTATACTAAATAATAGATTGTTAACCCTCAAATTACAAATATTGAAAAATTTACCTGCATATATCTTAAATACAAACTACTTAATATTTTGAAAAGTCTAATTAAAAAAATTTAGAGTAACTATTGCACAACAATTTTACTTACAAACTTAAATTTTAAAATTTCACCAATCCCTGGCTACTTTTCATAAAAAAAAATATACAAACAAAAGTACTATACAGACAAAAATGACTATACTATTGTATTACAACTAAGTGTGAATTAAATTATATTTTTTTACACTTTTTAATATTTTACACTTTAACTTGCACAATCATAATAAGTAAAATATTATGAGTGCAAAATAAATTAATATTTAACAGTTTAAGATATAATATTTCACTTTTAATAGTTATCATATTCTCAAAATTATTACACCACAAACAACTTTCACACAGTAAATTATGACTTCATATTTGAGACATCCAACTACTTAACACATTACCTATAGCTATTTCATATTTGAGACATCCAACTACAAAATCTGGCAAATGGATGTCAAGATTACTTTCTTAAATGGGAGCGTTGAAGAGGTTGTGTATATGACACAACCGTAAGGTTTTGTAGATCCAAGTTTTGCTAGAATGGTTTATAAGATAAGTCGATCCATTTATGGATTAAAGTAAGCCTGGAGGAGATGGAATATACGTTTTGATGAAACAGTCAAATAGTTTGGTTCTATTCAAAATGAAGATGAACCATGTGTTTACAAGAAGGTTAGTGGGAGCCATGTGGCATTCTTAGTAAGATACCATGTAGATATCTATAAAATAGCACATATCAATAAAAAGATGAATTTGACTTCAAAATTTTAGTTGATTCTATGGATACTTTATCTTTTCTTAGTAAACCAACTTTTATCTTAAAAATGGATATAAAAATAATATACATGAATGTACAAATATAGAAATATTGATAGAGCATATATTTGAATATAGTTTTGGTAAAATTAAGCCAGATATTATGTGGATATTAGTAAGATACCATGTAGATATTTATAAAATAGCGGATATCAATAAAAAAGGTTGAAAATATGAATTTGACTTAAAAATATTAGTTGATTCTATGTAGATACTCTATCTTTTCTTCCTAAACCAAATTTTATCTTAAAAATTCAATTTAAAAATAATAGATATGAATGTACAACTACAGAAATACTGATAGGGCATATATTTGTATATATTTTATAAGATTTTATTTTTATTTATTGTCTTTTGTAAATAATTAGATATTAACTGATTGAATTTTATTGTTTTATGATTGTAATTGTATTGTTTTACCAAGGAATTTTGAAATTTTGAAATTGTATTATTTTACGAAGGGATTTTAAAATTCTGCTTTTTGCAGTATGGGCACGAGCCGTGGTGGGCCTATGTCAAGAGTATTATTAATGGACCAATGTGAAGAGCAATGGGCCTATGTGAAGAGCATTAATAATGGACCAATAATAATTTATCTTGGCACAAAGAATTTTCTTTTTTGTTAAACAACTTCATGGGTCAATGTGTATAAAACCCAATGTAATGAGCCTATGTGTGGAAGGCCAAGGTTACAACTTCATGTCTTGTAAAAACCTATTAGATTTCAAATCTCTTGTATAGATAAAAGAGTACAACTTGTTCCACATCTCTTAGATGTGGGAAAAGTATATGTATTTCACTAATAAATGGATGGTTATTACTAAGCCTCATTATAGAGAAGAATAAGAAAGCTATTTTCGTACCTACCTATTTAGGATGTCCACTCATGTTCGGATGTTAAAAATATTATGAGTGCAAAATAAATTAATATTTAACGGTTTAAGATATAATATTTCACTTTTAATAGTTATCATATTCTCAAAATTATTACACCACAAACAACCTTCACACAGTAAATTATGACTTCATATTTGAGACATCCAACTACTTAACACATTACCTATAGCTATTTCATATTTGAGACATCCAACTACAAAATCTGGTAAATGGATGTCAAGACTACTTTCTTAAATGGGAGCGTTGAAGAGGTTGTGTACATGACACAACCTGAAGGTTTTGTAGATCCAAGTTTTGCTAGAATGGTTTATAAGATAAGTCGATCCATTTATGGATTAAAGTAAGCCTCGAGGAGATGGAATATACATTTTGATGAAACAGTCAAATAGTTTGGCTCTATTCAAAATGAAGATGAACCATGTGTTTACAAGAAGGTTAGTGGGAGCCATGTGGCATTCCTAGTATCATATGTAGATGATATATTACAAATAAGGAATGCCATTCTTTCTCAACAGACTGTTAAGAATTGGTAGAGAAATAGTTTCTTGATGAAAGACTTAGCAGATGTGTCCTATATCTTAGGGATCAGGATCTATAGAGATAGATCACGAAGATTTTTCGGCTTAAGTCAGAGTACATATATTGACAATGTATTGCAGCAATTAGGGATGCAAAGAGGCTAAAAGGGAAATGTTCCCATGTCTATGAGATTGTGATCTCAAAATAAATGGTCTAAAATCATTGGATGATATGGACCGCATTAGTATAGTTTTATATGCTCCGGAAATTGGTTTCATAATGTATGTGATGATATGTACTCATCATGATGTCTCATATGCTTTAAGCATGACGAGCAGGTACCAGTCTAATCCAAGTGATGGTCACTTGATTGGAATCAAGAATATTTTTAAGTGCCTGAAGAGGACTAAAGACTCATTCTTGGTATATGGAGGAGATGGGAAGCTCGATGTAAAATGTTACATGGATGTTAGTTTCTAAACAGACAGGACAGTTTTGTGTCTTAGTATGGATTTGTGTTTTGCTAAATAGATGTGTTGTAAGCTAGAATAGTTCACAACAAGAACCGTAAATGATTCTACAATCGAGGCTTAGTATATTGATACTAGAGAAGTAGCCAAAGAGGATGTTTTGGGAATTTACTAAGGCGATATCACCTTATTAATTAGATTAATGATCAAGTAGATATAATTATATGTAAAGTGCATACTATTGATAATATTGCAAAACCAGTGACTAAGGCTTTGTCGCAGCAGCAGCATGTAAGTAACAATAGTTCCAAATGTATTGGATACATGGGATATTGGCTCTAGTGCAAGTGGGACATTGTTAGTATTAGTGCTCTAGAGACAATACTTTTATGTTTTAAAGAAAACATTTTATTATTATAAATTATGTTTTATTGATAATAATTATTATTTTATTATGTCTTTATTTACTGTAACGCCTTAGAATTTTTTACGTGTAAATTATTACCAGTATGTGAAAACGATTAATTTTATTTTTATATATGTGCGTGATAATTGTTTAATAGGCTCTTTGTGCTAATTAGATTAGCCTTAAATTTATTTTGTTAATAAGAATTGTTTAAAATTATTTTACATTTATTGCTAGTAATAACAATTGCGATTTTATTCTTGATATTTTATTTAGCAGTTATGATCTTGGTATAATGTGATTTATGTGTAAGCTCATATTTAGTTATAATTATTTAAGATAAAAATATTTCTTTGATATAGTCCTATAATTTTGAAATTTCTTTATGTGCAATAATTAATTATTACGTGCTTAAAATGTGAATTATGTGCCCGGTGAATAATTATATTAGATTTGGAGTATGCTTGATTTATTTATTCAGCAGCACCAAATATTTATATTAGATTTGGAGTATGCTTGATTTATTTATTCAGCAGCATAAAATATTTCTTAGCATTATTTTATTTTATTTTTAAACTTATGATTTAAATTTTATAAATCATTCATTTATTTTAATTATCTATTTTGAGAGATGCTGCACCTTTAAAATATTTATTCACGATGAGCATATTATTTATTTATTCAAGTAAGTTGTTAATTTCTTCTTATAACTATTTTGAGGTAAAAATGCATTTTATTTGATTATTTTCTGTAAAAGCAATTTTATTTATTTAAGCTACAAAACTTATTTGTAAAATATTATTTTACTTGGTCTAGAAGTGAGATTATGAAATTACATCATAGTCCATGTTTTTGTTACTTTAGCATTCTTATTAGTAGGGCAATTTTGTAATTCCATGATTTAGCTTTAAATTATTTTTTTTAGATAATATTTTCTTCCTATAAATACACTCTCCACACACTTCTAGTCAATTCTCAAGCCCACCCAACCCCTTTTCTCTCTAAATCTCTCTCGGCTATCTCTCCCCCTCCCCCTTCTCTTCTTCATTAATTTCCCGAAGACCCACCCCCGTCTTTTTCTTCTTCTTTTTAATTTCATCTCCCTCAAAGCTTGTTTCTAAACACCACTTCCATATTGTAAGCATATACATATATATATATATGTATATTTTCTTGAGATTGAATTCTTGTGGGTTGTTTATAATCTAAACTTGAAGTATTCATGTTTTAGTGACATGCAAAGCTTGTTAGTGTGAGAAAGAGTGTCTTCTTGATGAGACCCGCAAATTTGGGTTCACCGGAGAAGAACTCGACCTCGGCAATGACTTATATGGAGCCGAGGGTCTTGAATTCTTACATGCAAATCCTATTTCCATTAGATCTTGAGTATTTGGTAGTTATAAATCATCGCATGTTAGAAATACTTATGATTCTTAGTGGGTTTTAGTTTTATGGTGTTTAAAGATTGTTTAGTTGGAGTTTTTGTGTTACATGTCATTTTTATGAATAGATTTAGTAAGATTGATTTATAAAAGTTATTGCATGTAAGGTGTTATTGTGATTTTGCCATACTTCTCTTTGAAGGGCAAGAGTTTTGAATTTGATAGAGATTAGTTCGTATTACTATTGCATGTTAAAGATTTGTAAAATAGAGTTAGTAATTTCTTTGAGTTTTAAATTCTATGTGATTAATTTTGTGATATGGATAAGTATAGTTGGAGTGTTGGCATTGGATTAATGGTGGGAGTTAAGATGGATGGGATTAAAAGAAAGAGGTTATGGTCAAATTTAGGGAGTAAAGTGAAAAGGAAGGAAAATAATTGAGAGTTGAAGATGTGATGATGAAAACTTACGTGAGATATGTGTTTGTGTGATTAGTGTGTGAATTGTATAGGGTGGGTAAATTATTGTTGTAATTACGTAAGTCGATAGTCGCTCAAATTTCTGCAGCAGCACTGCTCTGTTTCGAGTAGCTCAAGGTCACCCTTGGGTTGCAATTCTCTGAGATTCATGAGCTCCTCAGAATCTAGTGTAAGCACGCGAAAATTTGGAAGCAATCCGATTTTTGAGCTATTTATTATGATTATTTTGGTAGTGTACGCGCAGAGTATAAAACTGTTACGGTTTCTGATTTTCTAAGCTACGATTTAATTGCATAAACTTTGAATTTCAAGTTGAAACTTTTTCTGTAGGAAGTCAGTAGGTTTATGAAGGTCTCATAAAAATTTCAAATAGATATTATGAATTTTTGATTTATTAAAAATGTCGGTGTGTTGGTAACGCAGTTTTATAAAAATTCTGTTTTGATATTTTATTGGTAAATTGGGATTTTTCAAGTCTAACCCGCTAGAGTGGACTTTAAAACTTGTATGGAGGTTAAGTATATAGATTGTAAGAGTTATATAGGTCTTTATATTAAGGGTAGAGTAACTAATTATTAAAGGTATTCTTTTCTGTGATCGTACTAACTAGGACTTTGTGTCGAATCTGAGAACTATTATGTGTTAGTTGCATCAAGAACACACACTAATGTTTCACCTTAGCCATTTGAGATTATGTTATATGTTGACAAAATATTATGTGTTATGTGGCAACGTGCTATATTATAATGTGGTATATGCGTGTAAATAAATATCGTTGGGGTAGAATATGGTTTAATAGGCTAACGTAAACAAGCTGAGGTACTAATAGGGTATTATACCTTTATATAGGTACAAATAGGAGGCCAGGAAAGGAGCCCGTGTACGTAAAGTTGGAGTTGTGAGATACAAGTTATTGAGTTAGTTTATCGGCTTTTGAGGCAAGTGTCTATTCCCTCCACTTATTGTTCAAGTGGTAATTTCTCTTAAATTTTGATGCGAATGTTTTCCCTAACCAGAATTATTTCTTTTACCTTTCCTTTCATATAATACCTTTGAACATTTTGTTCCATCTTGCAGCTATATTTTTGTATACCTATCATGCTTTGTCTTAAACCCATTTATTGCCATGCTTACTTATAGCTTGATTATTGTCTAATACCTTTGCTTGACCCTACTTTTCTTGGGTAGTGCCAAAATTATCAAGGCTTACCCGGTGACGAAATAGGCGCCGAGGTAGTGATCTCTTGAGTGCTAAGGCTTACCCGGTGACGGAATAGTCACCGAGGTAGTGATCTCTTAGCACAGCGGCCCGTATGCGGCCAGGGTGATAACCGAATAGGAAGTCGTCCTTCTGCTATATCTGATTGTTGATCTATAGTGCTCATTCTTGTTTCTTTTATAAAAGGTGTTCATTACTGATATTTTACAGTATTTTGAACAGTATGAGATATCTAAATAGATATGTGAGTATATATGTTGAAAAGGTATTTAAGATATACAGTACATTGAACTGTATAGTGTTTTGAATCAATGAATAGGCTTTAAGCCTTGATTCCAACATTTGATATCTATTTTAAAAAGATATGTTTTGAGTCTTGGTTTATCATACTGATACCAATGATCTCCAAATGATTTACGAAGAATATTTGAGTATGATTGTAAGTCATACGGTATTTTGAACGGTGTACTATTTTGGGGATAGACCCTAGTAGTGTTAAAAGCTTTGATCCCATATGGATTATCTTCCTAAAAGGTTTAAAGATTTAAACTGGGATAGATTTCTTGCTGAGCGCTATTAGCTCATTCTTGCTTTATTAAATCTTTCAGCATGAGGAAAACATTACCGATCCACCTCGTGTTACGAGAGCAAGGGAATGGAGAGACCACCCTGGAGTTAGTTGATGCAGGATGGATATTGTCGGTGTGAGCAGAATAGTTGCAGCTTGAATTAGTGAGAATTATTTTTGAGTAGGTTTGTATTACTAAACCTTGTATAGAGTTGTGAGGTCTATTATTGTAACTTCAGGTAGAGGTTGTAAATAATAGATGAGATCCTGGATAGTACATTTGGGTTGTAATAACAAATGTTGATTATTGTTGCTCATTTCCAAGGCTATAACTTGTGTGTGCGCGCGTAAGTGATTGGGGTCTTTGGAGTTGTATTATGAGAATGTTGTAAGTAATGCAGGTATTGTATCATTGATGGAGCGTGACAACCCAGATTCCTAACCCCGGATCTGGGGGTGTTACAGAAATGGTATCAGAGCGTCAAGTTATAAACTTGGATATGAGAGTGTTAAGAGTTATATCAAAGTAAGAGAATGACGAGAGGACTCATATAGAATTTGTTAAGTGGACTACCGGAAGTAGTGCCATTGAGGATGTTAAGATTTAAGAGTTTAGTTGGGGACTTATCAAAGGACCGATAGGGCCGTTGAAGACCATCATAATGATGAGACGAATGTCTAGAATTGTACACGGATTATCAAAGATATTAAGATAAGACGCGGAGCAGAGTCTCGGTTGTAGTTGGGGTAAGGTCTGAATGGCCAATACCAATGGATAACTTGACTTAGTAAGAACCTAAGTGTTAGTAGTTCATCGTAGTTGCCCATGAGAAGGCAGCACATATGAAGATTAAGACGTTTACAGTCCTTTACGTGACCCGAATTACTAAATTGCGTGGACTAGTTAAGGCATTATCTTGTGTATGAGGTCCATTCCTTGAGAACAACGATTCCACCAGAGTTGGTGTCTTTTCCGTCGATGGGTATTTTGTTACCTAAGAGGAAGACTTTTGCGTACATATAGTACCAGAACGTTATCGTGAGACGAACGTGCTAAATCGCATCGCGAGTATATTTCGTACGATAGGCCATGATGGCTCAACTCGGAAATCAAAGGTATGAAGAATGGATAACGTGATTCTGATAAAGACACGTATGGTTGCAACGAGCAATGCGACAATCTCAGGACCTACGAGGAACGAGACCTATGGTGGCCTGGGGTTGGATTCATTCGATACGACTAGTGTTAAGAAATTACATATACGTTAATCGACCTTCATCTTTTGAGGATGTGTTGATGCGGCCGTAAGAGGCCCAATCCCTGGACGATTATCGGGGAATGGCGAATATGTTTCGAACTCCTGACCTATTTAAGGACTTGTACGATTTTGAGGTACCGTTGGTTAGTACCCTTAGCCATAAAGGCAAAAAGATAAGATCATCCTCGTACGGGTGATGTTAGAAATTATGATGACCATTGACTTCTTGGTATCTACTTGCTGGTACACTCCTCAATCTAAAACTGTTCATGCCCGTGTTACCTTGAATAATTCATGTCAGGTAACCCTTCTAGTTTCCTACTTCAACTTGGGATGCAACCAACAATTGTTAAATATTCATTTATTTCTTCATATTTGGACTCCTCAGTCGAGTTCATAAATATCTAGCTATTTGTTTAAACATAGATGATATATATTTCAGAGACTACTCATGAATTCTTTTCTTCTGTTAAGAAGAGATTTGCACATCAGACGTTGAAATCGTAGAAAGGATATCAATTTGATATTGATATTCCGAATTCAATTCTATCGGAGAATTTGACAAAGTTTATGTACGGAGGCACCTTTGGGTGGACCGTTTCACTGATGAGAAATGTTTGGTGGGAGGTTATCGATTGTTCCGATACCAAGAACTTTCTATCCAGACCCTATATTGTATTGAAGGGTTATAATTACCTTGTTCGTCCCAAACTTATTATTCTTCTTTTCAATTCATTATCTGAGTAGTCAAAATTTTGTTTTCTTCTTTCTTCGGCTACGATGTCGAGATTTTGTACTAGTAGATTGAAACTGGCTAATTATATGTGCCATGATGAGTGACTAGTTAATTGTTCTAACTAGTTGAAATTTTAATGATATGATGAAAATCTAGCTAATCATCCTAGCTAGATGCTGCGTCCCAAACCAATCAAACTAGCAAATTTTGTCCAGCTAGTTGTTAATGATTCTTGAAAGGAACTAGTTATTGTTTCACTAAGTTCCACTTCCGGTCGAATTTACTTAATTGAGTTCACAATGCATTTTATATGTAGTGAATTGTGATAATGAAATTTCCAAATGATAATTGATTGAGACCTAATAGGGTCATCCATTCGACGAGAATTCTTAAAGGATTTGATCGAATATTCTGTTGTTTGAAGTATTCTTGGTACCATGCAAGTATTTTCCTTAGTATTTGTAAAAGTAGAGTGTTGAAGCTGAGAGCTGAAACGAATGAGTACGGCAAGTTATGAATTGAAGTTTACGGAAATTGCCAAGGTTTGTTTCGCATGATGCGAATTCAGAATAACGAAGTGTTCGAAACGACTGATTATGTTACCTTGGTTAAGGAAACGACTGTGATAGAAATTGAAGCAAAGTGGACGAGAAAGAAATGGGCATAAAGAAAATATAGTATGAAACGCGAATAGATTGAGAAAGAAAGAAAGTAAGAATTCAGATTGTTGGACGAGGGAACAATTAACCTCCAAGGATGTGAAACTTGTTTAGCGACGGTGATGGATACGAAACGGGAAGTACCTAGTGTACAGAATATCCCTGTTGTCAACGAATTCGAGGATGTATTTCCAGAAGATCTCCCAGGGTTACCACCTGATAGAGAAATAGAGTTTGCTATAGAATAAACTCCAAGAACGGCGCCAGTTTCGAAGGCCCCGTACCGACTAGCTCCAGTCAAGATGAAGGAATTAACCACTCAATGGTAAGAATTGTTAGAGAAAAGAATGATAAGACCCAGTGTGTCACCGTGGCATGCGCCAGTGTTAATTGGTGAAGAAAAAGGACGGCAGCATGAGGCTGTGCATAATCTATCGAAAGCTGATAGGCTAACTGTTAAGAATGAATACCCCTGCCAAGGATCGGTGATTTGATCGATCGGCTGCACGATGCAGTTAAATTCTCGAAGATTGATTTGAGAACTGGATACCACCAGTTGAATATTAAACCTGAGGACGTACCCAAGACTGCGTTTCGCACCATGAATGGACAATACGAGTTTTTAGTGATGTCGTTGGGCTCACAAATCCCCTTGCAGCTTTCATGGACGTGCTGAATAGACTTTTCAAGAAGTATTTGGACAAGTGTGTCAAAATTTTATCGATGATATTTTAGTCTACTCCTAGACAGAGGAGGAACACGCAGAACACTTGAGGATAGTGTTAGAGACACTGAGAAGAGAAAAGTTATATGTCAAGTTTTCAAAGTGCGAGTTTTGGCTAAGGGAAGTATAGTTTTTAGGACATGTGGTCAACAGTGGAGGAGCACTGGTTGACTCTGCTAAGATAGAAGCTGTTTCGAACGGGGAAAGACTAACCACACCAACTGAGGTGAGAAATTTTGTGGATTTTGCCGGATATTACCGAAGAAGTGTACAAGATTTTGCTATAATAGCAACCCCACTGACCAGACTTACTCGAAAGACTGAAAAGTTGAATGAACTGAGGAAGGTGAGAAAAGTTTCCCGGAATTAACGAAGAGACTAGTCACCGCCCTGTGCTGGTACTACCAAACGGGAAGGGAGATTTTGTGATCTGTAGTGACACATCACATTGAGGATTAGGGTGGGTGCTTATGCAACACGGAAAAGTAATTCATATGCATCCAGACAATTAAAGGGATATGAAATTAGATACCCTACGCTTGACTTAGAATTGGCTGCGATAGATTCGCTTTAAAGATTGGAGGCACTAATTGTATGAAAAGAAGTGCGAGATGTACACAATCATGAGAGCATTAGATACGTTTTCCCAAGAAGAACGTACCGTGATAATAGAAAAGATAGCTAAAGCTAATCAAGGATTATGATGGTGGGATTCCTTACCACCGGGGAAGGCCAATGTGGTGGCCAAGGCCCTTAGTAGGAAAAGAAACCTAAGATGATAACATCGTCGGATAAGTCAATCCAAGAATTTGAGAAAATGGAAATTGAGGTTAAAATAACCGGAAATGGTACTGAGAGACTATTTGAGATTGCAATGCAACCGGAATTGTTACATAAAATACAGTTATGTCAAGAACGAATGACGAGTGAAGGTATGAGGTTAATGTTGGAGAAAGCATTAAAGACTGAGAAAGAATGATAAAGGAATCATAAGGTATTTTTACCAAGTTGGGATTCCAAATGTTCAAGAAATGAAAGATGCTAACTCTTCGGAATAACTAATAAGAAGAACTGAAAGGATGAAGTTGAAGTCCCGAGAACAACAAGGATTATTTAAAGGTCCTGATTGTGCCAGAATAAATTAAGGAATAAAGATCTGTCATAAAGAGACAGCTACACCGAGAGTACGAAAAGGTAAAGAAAGTTAAGGAAACGTATAAGTGTTCGGATAGATGAAAAGGATTTATCAATTGGTAAGCAAATATTGGATATGTCAGAAAATGAAGGTAGAATAAAGACCTAGTTGACTATCACAGTTAGTAGAGATTCCTGAGTAGGAATGTAATTTTACTATAATGGATTCTGTGATAGGATCAACAAGAATCCAATCGGACTATGACGTCAATTGAGCTATAATTGATGGATCAAATGAGTCTACTCATATTTTGTTTTTAGCAAGAGATCTTAAATCGAAAAGTTGCGAAATAGATAATTGGGTGACGTGGAGTTCCAGTCACCATCGTGTCAGATAAGAACCAATGCTTGAACTCCTGATTCGGGAGGAGTTTTCCAAACGTGTTGGCGACGAGTTTGAGTGCTAGCACTACGTAGGGTCCTCAGACCGACGGACCGACCGAAAGAAACCTTCCAGAGAACCGAAGTTATGGTAAGCGTTGTACCGCCGACTGCAAGAGTAGTCAGATGTTGATAGAAAATGGGTGTATAAGAGTACCACCAGAATTTGCTTATATAAAGCGTCCAGTAGATATCAGAGACCGGAATGAGTAAGTGTTGTATTGTAAGTGTTGCATGAAGTGTAAACGGGTGAGATTAACGAAATTTTTTTATTACAATGTTTTGTTACGCTGCTTAAAAAATATAAAACACCAATGAATATAATTACATAATTATTTTATACAAAAATAATAGAATTATTGTTGTAATTTTAATTTTCTTTTAATATAAACTTAGTAATTGCTGTGGATAACAATCATGTTTTCTTGAGTAAATTTTTTGTTAAAAATCAGTTATTAATTACATAAAAAATGTAATATATTTTATATTAAAATAAGTCGAGTTTTTAATATTACTATAGTATTATAATGCAAAATAATATAAATCTAAACATCAATTAATTTAATAAATTAATTAATATTTTTTTGAATTTATTAAATTAAATAATTAATTCAATAAATTGTCTATCCTTTAAAGACAAGAATTTAGGAGCATTTGGCCTAATTGGAGACTTTGGGATCTGGAAAGCTCTTTGCGTTGCCAAATAGTTTATGCATGCTGGAAGAGCAGTTTCTTATGGATTAAGGTGGACGTGGAGCCTTTGAAGTTTTTTATAGTAATTGTGTTGTGAAAACTAAAGTTTTTTCCACAAAAATTTCAAACTATCCACCTTAATCCACAAGAATTCCAGTTATGCCAGCAGTGTGTTTATTTGGCAACACCAAGCGCTGTCCATATTCCAAGGTGTCCAATTCGGCCAAATGCTCCTAAATTTAGGTCTTTAAAGGGGTCCTACTCTCCCTAAAAATGTCTACAAGTAGAAATTGAAGTAGAAATTTATAGGAGATAAATTTATTGAATAGTTCATATAGGAGCAGCTCCTCCACTAACTATAAGACATTTTCATAGGCTTTTTATTTTTGCTCCATGAACAGAAATTATTTCTTAACACAATATCCTAATATAAAATAAAACACTTTCTTTCACTTTATTCCTTTTTTTAGAAGTTGGTGTTGTCAAGAAGAGATATATATATACACGTCCTTAGGTGCATAAGTATTTATCATAAAGTACATTTTTAAACTATTAGTTAATAAGTATACCATGAAATGAATTAAAAAGAGTTAATATGCATGGAGGCATGCAGACCAAATAAGCTTATATAAAGAAATATGTAAACAAAAAAAGTTAGAACTGTAGCATGTGTTGCTAATTTAGTTCAACTTATAGCTAAGTGAAAATACTATAATATTTACCTAGAAAAAGAAAATCCATAACATCTACTTTAAATAAAACTGACCTTATTGTTCTCCTAGCTTAACTGAAAAAAATTGATCTTAATGTTCTCATAGCTTAAGCGTGTCAATTGGTGTCTCATGCCTGTTCAATTCCATGGGCCACCAATTAAATTCGGCATATCTTGTTCATCCAAAAAATTTGGAATGTGCTCTAGGGACATCAGTTGTATCCTTGTTTCTATATGGGAAGAATTAAAATTAATCACATTCGAGGCAACAACAAAACACCAAAACAGCTAAGATTATAAGGGTATAGAGCACTTTAAAAATATTATTAATCAACACCAAACAATGCACATATGAAGAATAATCTAGAGGCCAAAGAAAGGGTGAACTAATAATTTACTATATAGTCTTGTTTTCAAATTGAAATATATGATGTATCACATATAAGATAATAGGCTATGCACCCCAAAAACCAAAGACAATAATATTATTTAGGGTTTTACAGCTAAATGTTAAAAGATGCAAACTTCCATCACATTAAGCACAAAGATAGATACACACATCAACAAACTATACCCTCAGATCAGTAAGTACAAAATATGAGGTTTACAAAATATCTAAACAAAATAATTGAATGCATACAATTGGGTAGGCAAATGTTGAGTGTAGACCCTTAAACTTAGCACTACACTTACGACTAATGGTAGACCATATAGTTTTTATATATGTACAGCAATATATACTGCAAACACATTACATTGCAGTACACATATAAAAATAACCGGTCTACAAGTCCTAAGTTTAAGGATCTACATATAACAAAACCTCAATTGGGTAAATCCAAAAAATAAAAAGTAAAAGACACATAAATTGAGTAAAAGGATGCTTAAAGTAAAGTACTTCACCAAAAGGGTGGGATGGTCTCATGAAAATAATAGGGGTTGAGAAGGAGCTTCTCGGCACCAACCGTGAAGAATTGCTTTCTCTCTCAGTATTTCACTCACTTACCATGGAAATGTAAAATGATATGCAATCATGTATGTTGGGGTATGTATTATATAGGAACTGAAAGCAACGCTTGTGCCAACTAGTAGTACAGTTTTGGTAAAATTAAACCAGATATTATGTGCATATTAGTAAGATACTATGTAGATATTTATAAAATAGCTGATATGAATAAGTAAGATTGAAAAGAAGAATTTGACTTAAAAATTTTAGTTGATTGTATGTAGATACTTTATCTTTTCTTCCTAAACCAACTTTTATCTTAAAATATGGATTTAAAAATAGTAAATATGAATGTACAAATATAGAAATATATTTGTATATAGTTTTGGTAAAATTAAGCGAGATATTATGTGGATATTAGTAAGATACCATGTAGATATCTATAAAATAGCACATATCAATAAAAAGATGAATTTGACTTCAAAATTTTAGTTGATTCTATGGATACTTTATCTTTTCTTAGTAAACCAACTTTTATCTTAAAAAATGGATTTAAAAATAATATACATGAATGTACAAATATAGAAATATTGATAGAGCATATATTTGTATATAGTTTTGGTAAAATTAAGCCAGATATTATGTGGATAGTAGTAAGATACCATGTAGATATTTATAAAATAGCGGATATCAATAAAAAAGATTGAAAATATGAATTTGACTTAAAAATATTAGTTGATTCTATGTATATACTCTATCTTTTCTTCCTAAACCAAATTTTATCTTAAAAAATCAATTTAAAAATAATAGATATGAATGTACAACTACAGAAATACTGATAAGGTATATATTTGTATATATTTTATAAGATTTTATTCTTATTTATTGTCTTTTGTAAATAATTAGATATTAACTGATTGAATTTTATTGTTTTATGACTGTAATTGTATTGTTTTACCAAGGGATTTTGAAATTCTGGAATTGTATTATTTTACCAACGGATTTTGAAATTATGCTTTTTGCAGTATTGGACCAATGTGAAGAGCAATGGGCCTATGTGAAGAGCATTAATAATGGACCAATAATAATTTATCTTGGCAGAAAGAATTTTCTTTTTTGTTAAACAACTTCATGGGTCAATGTGTATAAAACCCAATGTGTGGAAGGCCAAGGTTACAACTTCATGTCTTGTAAAAACTTATTAGATTTCAAGTCTCTTGTATAGATAAAAGAGTACAACTTGTTCCACATCTCTTGGATGTGGGAAAAGTATATGTATTTCACTAATAAATGGATGGTTATTACTAAGCTTCATTATAGAGAAGAATAAGAAAGCTATTTTCGTACCTATGTTGGATGTCCACTCATGTTCGGATGTTAAAATTATTTTTTTGTTGGAAAAACGAGAGCTTCCCATGAATTATTTTTAAGGTTGAAAAATATAAAAATTGATCATGCTACCGAAATTAGACATTGAGGCATGCAAGGCTCTTAGTAAAGCTTAAAAGAAGTCATGAACTCCGAGTTTTAGTATTTTACTTAAAAATTTAAGAGTTTCAAACCCGTCATTAGATAAGTATGGGATCTCGTATCAAACAAACTTCCTCCCTGTATATAGAGAAATCAAGGCACTTTGTTTCACAACATATCGACGTGGGACAAAGTGAGATATGGGAAAATACATGAAAAGTAGGGATGCATTTCAAAATCGGCTTTTAATTCGGTCAAACCAAAATCGAATTAGACCAAAAATGGCTGCCGAAAACCGAATCGATATTAATTCGGTTATAAAACCGAACTGAATTTTATTTTCGGTTATTATCGAAAACCGAAATAAAAAATTGAAATTTTTCTAGAAGTATAGAAAATTGCAAAAAAATCTTTAGTATACTTAATCGTGAACCCTATTTATGACGTCATAAGTCTTAACACGTAAACCTACATCAAACAACGCACACTACATCTAAATTGATAGTTGTCCAAACAGACACACTCAACTATTTAACCCATACACCAATACCCTTCACCAATAACTATTACACACACTTTTCATTAAAACACAGACACATCCTAACAAATATGTAACACCTTTTGTGTATAAAGTTTTTAACATTTTTTTGTAAAATTTTGAACACTCTTTTTAAATTTAAAACACATAATTTCACTTAAAATATGAAATTTTTTGACAATTAGAAATCACGATTTTATCAACAATCTACCTCCAACTATTTAACATCTTCTCACTTAATAAATTCTAATTTTTTAATACGAGATGTGTGTGAGTTTCTAATAAATAGTGTTAACTAATTTTTACCCCTAAACTAAACCTAAGAAATATAGTTATCACTTTTACTACTATAAGATTATAATTGTTGGAATTTAATCTTAAACTTATTGTTTAAATATTTGTTCTGTTTGTTTTGTTTTAAATAAATTTAGTTAACTGTAATTAGTTTGAAAGAGTGATCACCTAGACTAGGTCAAAGTTAGTTGGGTTTTATTAGGAGGTCATACAATAAGTGAGAAGTGGAGTTAAATAGGAGTGACACCTATTTTGTTGATACCACCTTACGTGTTATTAGTCTATTTATTTGGATGTAAATGTTCATTAGTAAATGAACAAAAACAAACAACACAATGTAGTCCTTAAAGTATTTTCAGTTTGTACATATTCTTGTTCAAATATTTCTTCTTTTTCTACACTTGGTATCGGAGCTTACGATCTTTGGAGGCATAACAGATGGTTTCCAAGAAGGTGGGGGTTAATTTTTCAGCAGGGTAGCAGCACAGCAGCCACGGTGAAGGAAGAGGCGGAGCCTTGGTGGTTCCGTTTAATTTCACTACAAGAATTTTTGAATCAGACGACACTCATCAGACGACACTTCGACGAAAAAGCGTTGGCTGAAAATTTCACACAACGGTTTTTTTTTCAAGCTTTTCATTGTGTTGTCTGATCTTAAACTTAACAACGGTTTTAGAAACTGTCGTCTAGAAGATCAAAATAGACATACGTTTTACAACGGTTTTTGAAAGTAGTGTTGTCTAATCATTAGTCTTACAATGGTGCTCAAAACCGTTGTTAAACTTAGACAACTGTTTTTATCAGATATTGCTTCAAATGCTGTCACACAACAGTGACTAAATACTGTTGTCTGATTTTAACAACGGTGTTTAAAAGCATTGTCTGAAGAAACTTCAGACAATGCTTTAATCAATGTTTTCAAAAAACGTTGTTAAAATTAGACAACTGTTTTGGTAAACGTTGTATAAAATGTAATCAGATAATGGTTTGTGAATACTGTTGTCTGAATTGCATGAAACACACAATGGTTTTGTACTCTAAGTTCTTTAGCTCTCACACAAGTGTTTGGAAGTGAAAAACCGTTGTCTGATTTTATAGCAGGAAAAAAAAAATAATTGGAACTGGGCACCCCTGCCAAAACATACCAAACATCAAAGGCAATACAATGCCATACCAAACAAACATGAGGCAACAAAACATCAATCAAGAACTGTTATGTTCAAAGTAGCAAACATAGTTATCATATTACAAAGTTCATGTAATTAAAAGTACACAAATTAAATTACATCAAGAAAGTTGAATTGTTTCATCTACATCTCGCACGTAGCTATGTTCCTCTTCCTCAAGTAAATCAACATCGGGAAAATTGGGCACAAAACAGTCATTCTCAAGTTCTACTTCCACGGATCCCTCATTTTCATCATCATTATCTTCATAGTACTTTTTCTCGGGTAGTTTCAACACCACGGACCATAATTTATCAAGAGGATCATCGATGTAACAAACTTGCTTAACATGTTTTGCTAACACAAATGGATCGTTTAAAAACCCCAACCTATTCAAATTAACCAATATATAACCCAAGTCATCTTCCTTGACCCCTTTGTTTATATCTACCCACTTGCACCGAAAAATAGGGACCCTAAAGTAGTTATAGTCCAACTCCCATATACTTGTTATAACTCCATAATATGTCTGTAATGTGTGCTCAATATTTTGATCCTTACCCTGCACTATCATTGTATCAGCTTCAACGCACACACCACTACATTGAACTTGACGCGTATCATCACGATCCTTGGTAGCAAAGGTAACTCCGTCCATTTTATAGCCGCTGAACGTAGGCACAGCCTTGTTAGGCTCATCTGCGATCCATCTTATCTCCTGCGATATCTCTTTTTCATCAACCAAATCTGAAGCAATCTTTAAAAAAAAAACAAGTTACAAAATGATTAATATGAGCAGTAGTTTGTAAAACATGCAGAAAATTATTACTAAACACACATAATACCTTTTCTTTAAACCATTTTGGGAATTTCTCATTTTGTTTGTTCTTCAGCCACATTTCATCATTTTCATGTTCCGAATATTTGGTCATTAAAAATGCCATGTGTTCACTGCATTTAAGTAAAAGAGACTACATAAATAATGAAATAATGACATAAAATATGGACTGGATTTTTCTAGGTAAAAGAGTGCAGAAAATGGTAAATGTAATGAAAGTAATTTTACTAACTCAAAGTATGGCCTAACAGCAGTAGTATTTTGTAGAACACATAAATGTGCTACGTGCAAATCAGTGCTGCTCGGGGTTATCACCGTTGCACCGGATAATGGCCTGCAAATGCCATCCTTGGTATGTCTACTTTTTTTAGGTACCCCAATAGTTGCTTCTTTATGGTCTACCAAACATTCAACCGCCTCTTCCGCAATATAGGACTCAGCAATGCAACCTTCTACACGAGCCCGATTCCTTATATATCCCTTAAATGTCTTCATGTATCTCTCAAAAGGATACATCCACCTAAGGAAAATTGGTCCACAAAGCTCAACTTCGCTTACAAGATGAACCGAGATATGAAACATTAAATCAAACAAGGAAGGGGGGAAGTATTTTTCAAGCTGGCACAAAGTTTCTACCAGTTGCGACTGCATTTTCTCCAGCTTATCAACCTCAATGACTTTACTGCAAATTGCCTTAAAGAAGAGGCAGAACCTGATAATAGTGTTCCTGACCTGTTTTTGCAGTGACGATCGAATCGCAATTGGGAGCAGGTGATGCAGAATCATATGACAGTCATGAGATTTCATTCCTGTAAGTCGAAGATTTTCCATTGAAACTAGACTTCGAATATTTGAACAAAAACCATCAGGCAACTTCATACCAAGAAAGGATGAGCAAACAGCTTTTTTTTCAGAATGAGTTAAATTCCAAGGTGCCAATGGTAACTTCTCTTTTTTTCCAGGAGTTTTTGGCCTTAGTTCTATTCTTATTCCCATTTCGGCCATGTCAAGACGGACTGATTCTTTGTCTTTTGTCTTCTTTGGTATATTAAGCATGGTACCAAGTAAAGCTTCGCATATGTTTTTCTCTATATGCATCACATCGAGAACATGCCTAACCGGCAAAAACTTCCAATACTCAAGCTGAAAGAATATAGAAACCTTCTTCCAAACTGGCCGAGCATCACCTTTCTTCAATCGAGGTTGGCTTTGTGTCTTACCGTAGACATGACCCTTTAAATGTTGTACTCTTTCAAGCACCTGCTCTCCGGTTAATGGAACTGGAGCCAATTCTTTTTCTACGGTGCCATTAAAATCTTGTTTCTGCCGACGATATGGGTGATGACGGGGCAACCACCTCCGATGCCTCATGACCACACACTTTCGGTAATTAACCAGCCTCGTAGCTTTCGTTTCATCAACACAAATAGGACACCCGTTATATCCTTTAATAATATTGCCCGATAAGTTTCCATAGGCTGGATAATCACAAATAGTCCATAATAAAATGCCTCTTAATAAAAAATACTCCTCCTTGTAAGCGTCATACACTCGTTTCCCTTGCCACAACATTTTTAAATCTTCCACAAGTGGTTGAAGGAACACATCAATATCATTACCGGGTTTAGTTGGTCCGGATATCAACAAACATAGCATTATATACTTCCTCTTCATACAAAGCCAAGGTGGAAGATTGTAAATTGACAACAATACTGGCCAACATGAGTAATCAATATTTGTGCTGTGAAAGGGATTGAATCCATCTGAGGATAAAGCTAATCGCAAGTTTCTAGGATCCGAAGAAAAATCTGGCCACTTGGTGTCGACTTCTTTCCGTGTTTGTGCATCTGCAGGATGTCTCATTTTATCATCCTTCACTCTCTCCGTGTCATGCCAAGTCAAGTCCTTGGCTGTTTGAGGTGAGTTGAACAAAGTCCTCAAACGTGGTAGTAATGGAAAATACCATAATACCTTGGCAGGAATCCCTTCCAATTCATCCCCTTTTTTGTTTAACTTCCATCTAGAGGCATCACAAATACGGCACCTCGTCTCATCTTCATCTCTATCTCCACGATATATTAGACAATCATTCAGACATACGTGTATTTTTTCATACTCCATTCCTAAAGCACACAAGCTTTTTTTAGCTTCAGCGAATGAAGAAGGAAAACTGTTGCCGTTTGGAAGCATAGACCCAACCAAAAGTAGAATTTCAAAGAAGCCACAATCAGATATTTGAAATTTTGCTTTCAAGTTGTATAACTTTACTAAAGCCTTCATCTTTGTAAATCCTTCACATCCCGGATAAAGGGGTTCATGTTCAGATTGAATATGGTTAAATAAATCTGAGGAATCTAGGGAAACATCATCATCACTGCCACCATTCTCTGTTTTCATCGGGATTTGATCCACGGATTGTGAACTGCCGGTCTCCTCAGTGATAGGCTCACTTTCTTCTGTATTACACTCTCCGTGCCAAATCCAACGCGTGTAGGTCTGATCGATACCATAGCTAAAAAGATGGTCCCTCACTTTTCGAGCTTTCCAAGATTTACTATGTGCGCAATTTATACATGGACAGCTCAATTTATTTTCATCACATCCGTTCTCAAATGCAAATAACAATAATTCTTCCACCCCTCTTTTGAACTCACATGTTCTTCTATCAGCTTTTAACCAAGACCTGTCCATCTTTAACAGTAACATAACAATAATCAGAGTCATAGCAGTAAACAATACTAACATTACTAACTGCACAGAAATTAAACAATACACAGAAAATTACTCAAGACCAAAACTGTAGTAATGCAAATTATACTACAAAGTATACTAAAGTTTTTTGGTTAACCAAAAAACTACCAAAAATTATACTGCAAATTAAACTGTAGTAACACCGGGGCAATAAATTTGCAGTATACTACAGTTTTAGTATAAATTACTAAAGTTTTTTGGTTAAAAACTGTAGTCATTGTCTAATTGATATAAAGACCAAAACTTGAGCAAATTAGGTTTTCATTTTCTTACAAACACATCAATATAGACAACAAATTAACATATCATTATCAATACAAATCAAAATATCATGAAAAATTACCTTAACGGAGATGAGGAATGAGGAGATTTTGAATGTATGCCTGCACAGAGTTTCTTCACGAAAATGTCAATTTTTGGATGAGGAGATTTCAGTGTAGGGGATGGGAATGGTGGAGAATCTGCAGGATGTCAGTGTAATGGTAAAGAATGATGGGATTTGAGTGAAGAATGGAGGAATCGATGGTGAAGGATGGAGGAATTGAGTAGAGTTTCTTAAAGAGGGGAAAGGGTTTGAACTAAAGTTTCTAAAAGTGGGAGAATGAGCTTCGGACAAAGATAAAGGCATAAATCCCGACTATATCAAAATACAATAACAACCTACAACGGTTTGTTAAATTACCAAACCTGATAGAACAGTTGTATTACCTGCATTCAGACAATACTATGTAACCAAAAACCGTTGTAGAATGTGTATACTGTTTAGAGGTTTAAACCAGTCCCAGACAACAGTTTTTTGATGTGAGACCGTTGTATTTATAACCCTCACACAACGAGACATTCTACAACGGTTTGTTAAATTACCAAACCTGATAGAACAGTTATCTTAGCTGCATTCAGACAATACTTTTTAATACAAAACCGTTGTAGAATGTGTACACTGTTTAGAGGTTTAAAACTGTTTCCGACAACGGTTTTGTTATTCTTACCGTTGTATATATAAAGCTTATCCAACGATTTTCTCGTCTATATCATTAATTAGAATATAACTATGCGATTAAATATTATATCGAATTCTTATTTACACGTTATAGTTGAAAATATTGTTTTAGATGAATACGGTTCAATATATCACCAAAGACGTAATAATATTAAGGTTTTATATATGTAGTACAAGTTAACCATGCATCCAGTAGACATTATAATGCGAATGTACTATAAAGAGACGTCTCAAACGACATGATCATATTCACGTATTTATTTAGCAATCGACAATAATGCATCGAATAGATATTATATTCTACCGTAAAGAACGATAACATCATTCATGTAACGCACCAGTTCGGTAATGTCATCCATCATACAATGTACGTGTAGATATACAAATACAATTGATAACGTCTTATTCCTTCCTAACCTGTATCGTAATAATGAATTAATCACAATAGGTACATATTTGTAATTGACTGATAAAATACGGGTGACATAAGTCGTTACTTGAATCGGTACATATTTATAATTGATTAATAAAATACGGGTGACATTAGTCGTTATTTTCTTAAAAATAGTGTTATAATGTTGATAATATATAAACTTATGAAAAAATAATAAATAACTAATTCAATTACACATAAATATTTCACAATTTTTATTAATAATTAATTTAATAATTAATTTAATTTAATAATTCTTATGAAATTAAGAATTTTATAAATAAATAATTATTAGAATATAATTATTTTTAACTCCGACTTTCATTTCCCCCTTGTTTTTTGAAGCCCAACTTTCATTTCCTCCCTTGTTTTTCGAAGCCCAACTTTCATTTTCCCCCTTCTTTTTTGGCCCGATTTCAATTTCCCCCCATTTTTTTGACCCGATTTCAATTTCCCCCTCTTACCTTTACACATCTCCCAATTCACTCTCTCTCTCCGTCTCACAATTCAACCCAACTCCCAATTCACACTCTCTCTCTCTCCGTCTCACAATTCAACCCAACTCCCAATTCACACTCTCTCTCTCCGTCTCACAATTCAACCTAACTCCCAATTCATTTCCCTCGTCTCTCTTTTTCGGTCTCTCTCTCCCCTCTCTGTCACTTATGGCCCCTTCGAAGAAGGCAAAATCTGATCCCCTTGTAACTGCAAACCTTTTGAAGGCACTGAAAAAGAACAAGGCGACTAAGTCACAACCCGTGAAGAAGAAGGGGGTTCGTGAAGAAAAAGGGTTTGTTGAAGAAAAAGGGGCCCCTGAATCGCCTGAATCAGTGAAGAAGACGGGTATTTCTAAGAACCTAAAAGGTAAATTAGCCAAGAAGAAGAAAAAAGAGGAAGCACCAGTGGCAAGCAGACAAGAAGGGCTTAGGCTTTTAAAACGAGGACCAGTTACCATGCATAGGATTGTTAGGCGAAAGATGTTGGGGATTAAGCATACGGTGCTTTTTAATGCAAAGGGTGTACCATACGGTCCAGCAGCCACTGAAATGGCATCTTATGTTGGGGTTCTTGCCCGAACTAAAGCGCCCATATGGTATGATAATTGGAAACGCGTCCCGAAGGAAAGGAAGAACAAAATCTGGGATTGTGTACAGGTAAAACAAATTGCATTCCATAACTAATTATTTTTTTATTTTTGTAAAATTATGACTTAATTTGGGGGTTTGTAATGAGTTAGAAGGTCATTTCGTGGCAAGACTCCGTTGTTTCGGGTCTGCATGTGGTCTTAATCTTTGTTTCGGGTCTGCATGTGGTCTTGATCTTTGTGGTTGAATAATTTCATTAGTTGTTGAACAAATTTCGTTAATTGCTTCTTGATTTTTTGATGAATTGTAATTGTTATTGGAAGTTAATAAAAAGGATGTGAGTCCTTGGCGATTATACGAATTTATTTTGAGGTCGTGTTCTTGATTGGGTTACCGGAGTTTATGAACTTTCGGTTGTGTGTGGATTATGTAAAGAATGATGGTTGAGTGAGTTTAAATGTATGTTATGGTGCTATGTTGCTGTATCACTGAGGTGTTGGTGTTTAAAAAGGGTCAATTGGTAATGTCTGTATGTATGTCTCTGTATTGTACTCTGTTTTTGGTTTTTTAATCAAGTTAACATATGTGTGCTAATCAAAATGAATATATATGTAGATGGCATACGTGGTACCACAAACAGCGAGGAGTATTATTATGAAATCGGCATGCTCGAAATGGAGGGAGTTCAAGAGTAAATTAACAACAGCTTATATCCTTCCGCATAAAAATCAGCGTGAGCTGTTACAGTTTCCTCCGGCTGATTACTCGTTCATTGAGAAGGCACATTGGGACATTTTCGTTGCTGACCGTCTATCTGATGATTTTAATGTGAGTTTTTGACCTTATTTGTTTACAAAATTCTGAGATAGCAAAAGTAATTAGTAGTACAACATTGTTTCTAATATTTTTGTTTGTTCTTCAAGGGCATCCACAACATACAGCAAAAAAGGAGGAAAATGAGTGAATATGATCACTGCATGTCTCGAAAGGGTTATTCCAACCTAGAGCATGAAATGGTTAGTAATCGTTACTCATATTAGACAAAACATGTATAATAAATATGTTTTAATGACACTGTATGTTTTTTCAAACATGTTTACAAATACAGTCTCAAGGTGATCCTGAAATGGAGATAGACAGATCAGATTCGTGGGTCCGTGCACGCAAGGATAAAGATGGGAACTTTAAGTCTGAGAAAGTTAAAGAAATTGCTGATGATATTGTATGTTGTTCATTTATGTAATTTAACTTTATCATACCATTTATTTTCTAAATAATACTCTTTGTCTCTTTTGTTTCTTAACTACTTCCATTTGCTGTCAATATTTTAGGAGAAAATGAAAGAAAGAGTTAAACAAGGGGAAGTTACGGTAGAAGGCTCCGATGATGTCTTGACCAAGGTGCTCGGTAAACCTGAGCATGGAGGACGGGTACGTGGGCAAGGGGCTTATGTCAAGCAGTCTACATACTTTAAACTCCCGAGGCAGAGGAAGAAAGGCAAGTCAATAGAGGACAGAATCCAAGAAGGTATTCATAAATTTATGAAAGAAGAGACTGAAAAGATAATTCGGGAGCGAGATTCCTTTTGGGTCGATGAGATGGCAAAGATGAAAGCAGCTTGGTTGGGAAAGAATACTGAGTCTGATTCTAGTCCAAATGTTGGATCACAACAAGGGAGTTGTTCCAAGGGCGCACATGCTATGATGAAGGAGTTGGAGTTGCAAGGTGCAAGAAAAAAATTGGATCTTATTAAAGATGACATGTTGGTTGGAGAGGAAAATCATTTTCAGGAGAAGACTGAGTTGGATAAAAAGAATGAGGAGAAGACTGAGTTGGAGAAAACGAATGAGGAGAAGAATGGGGCGGGAAAAAATAATGAGAAAATTATTGAGTTGGAAGAAGTCAAAGATGGGGAAATGGAGGTTGTACAAGTCGAACATGATCAAGAAGCTGGTAAGGTGGGCATGAAACCTGAATTGGCTGTTATGGAGTACAAATTGGCAATCGACTCTCCTTTAAATATTGTTGCTTATGCAACAGTGGATACAAAGGCTGATGTCGTTCATGGGAAAGCTATAGAAGAACAGAATGCACGAGTGTCTATTACTCGTGCAATTCAAGGATCTGTAAAGATTCCTTTCCCAATCAAGGATGAAATCGAGACCGTTGAACAAGCTGTTGGAACTTATATTTCATGGCCAAGAGACCTTATAATTGAACTGAAGACAAGCACTGCAGTGAATGGAAGTACAAAGGTAAATTTTTTATTTTTGATAATTTAACAGATCTACATTCTTTAACACATGACATTCTCAATTTTCTTTTTATAATCCACTTCAGGGAAGTAAGAAAATTATGGGAAAGAAGTTGAAAAAGGTGAAAGATTGTGGGAAAGCACCTGAAGTAGAAGAAGAAGAGTATGTGTTGGAGTTTGGTCCTGATTACCCGCCTCTTGTGAAGCGTTTGTGGCTTTGGGCCAAAAATGCCTTGAAAGACGGCCGTGCAAATTCTTTTCAGCTATGCCAACAAGCCTTTGGATCAACCGGTAAAAAGGCTCTGTTTTTATCAGATGTGTATGCTTTGTGCTGTGGGGGTGAAATATCGGGGTCTGTTATTTGTATGTTTGCTAAGTAAGTATCGCAGTTTATAATTTTCTTTGGCCTTCCAAATACTTGAATAAAACTTTTAGTTTGTTGTAATGACTGTATACTTTTTTTGCAGTTCACTCCAGGATTACTTGAAAAAACAGAAAATGTCTGACATGGTAACATTTGTTGATCCTGCGATGATAGGCGCCCTCGGTTGTGGAACTGCAGGACAGAGGTCGCAAGCCCTATATAACAGATTCAAGAACTCTAAGCCAAACCAATTATTTATGCTCCCATATAATCACGCGTTAGTACTTCTTTTTATGCCTATATATATGTGCTTAATGTCATATCTGTTGCATGTAATGCCATGATATAGTTTAGGGAGCCTGAATAAATTTATAGTTTGTGAATCTAGGCCTTGTAAATAAAATCAATCTGGCCCTTATAAATAAAATCCTTATCCTCTAATAAAGATATATGTTCTCATTTGTGTTGTTCATGGAATAATAGCAACCATTGGGCGTTGACGGCTGTAAATCCGGATACACAAATAGTTTACCATATGGATCCTTTAAAGCGGAGAATTGCAAGTGAAGAATGGATAGAAGTTGTTGACAAGTTAGTACCACATAAGAAATATATTTCATTTGGAATGACATCTATATTTATATTAAGAAAACTGACTTTTTTCTGATTTATGTTATATTGCCGTAGTGCCATCAAACTGTACAAGGACAAAGCAAAGAAGTTTCTGAAGAAGAAAATAATGTGGGAGAATCTTGCGGTAATATCTTTTTCTTAGTGCATATCTTATATGTTTCTGTTTTACAAAACATAATTTGGCCGTATATATAATTTTATTTAATGTTTCTTCAGGGACTTCCTCTCCAAATAGGGAGTAAAGATTGTGGTCTATTTGTGATGCGCTATATGAAAGAAATATGTCTAGACAAGGAACTCCAATTTTCTATAAAGGTATGATTCCAAATTTCTGAATTTTTTCTTAATCCTACTACTTCATGGTGAAGCCTGTTTGTGACTTGGTCTATTGTTTCATTTTATAGTGGCTACGCAGAAACAACCAAAACTTTTATGGCATGCCTGAGCTGAATGAAGTAAGGACTGATTTCGCGAAGTATTTCATGAAGAACCACGCCTCTTAAACTTAATCGTATAGCTGGGTATTTTGGGTTGAACAAATCTTAAACTTTTGGGAGCTTCACTGTCTAGTTTATGGTAAATATAGCTTTTAAGCTTAAGTGAATATTTTAGTCCATCTCTTTTGTTGGTATGTTCACCTGAAAATATTTAATCTTGTGGTTGGATTTGGTTGGTGGTTTGGAGAATATTGGTTGTAATGGTTAATCGTTTCGAGAATATTGGTTGTAATGGTTGATCGCTTGGAGAATATTGGTTGTATGGAATGAATTTAATGGTTTTTGATTTTGGCATGTTTATTTTACACTGTACTGGTTTTGATTGTATATACAAAAACTGTTGTCTAGTTTCCTTTTAGCCAATTAGAACAGACAATGGTTTATAATACCCAAGGTTTATAAGAAAACATCGTGTGCTTTATCACCAGACAATGCTTTGACAACTAGACCGTTGTATAAAGAAAAGTCACACAACAGCAAAACAAATGCAACAATTGTCTATAAGAAAACATAACAATGTTTTTAGCAAAATGAAAGTGTAGTGTCTTACATATTTAGACAACAACTAGTAAGCACAAAAGTGTGGTGTACTTAAACCACATACAACACAATAAGAAAATGAAAACGTTGTAAGTTTAACACTTACACAATGCTTTTGCAAAACTAAGACGTAGTGTCTTATACATTCAGACGACATATAGTAAGCACAAAAGTGTGGTGTAGTTGAACCACATACAACACAATAACAAAATGAAAACGTTGTAAGTTTAACACTTACACAATGCTTTTGCAAAACTAAGACGTAGTGTCTTATACATTCAGACGACATATAGTAAGCACAAAAGTGTGGTGTAGTTGAACCACATACAACACAATAACAAAATGAAAACGTTGTAAGTTTAACACTTACACAATGCTTTTGCAAAACTAAGACGTAGTGTCTTATACATTCAGACGACATATAGTAAGCACAAAAGTGTGGTGTAGTTGAACCACATACAACACAATAACAAAATGAAAACGTTGTAAGTTTAACACTTACACAATGCTTTTGCAAAACTAAGACGTAGTGTCTTATACATTCAGACAACATATAGTAAGCACAAAAGTGTGGTGTAGTTGAACCACATACAACACAATAACAAAATGAAAACGTTGTAAGTTTAACACTTACACAATGCTTTTGCAAAACTAAGACGTAGTGTCTTATACATTCAGACAACATATAGTAAGCACAAAAGTGTGGTGTAGTTGAACCACATACAACACAATAACAAAATGAAAACGTTGTAAGTTTAACACTTACACAATGCTTTTGCAAAACTAAGACGTAGTGTCTTATACATTCAGACGACATATAGTAAGCACAAAAGTGTGGTGTAGTTGAACCACATACAACACAATAACAAAATGAAAACGTTGTAAGTTTAACACTTACACAATGCTTTTGCAAAACTAAGACGTAGTGTCTTATACATTCAGACGACATATAGTAAGCACAAAAGTGTGGTGTAGTTGAACCACATACAACACAATAACAAAATGAAAACGTTGTAAGTTTAACACTTACACAATGCTTTTGCAAAACTAAGACGTAGTGTCTTATACATTCAGACGACATATAGTAAGCACAAAAGTGTGGTGTACTTAAACCACATACAACACAATAACACAATGAAAACGTTGTAGGTTTAAACACTTACACAATGCTTTTGCAAAACTAAGAACGTAGTGTCTTAAACATTCAGACGACATGTAGTAAGCACAAACGTGTGGTGTGATTAAACCACATACAACACAATAACAAAATGAAACCGTTGTAGTTTACACATTCAGACAACATAAATTGCAAATATAAAACGTTGTAGGTTACACATTCAGACAACATGATATTCAAACTAAACTGCTGTCTATATACATTTCGCACAACCCTTCTTTAGAGAAAGACCAATGTCTATACCATAAACAAACAATAGTTTTATATTTTATAAACCATGGACTTCGATGAATTTAGACAACACTTCGACTTTGAGAAATACTTGAGTGACATGAAATTGGACGATAGTTTCTCGTGAAACCGTTATCTACACCGGCTTTCATACAACAGTTTTAAAACTACTTATGTTGTCTTTCGGCAACATAGACAACGGTTATGCTGCTGTCGTCTGATACGCGCAACAGACGGCACTCCAATAGACAACGGAAAAGGAAGGCTTCAGACGACGGATATAAACCGTTGTGTGATCGATTTTTTCTTGTAGTGTTTATTTTTGTGGGCTTTTCTTGTGTGTGCAGAGAGACCACCGAGACAGATGGAAAAGAGATAGAGAGGTGTTGCAATCTGTGTTTGTGCAGGTGCAGTTGTGTGTGTATTATTTATGGTGTTGCTATACGAGTAGCAAATTCTAAACGGGAAGAAAGCCGCTTAGCCATACGGGCTCAGTTGATAGCCATACGGGCTCAGTTGATAGTTGATAGCCATACGGGCTCAGTTTAAAAGCCATAGGGGCTCAGTTTGAAAGCCATACCGGCTGATGAAGAAGTTGTAAGATGGGAAGATGATCTTTGTGAGATGGACAAGGTAATGTCATTGATCTGTTGGGATGATGTTGATGACAAGTTTAAGATTAAGGGGGTGATTGTTGGAATTTAATCTTAAACTTATTGTTTAAATATTTGTTCTGTTTGTTTTGTTTTAAATAAATTTAGTTAACTGTATTTAGTTTGAAAGAGTGATCACCTAGACTAGGTCAAAGTTAGTTGGGTTTTATTAGGAGGTCATACAATACGTGAGAAGTGGAGTTAAATAGGAGTGACACCTATTTTGTTGCTACCACCTTACGTGTTATTAGTCTATTTATTTGGATGTAAGTGTTCATTATTAAATGAACAAAAACAAACAACACAATGTAGTCCTTAAAGAATTTTCAGTTTGTACATATTCTTGTTCAAATATTTCTTCTTTTTCTACAATAATTTTATATTTTGTAAAGTTTACCTACTAACATCTTAAAGCTAATATTTTCTAATCATAAAATTCTTTTAACTTTTTAAGACAAGTAAAGCTAAAAAAAACTTATGTAATCAATTAAAATATCTAATAATAAAATTGTATAAAATTATATTATGATAAAGTATAACATTTATTATAATTTTATACTAAATAATAGATTGTTAACCCTCAAATTACAAATATTGAAAAATTTACGTGCATATATCTTAAATACAAACTACTTAATATTTTGAAAAGTCTAATTAAAAAAATTTAGAGTAACTATTGCACAACAATTTTACTTACAAACTTAATTTTTAAAATTTCACCAGGCTACTTTTCATTAAAAAAAAATATACAAACAAAAGTACTATACAGACAAAAATGACTATACTACTACATTACAACTAACTGTGAATTAAATTATATTTTTTTAGACTTTTTAATATTTTACACTTTAACTTGCACAATCATAATAAGTAAAATATTATGAGTGCAAAATAAATTAATATTTAACGGTTTAAGATATAATATATCACTTTTAATAGTTATCATATTCTCAAAATTATTACACCACAAACAACTTTCACATAGTAAATTATGACTTCATATTTAAGACATCCAACTACTTAACACATTACCTATAGCTATTTCATATTTGAGACATCCAACTACAAAATCTGGAAAATGGATGTCAAGACTACTTTCTTAAATGGGAGCGTTGAAGAGGTTGTGTACATGACACAAACTGAAAGTTTTGTAGATCCAAGTTTTGCTAGAATGGTTTATAAGATAAGTCGATCTATTTATGGATTAAAGTAAGCCTCGAGGAGATGGAATATACGTTTTGATGAAACAGTCAAATAGTTTGGCTGTAGATGAACCATGTGTTTACAAGAAGGTTAGTGGGAGCCATGTGGCATTCCTAGTATCATATGTAGATGATATATTACAAATAAGGAATGACATTCTTTCTCAACAGACTGTTAAGACTTGGTAGAGAAATAGTTTCTTGATGAAAGACTTAGCAGATGTGTCCTATATCTTAGGGATCAGGAACTATAGAGATAGATCACGAAGATTTTTCGGCTTAAGTTAGAGTACATACATTGACAATGTATTGCACCAATTAGGGATGCAGAGAGGCTAAAAGGGAAATGTTCCCATGTCTATGAGATTGTGATCTCAAAATAAATGGTCTAAAATCATTGGATGATATGGACCACATTTGTATAGTTCTATATGCTTCGGAAATTGGTTTCATAATGTATGTGATGATATGTACTCCTCATGATGTCTCATATGCTTTAAGCATGACGAGCAGGTACCCGTCTAATCCAAGTGATGGTCACTTGATTGGAATCAAGAGAATTCTTAAGTGCCTGAAGAGGACTAAAGACTCATTCTTAGTATATGGAGGAGATGGGAAGCTGGATGTAAAATGTTACACGGATGTTAGTTTCTAAACAGACAGGACGGTTTTCTGTCTTAGTCTGGATTTGTGTTTTGTCTAAATAGATGTGTTGTAAGCTAGAATAGTTCACAACAAGAACCGTAAATGATTCTACAATCGAGGCTTAGTATTTTGATACTAGCGAAGTAGCCAAAGAGGATGTTTTGGGAATTTACTAAGGCGATATCACCTTATTAATGAGATTAATGATCAAGGAGATATACTTATATGTAAAGTGCATACTATTGATAATATTGCAGAACCAGTGACTAAGGCTTTGTCGCAGCATCAGCATGTAAGTCACACTAGTTCCAAATGTATTGGATACATGGGATATTGGGTCTAGTGCAAGTGGAAGATTGTCGTAGAACCAGTGACTAAGGCTTTGTCGCAGCAGCAACATATATACTTTGATTCTACTCAAAGTTACCTTTGACCGGGTAATGATAAAGGTGGACATTGGGTATATTATGAATCATATGAGAAATATGAATGATAGATATAGGATTTAACCCTCCTATTTTAGGAGTGATATTATTGGCCTCTTGATTGAGTGAGACTATGAAATGCATGGCCATGCTCAAATTGTGATTTGTTTAATAGTCTACTCATCGATCAAGTAAACCGGGATTAAATGTTGAAGAGGATGACAAAAACCATGCCTCGAGTTTAATCTATAATATAAGGTTAAAAGGATTATATTACATGGAACATTATTCATTAAAGGTTTAATTGGATCACCAATTATTATTATTACTTGGGTAGCAATGATGTATTACTAAATGCCGCTCATTGTTTATAATTTTATTATGAGATAGTAAAATTATTGCCAACGTAATAATAACCTAAAGGGTTACACATAAAGAACGTTTTAAACGGAGCATTAATTAAATTTCGAATTTAATTGAATTATTATTATTATTATTGAATTATTGGATTAATTAAGTAGGACTTGATTAATTATATAATAATTCGAATATAATAAATAATACTACTAATAATCAGATTGGGTTTTGGAAGCCCAATCAGATTAGGTATAGGCCCAGAATTCTCTCCATATAAATACATTAAGATGTATTATTTTAGGGTTAAGAAATTGAAAAAACGTTTTTCTTAAAAACCCTAGCTGCTCTACATCAAAGAGAGGCTAGAGAGAGAGAGAGAGTTCCGAGGGTAGTTCTTGGCTAGTACCAACTCCGGTGATCGTTGGACGATCGGGCGTTCGTGTGGACTGATTAGAGACGTGTATCGCAAGGCGGGACACGTGGTGATCATATCAAAGGACCTCCATTAGTCAGCCGTTCGTAAAGCTTCAAAAGGTAAACTATTCTATTCACGAATTAAATATCGTTTTTCGCATGGATCCTGCGGAGGGTTTCGTTAATTTTTCTGTTTTACGCGTTTTTCCGTTGCGTTTTCATGCCCGAAACCCTTCAATGGTATCAGAGCTACTTGCGAAAAGTTTTTAATTCGTTTATATGTTTACTGTTTTGATGATAAAATCATGTTAGCGACTATCATGATTGATGCGTTGTTTTTATGAAAACATGAATATTGTATTGATGTATATACATAAATTGTATAATAATGATGATTGAGATGATCATATGATGATCATATAATCTGTATGTATACTGATATATACATGATATATTTTTGTTCTTGTTATGAGAATCGTATTCGATACGATTTCTGATTGGCTGCGCAGATTTGGTGAAATTTGCATACTCTCTCGGAATTTCTCGAAAAATACCTTTTCGGAAAGGGAAACGGGCGTCTGAACAATACTGACTATGTCACTCGTTCATCTGTAAGGCGTTTGACGTCGTTTACTGTCTGTAAACAGCGATTTATTGTTTTCATAATTCTGATTTTAATTTTCTGATTTACACATTATTTGATTTTGTGATTGGATCATGAAAAATATGATATGGTGTGATATGTTGATGCAATATGAGATGTTCTTAACTGTTAATTGAGCATGGTGTATGGTTGTGGCCCTACGACCCATAGGTTAGTGGTTTTTTTATTATGGTTTTGGTTTTAAATACGACTTGCATGTCGTTCATTCTTGTAATGATAAATCTCGAATGTAACTCGAGTTTCTCTTGTAAGTTTATTAGATTAGCTTTTCATATTATATAATTGATGATATGAAGACATGGAGGCATGCCAAGGATGCGATCAAAGGAGACATTACAAGGAAGCATGAAGACATGTGTAATTTATTATGTTGTATTTGATACCACCATAGATTGACCTTGATTTTTCCTTAGCTTGGAAAAATCGCATAGGATTGGGCCATAACCAAGCACGTTTACTTTACGCATTTTACATATATGATGCATGTGATGATGGTATGTATGCGTAGCTATATTGATGCATGTTTTAATTAGAATAAACATGTATGTATTAGATACATCACCCATGCCATGCCTGCTAAACAAGATAAAATCTGTAACGATTCAAGATTTTAAAATTGAACAAAACGAACATGAGATTCCTGTGTTTATGAAACACGAAAATAATTATGAATTTTCGATTTTTTTATATGGGGCGATTTTGACAAAAATACAAGCAGCGCTTGTAAGAAAGGCGGGTTTTAAGTGAGGCCACTATGACTCCTCCGTTGGACTGGAAATCAAACCATTGATGAATTTTGAATTGAAGTACTTAGTTCAAGGAAAAATTGGGAATCTCTTGATGATGGGATCATGGTCGTTTTAATAATAAAATCCCTAAATTTAAAATATTAAGTCACTTAGATGCCTTCCAATGGGTAACACTCGTCAAGACCTAGATCGAGAAAGAGTGGGTTCGCCAAAGCGAAGCACTCCAATCTATCGTGGTAAGGCGCGATGAAGTAAATGTGATACTTAACTGTTAGACCATCGGGTTAGACTTAACTAAGTTACCACAATAGGATTGTGAACTTAGAGGCATGGAGTTTGGTATGATTTATTGGATAAATGTGGACAAATGTTGTTCTACCAGACTTTCCAAGAGTTATATATGATATAATTGACAAGAGTTGTCTACCTAAATAAATCATGTTTTGGGAGTAAAGCCAAAGCTGACCTTAAGCATGACGAAATATGGATCTTGGCTCACTAGAAGGATTTAGAGTAATGCCTTCCGAATTAATAGTTAGGGCTATTGATTTGATAAAAATAGTGAGAGATATATATTGTGAATATATATGGATAATCACTTGAACATAATTTAATAAATCTGCAAATAACTTATTTTATGCATTTTAACATTGTAGATATCTAAATGGCAAACTCAAACAATTTCTCTGTGCGATCAGTCCTTGAGAAGGAAAAGCTGACAGGAACCAACTTCCATGATTGGCAAAGGAATTTGAGGATTGTCCTCAGGCAGGAGCGAAAGCTTTATGTCCTTGATATTCCTCACCCTGGACCTCTTGCTGCTGAAGCAACCGAGGCTCAACAAAATGCTTATCAGAAGCATCTTGATGATTCTACGGATGTCTGTTGTTTGATGCTAGCGACTATGAGTCCTGAGCTTCAGAAACAACATGAGCGTATGGACGCTTATGACATGATTGAGCACCTCAAAAGGATGTTTGAGGGTCAAGCTCATCAAGAGAGGTTTGATGTAAGCAAAGCGTTGTATGCATGCAAACAGGGAGATCGTGACCCGGTTGGACCGCATGTTCTAAAGATGATAGGGTATATGGAAACCCTTGAGAATTTGGGTTTCCCGGTTTTACCGGAACACTAAGCAGATTTGATCTTGCAGTCTTTGAACAGCAACTACACTCAATTTGTTATAAACTATATTATGAGTGAGATAGACAAAACACCTACCGAACTATTGGCATTATTGAGGACTGCTGAGACCAATATGTCAAAGGCTAACCCTGCTCCCATAATGATGGTGAATAAAGGGAATGCCAAAGGAAAGGGGAAATGGAAAGGCAAGAAGAAGATTGGAACTAAATCTGCTAATCCGAAACCTGCTTTCAAAAAGGCTTTGAAGCCTACTGGAGGTGTTGCAAAAGGTGCTGCAAAGGGTGATATATGTCACTTTTGCAAGAAGCCGGGTCATTGGAAGCGTAATTGTCAAGCTTATTTGGAGGATTAGAACCTGAAGGGTATGAAGTCTGTGAAGATTTCTGATTCATGTATGTATGTTATAGAAGTCAATTTGTCTACTTCTACATCATGGGTATTGGATACTGGATGTGGTTCTCACATTTGTATAAATGTGCAGGAACTGCGAAGGAGTAGGACTTTGGCGAATGGAGCAAAGGTTGTTGCTTTGGCTGTAGGGACTTATAATTTATCGTTGCCCACTGGGCTTATTTTAGAACTTGAAAACTGTTTTTATGTGCCTGCGATTTGCAGAAACATTATTTCTGTTTCTTGTTTGGACAAGAAAGGTTTTTCCTTTACAATTCAGAACAATAGTTGTTCCTTTGGTTTGAATAATGTTACCTATGGGGTTGCACGTTTATTTAATGGTTTATATGTTCTTGATCTTGATATTCCTGTCTATAATGTAAATAATAAACGTATTAAGGCTAATGACTCAAATCAAACATACCTTTGGCATTGTCGTTTAGGCCATATAAATGAGAAACGCATTTCCAAGTTACATAAGGATGGATACTTGGATAAGTTTGATTTTGAATCATACGAAGAATGCGAACCTTGTCTCATTGGAAAAATGACTAAAGCTCATTTTACCGGAATTGGTGAGAGGGCCACCGAACGATTAGAACTCATACATAGTGATGTATGTGGTCCAATGCGTACGATGGCAAGAGGTGGCTTTTACTACTTCATAACCTTTACTGATGATTTTAGTAGATACGGATATGTGTATCTTTTGAAGAACAAATCTGAATCATTTGAAAAATTCAAAGAGTACAAGGCAGAAGTGGAAAAGCAAATAGGCGGAAGTATTAAAACTCTACTATCTGATCGTGGAGGTGAGTACCTAAGCTTAGAATTTAAGAATTTCTTAAAGGAGTGTGGTATTGTATCACAACTCACACCTCCTGGAACACCACAATGGAATGGTGTATCTGAAAGGAGAAATCATACCTTGTTGGACATGGTGCGATCGATGATGAGTCTAGCGGATCTTCCAATTAGTTTATGGGGTTATGCTCTAGAAACGGCTACACACACACTTAACCGAGTTCCTACTAAATCGGTTCAAACTACACCATATGAGATATGGACTGAGAAACGTCATAGCATGTCCTTTTTGAAAGTATGGGGATGCGAAGCGTTTGTGAAACGTTTAGTCACTGACAAGCTAGGACCGAAATCCGACAAATGTAATTTTGTGGGATACCCAAAAGAAACTAAAGGGTATTATTTCTATAATCATACCGAGAGCAAAGTGTTTGTTGCTCGAACTGCTGTATTTCTTGAAAGAGAACCGTTCTCTAAGAAAAAAAGTGGGAGTATGATAGATCTCGATGAAGTTCAAGAACCACAGAATGACATTGAACCAGAGTTGGAACATGAGCACGAAGTACATGAAAATGTTATTGCTCAAGAAACACAGGTTGTTCGTAGATCTAGTAGGATTCGCCACGAGCCTGAGAGATATTATGGATTTCTCTTAACTCAGACTGGCGATGTAATGCTTATGGATGAAGATGAGCCTCTTACCTATCAGGATGCTATGAATAGTCCAGATTCTGAGAGATGGCTGGAAGCTATGAATTCTGAGATGGATTCCATGTATGAAAACAAAGTATGGACTTTGGTTGAACCACCTGAAAGGGTAAAACCTATTGGGTGCAAATGGGTTTTCAAGAAGAAAATAGACATGGATGGTATTGTAACGACCTACAAAGCAAGACTAGTGGCAAAAGGTTTCAAACAAATTCATGGTATTGACTATGATGAAACTTTCTCACCAGTAGCTATGGTCAAGTCCATCAGGATTTTGCTTGCGATAGCAGCTTACTATGACTATGAAATCTGGCAAATGGATGTCAAAAGCGCTTTCTTAAATGGGAGCTTAGAAGATGATGTGTATATGATACAACCAGAAGGTTTTGTCGATCCGAGATTTGCTAGAATGGTCTGTAAGCTAGTACGATCTATTTATGGATTGAAGCAGGCCTCAAGGAGTTGGAACATTCGTTTTGATATAACAGTCAAAGAGTTTGGCTTTATTCAAAATGAAGATGAGCCTTGTTTTTACAAGAAGGTTAGTGGGAGCAAAGTTGTAACAGCCCCAAATCCGGGGTCAGGGATTTAGGGTTGTCACAATCCATGTACTCCTTGCCTTACCTGTATTACTCACACCATTCATAATTCACCTGCTCATGACCCCACAACATATGTCTCACACACACACACACACACAGGTTAGAGTCTCAGAAACGACACAATACAACAACTGCGGAATAAATAACTTTTATTACAATACCCAAATGTCTTTTGAATCTGTTACTGATACAATTTCTAAGTATTGTTACGTTACCAGCTTAGCCTTCTGATGCTCACAATCCTCTAATACCATTCATGTCTATACATAAGTTGAATACCAAAGTCGTAGCCTGATTCGATTGGTTCGTACTACTCCCGGGATCACTGCTAGAAACTGTTTATGGGAACGCCTTGCGAGGAATGTGCCGTCCCATAGGCATCCTGCTTCGCTGCTATATAATATATATAAAATAATAGCAAGAGTGAGCGATAGCTCAGCAAGGTAATGAAAGTATGGCATAATTCTGCCTTTTAATACAACCCAGAAATAAAGCGGGTATAAGACAGTAATTTGTCAAAATATCTCGATACTGAAATATATATTAGGGGACCGGCGCTACTCAGTCCCTTACATATCCCCAAGTTCGAGTAAATCCATAACACTGAAACATAAAGTTCCTTTCCCTTTTTCCCCAAGTATACAACTCCACAAAGTAGTCGTATCCGGTTGGAAAGGAAATTCACTCATATTTCCTAGGCTGATGCCTGTTAATGGATATCGACTTGTTCCATGAATTTACCCCTCGATCGTTGAGGTGGTAACACAATATTTGACTTGCAGCAATTACATTGTTCCGAAAAATATCTGTTCCTTGACAGTTTTTGAATTGAGAGTTTAAAAAGAGTAGTAGTCACTTAAATCAGGTTTCCCATATTTTTGATAGTTGAGCGAGCATTTAAATCCCCTTTAAAAGACAGATTTAAATGGAAAAACATTGTTTTGGGAACCTCTTTTTGATTTGAAAATAATTAATAATATTTATTAAATAAGTAACCTTAAACGAATATTTGAATTAATATTCATTAAGTAAGTATTCTCAAATGAATATTTGAAAATAATATTTATTAAATAATTGAGCCTCAAATGAATATTCAAAATAATATTCATTAATTACTAAATTTCAAATGAATATTCGAAAATAATATTCATTAAATAATTAATCTCAAATGAATATCCAAAAGTAATATTCATTAAATAAATAATCAATCCTCGAATGAATATTTAAAGGTAATATTCATTAAACAATTAAATAACTTTCAAATGAATATTCAAACATACTATTCATTACATAATCCCCACATGAATATATACGATAATATTCTTAAAGTCAATATCCTCAAATGAATATAAATGATATTCTGTAAGTCGATAATCCTCAAATGAATATTAATAAATAATATTCTTAAAATGAATATTAATAAATAATATTCTTAAAGTCAATAATCCTCAAATGAATATTCATAAATAATATTCCTTAAATAAAATAATTAACCCTCGAATAACAATTACCCGATATCTTTATCGGAAAATAACCTTTATCATATACAAAATATAATCACATCTGACCTTTCAAGAAAATCACACGCCCTTACCCTAGGGCAAATATAAAACCCTGGCTTATAGCTGATATCCCATGTCTAACTTATAAGCCCCAACTTCAAGTCATAACCTCAAGTATTGCTATACATAGCAAATCGAAAACAAGTATGCAATTTATATATATCGCAATCGCATATCATAATTGAAAACAGTTATTATCACAACAACATTAATATAGGTTTTGAAAACTTGCCTGATGCTCGAGAAGTGATAGGGGTTCGCGACGATGTCGGACAATCTAGACAAAGTCAAACGAAAACACACGGTTAATCCCCTCGATAAACCACTTATAACTCAATGCTTAAACACGTAAGCGAAACACAACCAAGGAATTACTAGCTCGTTATAAGCTCATACTAAGTCCATGTTATTCGTCAAATACTTATATCATAAGTTTGGTTCGAAATCCATCCTCAAATCCAAGTTATACTTAACCATTTGGAACCTTGGTTTCTAAGTCTCGTTTTCAGTGATTTTCACTTGTGCAACCTCGGCTTCCTTATTTTTATAAAATCGGAAAATGATCTTTTTGACTCGAAACCTTTGCACAAGGCTTGCTAACTGTCCTTAGCATTATATCACAAAGTATCACATTTTAATTCGACTCTTAAAGGTCTTTGACTTAGCATCAAAGTGGTTACATTTCTGCGATGAAACCTCTCGAACCACGATTACTAAAACTAGCATAACTCTTAAACCGTTCGGCTAAATTAGGCGAACCACATATCATTACGAAGCTTATAACATAAACTACACAATCATGAGGAGTAGGACTCAAGGGTCGAGCTCTAACAGAGGAAAAACAGGGAACCAATCAGTAGGTAAAAATTTGGGCATTACGACGGCTGTAATCGTAACGTTTACCGGTTTTTGTTATGTCAAAACCTCTTAAAACCAAATCAATTCAACAACACCACCATTTTTACAACATAATCAGTTTATATACTTCACGAACATATCACAAACATCAACCAACAACAAGTATCCATCAAGAATTCACCATACATACTCCAAACTCCATAAACATGCTCTTTCTTAAATCATTACTAAAAACTTCACATAAAATCCAACATAAATCAAAGGGTGGATGAGTGGTATACCTTCCTTGAATCCTTAAACACACCACAAGAGCTTGTAAGCCTTAATAGGGTCTTTACCCATGGTTATCATCCTTAAACTTGCAAAAGAAATCAAGAACAAGTCATGAAACTTTCGGAGTTACTATACACCGGTTTAAAGAACTGGAAACACGAAGGTCTTACCTTGCTCAAATGGAAGAAACTTGTGAAATACGAAATGTAGGTTATCTCAAGACCTTTCCAACAAGCTATAGATCGCCATTTGCCACCGAGAAATGAAGGAGATATAGAATTTACAATTCGGCAGTTTTGCTTTTGCCGAAAATGAAGAAAAGGAATGGTTTTAGATTTTTTTGGTTAATTTGCTTGGAATGCAGATTGTTTTGTTAAAAGTGGGGTGAGTCATCACATTGTCCTTGTCATCAGGACACGTGTCAAGCCATGGAGTATCATGGAGTATCAGGACACGTGTCAAACCACTATCTTATGGGTCTTTAGGCCATAACCAATCACCATGCTCATATAACAATTAAGAACATCTCATATTACATTAACATATCATACCATATCATATTTCTCATGATCCAATCATAGAAATCAAATAAAGTGTAAATCAGAAAATCAAAATTAGAATTCTGAAAATATTAAATCGATGTTTACAGACAGTAAACGACGTCAAACGCCTTACAAACTAACGAGTGACAGAGTCAGTTTTGTTCAGACGCCCGTTTACCTTTCTGAAAAGGTATTTTCGGCGAAAATCTGACATAGTATGCAAATTTCACTAAATCTGCGCAGCGTGTTCAGAAATCGTATCGAATACGATTCTCATAACAAGAACAAACATATATCATGTATATATCAGTATAAATACAGATTATATGATCATCATATGATCATCCCAATCATCATTAATGTAAAATTTATGCATATACATCAATGTTATCATCAAAACAACACATCAATCATGATAATCGCAAACATGCTTGTATATACATCAAAACTTTAAACATATAACCGAATTAAAACGTTTTCGCAAGTAGCTCTGATACCATTGAAGGGTTTCGAGCAAATAAACACAACGGAAAACGTAAAAATAAATCAAAATTCGAAACCCCTTCGCAGGATCCATGCGAAAACAAAAGATTTAATTCGGAGATTAAGAACAAATACCTTAAGAAGCTTTAACAGTTCATTAATGGAAGATTAATGGATATCCAAAGCTTGTTCAATCACCATGTATCCCTCTCTCGCGATCTACGCTCTACGGTATCCACACGAACGCTTTTCTTGAAGGATTGATGTGTACTAGCACCCGAAAACTGCTTCTTTCTCTCTCCCTTTTCTTGCTCTCATAAGCGGCTAGAGTTTATATAGAGAGGAAAATAAGTTTTCTAATTATAATCCAATTATAATAAAATACTAATCCGAAATTCCAATTTATTATTTAATTAAGTCGCACTTAATTAATTAATAACTAATTTCAGAACTAGTTTAAGTAATTCCATTTTCTATTTAAATAATTAATCAAGTCATACTTAATTAATATTATAAATAAAATAAATTACTTATTTAAATTTAAATTAATAATTTAAATTATTTCTCCTTCAAGCGTTCTTTGTGTGTGACCCTGTAGGTTATTATTACGTTGGTAACAATTTTAATAACTAATTAAAATTGTAAACAATGAGCGGCATCTAGTAATACATCATTGTCACCCAAGTAATAATAATTAAATCGGTGATTCGATTAAGCCTTTCATGAATAATGTTCCATGTAATATAATCCCTTTAACCTTAATATTATAGATTAAACTCGAGGCATGTAATGTGGCATCCTCTTCATAATTTATCTTAGTTTTCTTGATCGATGAGTAGACTAATAAATCAAATCAACATTTGAGCACGACCGTGCATTTCTTAGTCTCACTCAAACAAGAGGCCAATAATATCGCTCCTAAAATTAGGAGGGTTAAATCCCATCTAGATCATTCATATTTCTTATACGATTCATAATATACCCAATGTCCACTTTTATCATCACCCGGTCAAAGGTAACTTTTAATGTAATCAAAGTATATTAAGTCTCGTATAAAAATATAATGATTTCAGGTCTAAGGATCATTACACCATTATCACAGTGAAAATTACTTATGACATTATTAACATGTGTAATCTCACGGCGGGTCAATCCAGTGTCATGTACCCTTACATGCACCTATGTTTTGACTTTAGTATCACCATACCTATGACCAATGAGATGTGGTCATCAGTCAACAAACATACTAGTCTCTGTGCATTATTATTGTCCTTAAATAATAACACTCGACTAGGGATATTTAGGAATAAAGATACTATTCATATAATCTCATTTTTATGTCACATACTTAAAGATATCGAATACGTATCATAATTCTAAGGACATTTATTATGCTAACATTTATAACGCAGTAAATAAAAACATAATAAACTAATAATAATAATCAATAAAACATAATTTATAATAATAAAATGTTTTCTTTAAAACATAAAAGTATTGTCTCTAGAGCACTAATACTAACAGGAAGCTTGGTTCATTTTTTGAAGGCGTTGAGCAGCACGATCAACCATCGATATTCAAAATCTTCAAACAAATCCCCATAAATCTTCAAAACTTCAAAGATGAATCCCAGAAAATGATGAATATGGTCAAAGAAAACTCGCCGGAAATCGCCCCACCATAGAGAAACTAGAGGAAAACTAAAGAAAACTAAAGAAATTTTTGAAATTGGAAATAAAAAGTGAAGAGTGAAAAAGAAATCTCACTCTTTTATAACTGAAATAGCTGGTCACCCAACCAGTCAAAGGGAAGGGCAACCGTCTACAGCCGGTCGAGGCCCATAATTCCTCATTGGGCTCCAGGAATAAGGCCCTTAGAAATTGAGGCCCAAAAGAAATAAAATAAAGCCCAAAGAAATAGAGGCTCAAGAAAATATGGCCCTTTAAAATTGAGGCCCAAAAGAAATAAAATAAAGCCCAAAGAATTTGAGGTTGAAGAAACCCTAGACTGAGGTCGAAAAGATATGTGAAACTGAAGTCGATTTGTTTGACCTAACACCAATTTGAGGTCGAAATTTGAGGTAGAAGAAACCCTAGACTGAGGTCGAATGACCGAGGTCGAAAAGATATGCGAAAATGAAGTCGATTTGTTTGACCTAAGACCAATTTGAGGTCGAAATTTGAGGTCGAAGAAACCCTAGACTAAGGTCGAATGACCGAGGTCGAAAAGACATGCGAAACTGAAGTCGATTTGTTCGACCTAAGACAAATTTGAGGTCGAAATTTGAGGTCGAAGAAACCCTAGACTGAGGTCGAATGACTGAGGTCGAAAAGACATGCAAAACTGAGATCGAACTCTTCGACCTGGGACCAACTGAGGTCGAAACTGAGGTCGAAGAAACTCTAGATTGAGGTCGAAAGGCTGAGGTCGAAAACTCATGCAAAACTGAGGTCAAACTCTTCGACCTGGGACCAATTGAGGTCGAAACTGAGGTCGAAGAAACCCTAGATTGAGGTCGAAAACACATGGAAAACCGAGGTCGAATCATTCGACCTGGAACCAACTGAGGTCGAAGGCTGAGGTCGAAACTGAGGTTGACAATACCTCAAAACTGAGGTCGAAAATACCCTTAAAAATATTAAATTAAATAAATAAATACAATTATTTATTTATTGACATGCAAAAATTCCTAAAAGAGAAAGTCGAGGAAAAATGTACAGATCCCAAAGCGAGATCAACAATAACTTCTGTGAAAAACTCGGAAAGATTTTCTCAGAAGTTGGGGGCAAATGATATGGACAGAAAAGTAATCCTAGAAATGTAATTAATGATGTATTAATTAGACCTAGATTGGTCCAAGAATATGGCCCGATAAACAAGGCCCGAAACCATAATTATTTATTAATTTGGTAATTAATAAATAGGGAAAATATACCGCTCATAAAATCATCAAAAAAGTCTGCCTTCTACAAAGAAAAATCTAGAATCTCAATCAAAGGAAATAACTAGTCACAGTCCTTATCCTACGATAAGGAAAAGACTTGCCCACCAAGGAATACAATACTTAGCCACCGTCAAGAAAGAGACTTATTCGCTAAGTCTCCCAAAAATATCCTAAATACAAGGCTCCTTACGCCTATATAAAGGACCTGATCCTTCAATCAGATTTACGTTCTCTGGCTTGATTCTCAATTACAAATTGAGATACGTAGGCAGGACAGATTTAGTCACGAAACACGAGAACAACCATTAAAGCTCGAAAGCTCTTAAACCCTAGCAGTAAATTTACAAGTACGTTTTTTATTCTACAACATATCATATTACAACTAAGTGTGAATTAAATTATTTTTTTTATACTTTTTAATATGTTACACTTTAACTTGCACAATCATAATAAGTAAAATATTATGAGTTCAAAATAAATTAATATGTAACGGTTTAAGATATAATATTTCACTTTTAATAGTTATCATATTCTCAAAATTATTACACCACAAACAACTTTCACACAATAAATTATGACTTCATATTTGAGACATCCAACTACTATATATATATATATATATATATATATATATATATTACAAGTATAATACATTTGTATTCTTTTATTTAAGAGCTGCTGATATGTGCTCTCTACTGAGGCACTTTTATTCTTTATCTACAACTTCTTCTATTGTCTGTTGTTTTCTTTAAAATTTATTACAATGTATAACATCAAGTAGTGGCAGTCATGTATTTACTATTTTCAATCAACCATCCATCTTCGCAGCAATAAAATCTCTACATCCCACACTAAATATGGAAAGTTGGTTTGTTAATTCTAACAAATTCTTTTGTTCGTATAATTCATTTTATGTTTTTTTATTCTTTTAGTTTCTATCTATCAATATCATGTATGTAATTTTTGTTTTTCGTGTATCTCTAAACTGTGTAAACTGATGAGATTAACAATTTTTTTTATTACAATGTTTTGTTACGCTGCTTAAAAAATATAAAACACCCATGAATATAATTACATAATTATTTTATACAAAAATAATAGAATTATTGTTGTAGTTATAATTTTCTTTTAATATAAACTTGGTAATTGCTGTGGATAACAATCATGTTTTCTTGAGTAAAATATTTGTAAAAAATCAGTTATTAATTACATAAAAAAATGTAATATATTTTAAATTAAAATAAGTCGAGTTTTTAATATTACTATAGTATTATAATGAAAAATAATATAAATCTAAACATCATTTAATTTAATAAATTAATTAATATTTTTTTGAATTTATTAAATTAAACAATGAATTCAATAAATTGTCTATCCTTTAAAGACATGAATTTAGGAGCATTTGGCCTAATTGGAGACCTTGGGATCTGTAAAGCTCTTTGCGTTGCCAAATAGTTTATGCATGCTGGAAGAGCACTTTCTTATGGATTAAGGTGGAGGTGGAGCCTTTGAAGTTTTTTATAGTAATTCTGTTGTGAAAACTAAAGTTTTTCCACAAAAATTTCAAACTATCCACCTTAATCCACAAGAATTCCAGATATGCCAGCAGTGTGTTTATTTGGCAACACCAAGCGCTCTCCATATTCCAAGGTGTCCAATTCGGCCAAATGCTCCTAAATTTAGGTCTTTAAAGGCGTCCTACTCTCCCTAAAAATGTTTACAAGTAGAAATTTATAGGAGATAAATTTATTGAATAGTTCATATACTAGCAGCTCCTCCACTAACTATAAGACATTTTCATAGGCTTTTTATTTTTGCTTCATGAAGAGAAATTATTTCTGAACACAATATCCTAATATAAAATAAAACACTTTCTTTCACTTTATTCCTTTTTTTAGAAGTTGGTGTTGTCAAGAAGAGATATATATATATACACGTTTTTAGGTGCATAAGTATTTATCATAAAGTACCTTTTTAAACTATTAGTTAATAAGTATACCATGAAATGAATTAAAAAGAGTTAATATGCATCGAGGCATGCGGACCAAATAAGCTTAGATAAAGAAATATGTAAACAAAAAAAGTTAGAACTGTAGCATGTGTATCTAATTTAGTTCAACTTATAGCTAAGTGAAAATACAATAATATTTACCTAGCAAAAAAAAATCCATAACATCTACTTTAAAAAAAACCGACCTTATTGTTCTCCTAGCTTAAGTGAAAAAAATTGATCTTAATGTTCTCCTAGCTTAAGCGTGTCAGTTGGTGTTTCAATTCCATGGGCCACCAATTAAATTCGGCATATCTTGTTCATCCAAAACATTTGGAATGTGCTCTAGGGACATCAGTTGCATCCTTGTTTCTATATGGGAAGAATTAAAATTATTCACATTCGAGGCAACAACAAAACACCAAAAGAGCTAAGATTATAAGGGTATAGAGCACTTTAAAAATATTATTTATCAACACCAAACAATGCACATATGAAGAATAATCTAGAGGCCAAAGAAAGGGTGAACTAATAATTTACTATAGAGTCTTGTTTTCAAATTGAAATATATGATGTATCATATATAAGACAATAGGCTATGCACCCCAAAAACCAAAGACAATAATATTATTTACGGTTTTACAGCTAAATGTTAAAGATGCAAACTTCCATCACATTAAGCACAAAGATAGATACACACATCAACAAACTATACCCTCACATCAGTAAGTACAAAATATGAGGTTTACAAAATATCTAAACAAAATAATTGAATGCATACAATTGGGTAGGCAAATGTTCAGTGTAGACCCTTAAACTTAGCACTAAAACTTACCACTAATCGTAGACCATATAGTTTTTATATATGTATCGCAATATATAGTGCAAACACATTACATTGCAGTACATATATAAAAATAACCTTTCTACAAGTCCTAAGTTTAAGGATCTACATATAACAAAACCTGAATTGGGTAAATCAAAAAAATAAAAAGTAAAAAACACATAAATTGAGTAAAAGGATGCTTAAAGTAAAGTACTTCACCAAAAGGGTGGGATGGTCTCATGAAAATAATAGGGGTTGAGAAGGACTTCTCTCTCAGTATTGCACTCACTTACCATGGAAATGTAAAATGATATGCAATCATGTATGTTGGGGTATGTATTATATAGGAACTGAAAGCAACCCTTGTGCCAACTAGTAGTACAATTTTGGTAAAATTAAACCAGATATTATGTGCATATTAGTAAGATACTATGTAGATATTTATAAAATAGCTGATATCAATAAGAAAGATTGAAAAGATGAATTTGACTTAAAAATTTTAGTTGATTGTATATAGATACTTTATCTTTTCTTCCTAAACCAACTTTTATTTAAAAAAATGGATTTAAAAATAATAAATATGAATGTACAAATATAGAAATATATATTGTATATAGTTTTGGTAAAATTAAGCGAGATATTATGTGGATATTAGTAAGATACCACGTAGATATCTATAAAATAGCACATATCAATAAAAAGATGAATTTGACTTCAAAATTTTACTTGATTCTAGGGATACTTTATCTTTTCTTAGTAAACCAACTTTTATCTTAAAAAATGGATTTAAAAATAATATATATGAATGTACAATTATAGAAATATTGATAGAGCATATATTTGTATATAGTTTTGGTAAAATTAAGCCAGATATTATGTGGATATTAGTAAGATACCATGTAGATATTTATAAAATAGCGGATATCAATAAAAAAGATTGAAAATATGAATTTGACTTAAAAATATTAGTTGATTCTATGTAGATACTCTATCTTTTCTTCGTAAACCAAATTTTATCTTAAAAAATCAATTTAAAAATAATAGATATGAATGTTCAACTATAGAAATACTGATAGGGCATACATTTATATATATTTTATAAGATTTTATTCTTATTTATTGTCTTTTGTAAATAATTAGATATTAACTGATTGAATTTTATTGTTTTATGACTGTAATTGTATTGTTTTACCAAGGGATTCTGAAATTCTTGAATTGTATTAGTTTACCAAGGGATTTTGAAATTCTGCTTTTTGCAGTATGGGAACGAGCCCTGGTGGATTGTGAAGAGCATTAATAATGGACCAATAATAATTTATCTTGGCAGAAAGAATTTTATTCTTTGTTAAACAACTTCATGGGTCAATGTGTATAAAACCCAATGTAATGAGCCTATGTGTGGAAGGCCAAGGTTACAATTTCATGTCTTGTAAAAACTTATTAGATTTCAAGTCTCTTGTATAGATAAAAGAGTACAACTTGTTCGATATCTCTTGGATGTGGGAAAAGTATATGTATTTCACTAATAGATGGATGGTTATTACTAAGTCTCGTTATACAGAAGAATAAGAAAGCTATTTTCGTACATACGTAGTATGTCCACTTTTAGGTCCAAAGTATCGTAGAAAGGGGGTTGAATACGATACTCACAAATTATTTAATTTCGTTCGCGGATAAATCATTCAGTTCAACTACGAAATCAAATGCACCAAATCAAAACACGAGTCGGGGAATATATCGTTTTATAAATATAAACCGCGAGGGGTGCTACAAATCTAATCCGTAGATTAGCTTCAATGAGTTCAGGTTAACGTAATCAATACAAACTTTCGAAATTAAGGCACTATAAATTTTCTCCAGTAATTGTTCTTGTGCTCTTAATTCTTCAGAGTAAATACGATCACTTCTGCCAACCAACAGAAGAAGAACACTGTCTTCATTCTCTATTTGTAGTCTTTATTTGGAAAACTATCGAACCAAATTAATTGAATAATCTTGGTCGTCCATTTTCCAATCAACCTGACACAAATACTAAAAACTCACCTGCTCCATCAATTAGAAAACCATCGAATGAATAAGTAATTTCTCCTTCGATAGTTTTTAAATAAAAACTATCGAATGGCAAATTACTTTGAAATGGTTTTTCTAATAGTTTCTCTTAATCATATACGATGGTTTTTCTTAAAAGAAAACCATCGAACCTTTTCTTTTATTCCTTGATCCTTTGAAAATCCTTTTGAATTTCAGGGTGTTTTTAGATTTAGACTTAAATCAACTTCTTCCGAGACGATAAACATCTTGATCATTTAAGTGCTGACAACTGGTGCAATTGGTCTGGTTCACAGATGAATACCACTTGATCAATTCTTCTATGCGTTCAATTCAATGCTGCTGATAAGTCCTTTGTCGTTCTGGTTGCTTCAATTAAATCACTGGAACCCTATGGTACTAACTCTTAATCATTCAAATACTTCTGTAGTCTTGAAAGTCTTGTTTCTTTATTTGTCACAGAGGCTTGAACATTTTAATGAACTTCTTTCCGTGACCTGTTTACGGACTTCAAAATTACATAACATATTTTGATTTTTTAATATTATTGTATGTCTTGTCCTTTGCTGAGTTGTAGTTATCTCTGTTACATCTTATGTTACATTATGCTTTACAATCTCCCCTTATTTGATTGTTAGAGTTCGACAAGCAAATACCTCGAGGATAACTCAACTAACTAAGGAAACATGAAACTAATTAAATTAAGATAGCTTGATAATATTAAATGCATTCTGGATTAAATATATACATTTCCAGATTTCAAAATTCAAAAAACATTAAAACTTTCTACAATGAAGTTGCTCCTCTAGTCTGAGCAGATAGTTCTTTTGTTCTTTGATTCAAGTCTTCAGTCCATCTCAATCTCACCTTCTTCAATCACTGGATTAGAGTTAGCAGCTTGATAATCAATCACAGAAGGATAGTGCAGTGGTTCTCCAGGTTTAAGGATTGCTCTGTTGATGTGTCTTCCAATGTACTCTACCTCTTGTCCTCCTCCAGCCCACAACCATGCAATGTTAACATCTTTCTTGTTTAGCTTTGGCATGTTTGGCAGTCTGGTATGCACTTCCAATCCTTTCTCCACTCTCTTCCTATAGTAGGGAACATTCTCCATTAGATATCTTCTTAGAGTGTCTTCTACTTTGTCCTTCTCCGTTTATGTGAATCCAGTGGATCTAAGATACTTCTCAACTGATATTAGATAATTATTTGGATAATCTCTTAGTTTTTCCTCCGTAAGATAGCAGATTCTGAATAAGTCATTCGTCATGAATCTAACCATAGGAGGGTTTTCAGTAATCTCTGGACTGACCTTCATCAAGATTTCCTTAACATGCTCACGGAGCAGTTCATTCAGCCTTGTGGTTCTTTGGATCTTGATGAGTAACACCTGCAGTTCTGTGTACGTTCTCTGTTCGAAAAACTTTGTAGAAATCACAAATGTACCTTTCTCAATGAAGTTGATCACTATGTTCCAGGCACCATTTGCTTTAACCCCAGCTTTCAGAAAGATAAGAGAATTTCTCAATGCAGTGAAGTAAGTATCATTTTCTTGATTTGCACTCCTTATATCTTGAATGATAACTTCCACCTCAGCATTGTCGTTGACTTCTAAACCGTCTTCAACTCCGCAGAAAGTGTTGTAAGCTACCTCCCAATCTTTTCCTTGTTTCTGTGCCAAATCAATCATTTTCTTCTTCCTTGCTTCATTATACATCTTGAATCTCTTCAGCTTTTCACTCCTCAGAACTGCTTAGTGAGTTTCCTTCTCAGCCTGCCTGGCATCTCTTTCTGCTTTCTCAGCTTTCAATCTCTCCAAGGCAGCTTCTTGTTCTGTTGCAAGAGGATTTGCTTCTTCCATATCATCATCCAAGATAGGATGTTCAATTGGCTCTGGATAATATGGTTCATGCTCTTCCAGTGGTTGTTGCTCGTGCATGAATTCAAATCCCTCTTCAACATCTTTCTCTACAATGTCTTCAATCCAGTATTGTCTCACTGGTATAGTGGTTATGATCTTCTCATTAGTTTTCCATTTCCCCCATCATTCCCATGCAGCCCATCCATCTTTCTCCCCCTTAGTTGAGGAATCCTCCACGAAGTTATCCTCAACATAATGGGTTGTTGAAGGACCAGGTTGTTGATTTGAAGGACCAGGTTGTAGGTTTCTCAACATATTCCAGATTGACTCTACTCCGTCACTTTGGTTCTCCATGAATAGAGCAATGTCCTTGTTCATTTCTTGCATAGAAGCTAGCTTCTGGTCAATATCACTCAGTCTTGAGTTGGTAATCTGCTCGATTTTATCCAATCTTTTGTTGAGACGAGACTCCACTCTTGATAGGGTGTTCATTGCATCCTTGACCCTAGCCTGACCATCCCGGATAACCATAACGTCCTCATTTAAAGCTTCTTGTCCTTGTTGTAGGGCATGCACTTGATTCATAAAACCATCTTTAAGTTCCTTGATGTCTGCTCTCAAGTCGACCAGTTCCTCCATTGCTTCCTTCTTCAGGGAGTCCACTACTTGTTTAGTACCTGTTATAGTGCCAGATGCACTACCTAAGACCCTGTATGTTCTTCTGGAATCAGCTGCAGCCAAGTCAATCTTATATTGAATAGTAGTTATAGAAGCATCAGCTTGACTGGAGGAGATCCCTTGGTCAAAGAAAGGCCGCAGAGGGACTTTGAATAATGGATTTCCTTCACGATCATGAACTGTCATCTCCTTGAGAGTGGATTGTACATGTAGTTCTCTGTCTGTAGGCAATAGCAAATTATCAATATTTGTTAGGGTTTGGGTGTCACTCCTCACATTTGGCTATGGGTGTTCACTCAACGTTTCTGTTGGTGTTTCACTCATTTTTCCTTTTCCACTCTGGCCAGGTGTATGTGTTTTTGTTTCACTCATTCCCTTTGTGCTAGTTGTACCTGCATCAGAAATCACCGTAGCCATCCTTAAGGAGGTCACCGGTGGTGCAATGGGGCTTCACAAGTCCCCGTCCTTGGATATACCAAGTTGTTAATCATCCGTAGATGATGTATCCTTTGAAGGATCTAGAGTTTGAATCTCTAGGAGGCTAGAATCAGGCTCTATTAACAGCAGAGATCCTGAAACTCCCTCTAAAGTCTGTGAAGACTTTTCCTCAGTTAACTCCTCAATTAAAATTGATTCATTGTCACCGAGTTGCCGATCTGCACCTACGTCAGACCCTTTACCCGCAGGATCCAGATATGTTCCATCTGGGGAGCTCAATAATGACCCATGAAATTGTGCATTTAGGTCAAAACCTTCTCTCGACGTCTGTGAAGACTCTTGGTTCAATTCAGAACCTTCAACCAGTGAACCTGACCGTAATATGGTCGGAACACCAGTTGCTTCCGTCAATTCTTCCTTATTTGATTGAGCTATTGGTTCAGATATAGCTTTGGTTAGTGTAGCCCAATCAGCATCAGAAAAATCTCTGAAGGGCTCTTTGGATGTTTGAAATGAAGTTTCAACAGTTGCCTCGTTTTCTATTCTTCTCCTTTTAGAGGAAGCCAGAGCTGTTGTTGAAGGGCGTATCTCCTTATGTGGTGCTGCTAAGGCACTATCTCCCTCTACACTCAAGGATGTCTGAATGTTAGGTATAGTATGGGAAGGAGGTTCGTCTATGTTTTCATTTGGTTCGTCCAAAGGCTCTATGACCGTGGATAGAGATTGTGGGTTTGCAATCTCTTGGTCAGGAATGGCCACTGAGGGCTCTGGATCAACATCCATTGGTTGAGGTTGTGGAGCCACAACAGGTTCAAGAACATTACCTTCATTTACCTGTTCCCCTGGGGGTAGAAGTGGTAGGGGTACCGTTCTTAGATAATCAGTTAGAACAGTAGGCACCCCTGGAAGATGATTCTTCTTTATCAGAGCTGTTATGGCATTGCTCTTCATCTTCATGCACTCCATGGTCTCCTCGCCTTCAAAAATCTCCTGTTCTTCAGCTGTTAACACATCATTCAGAATTAGCTGTAGGAACCTAGGATAGAAACAAAGCACATCATCTATGCATGTTCTTTCATCCAGTGGTCCCATGCACATAATTATCTGATCAATCACAAGCCTTCCAATGTTTATATGCCTATTGTTAGCAATGGCAAACCCTATTTTCTGAAGAAACAGTGGAATGCCATGCAGATTTGTAAGCTTAGCAGTAAAAACATGGATTAAAGTGTGAAAGAAGAAATTCCATGGCTTGGTCAAGTAATGCTTTAGGAACTTTCCCACAAAGAAGTTTGGTTGTTGACTTCTAATGAGAGTGAAGAAAGCATGTATTTCTTCAGTATTGGGATCAGGAAGAAGGTTTTCTGTTAGAAAATGTAAAACCCTATTAACATCATGTTCCGTCACCCTTATTGTTCTGCCCCCTGGCACAATAAAACTGAAAGAACTTATATTATTCTCTGATGTGTTAGTGGCTGTCGTGTACAATGCAGTCAATTGAACAAGACAAAGGACCGCAGGAGTACTCAGTGCATAAGAAACTAAAGAACGTGTGTTCAGAAATTGTACCCATGCACAAAACTATAAGTTCGCAATGGATTGCACATTCTGATATGAGACATGATTAGTCTTAGTTACGATAAATTCTCCGGCCATTTTTTTTCAAATTTCCAGAAAATTTAAATTAAACCAAAACTAATTTTCAATTAATTATTTCTAATTAATCACCTTAAACACAATAACCCCTTTTTTTCTTAAAAACACAAACTCGAACCACTTTAGTCAAGAACCCTAATTAGTTAACTTCAAATAATCCCAATTATCCAAAGAAATCAATTGAAAAACAATTAATTTCTAAAGAAAGTACTGTTAACAGATTTATCAGGTTCAAAGTATCAAGTTCGATGGTTTCTTCTTTACTGAAGCTTCAAAAACTCAAAAGAAACAAACTTTCATGGTTAAAATCAATTAACAATGAAAGAACAGTAAGTTTTTCAAGTTTTAATCGGTTAAAATTGAAGAATATATCGAAAGTGATGTTCTTGGTTGTGTATGTATTCGTGTAGGTATAAAACAAAGTTTTTCTTAGATCTGAGAATAAGAAAAAAACGCTAATGGGCTGTTAAATACTTTTTGAACTGACATGGGTAATTTTTTAAAATCACTGTTCGATAGTTTTTAAAATAACTATCGATAGTTTTCTCAGAGGGGCAAAAATGTCAACTTTACTTCGATAGTTTTTGAAAAAATATCGAAGTGTTTGAAAATTTGGAATTCAAATCGATTTCTGAAAAAACTATCGAGGGTTGTTTGCAGTTTGAATACAAAAACTATCGAAGCTGTCATTATATGAAAATCTATCGAAGATTTAAATTATTAAAGAATTAAATCCCTTCGATATTTTTCACTTGAATTTCAAAAACTATCGAAAAATTACCTTCGATAGATTTCTTTTCCATTTCCAAAAACTATCGAAAAAAAAAGCTTTCGATAGATTTCTTCTAGTACTTAGAAAAACTATCGAATTTCCTAAATTCGATATTTTTTGCTTCCTGTCCAATTTCTAAAACCTGTTCTGTTTTAAAAATCAAACTTTTTGGTTTTCTGTCAACTTAGAATCTGTATAAATTTTTACAAATTTACCAAAATCAAAGCTAACAGAAAATTCACAATTTTCTTAGAATAAAATCGACTAAATATCATTAAATGATATTAACCAATTAAAATCCAATAAATTATGCTGCATTAATCTACAATGTTTAAAACAAAGTAAATTAATTCGAATTAAATAGATGCTTAAATATTTAGAACAAATATTAGCACCTAAATAATTTTAGAATTAATAACCAATTAAATGCCAGAAGATATCGTCCATAAATATGACATAAAATTAGTACAATAATCCTAACTACGAGAATTGCTCCAGAAAATAAATTCACGAGTCCTAAGGATATGGAAATTCTTAAACTCATGTATTTACAAGGACTATCTTGCAGTTACTAACTTCTAATCAAAATTAATTAGAAAGATTTAACATCCCAAGTTCACCAACCAGCTTAGAAAAAGTGGATTCATCAAGCGGTTTAGTGAAGATGTCTGCAATTTGTTCCTCTGTGGGTACAAAATGTAACTCCACAGTTCCATTCATGACATACTCTCGGATAAAATGATACCTGATGTCGATGTGCTTCGTCCTCGAGTGTTGCACTGGGTTTTTGGAGATTGCTATGGGACTTGTGTTGTCACAAAATATTGGAATCTCTGTCAACAAAAGTCCATAGTCACGGAGTTGGTTCCTCATCCACAAGATTTGAGCACAACATCTACCAGCAGCTATGTATTCAGCTTCAGCTGTTGATGTGGACACTGAGTGCTGCTTCTTGCTGTACCAAGAAACTAACCTTCTTCCAAGAAACTGACAGCTTCCTGAAGTACTCTTCCGATCAATCTTACAACCTGCAAAATCTGAGTCTGTATATCCAATAAGATCAAATCCTGTATCTTTAGGGTACCAAATTCCAAGATTTGGGGTTCCCTTAAGATATCTAAATATTCGCTTAACAGCTATTAAATGAGATTCTTTAGGATCAGACTGAAACCTAGCACACAAGCATGTTGCAAACATTATATCTGGTCTACTTGCAGATATAGTAAGGAGCCTATCATACGTCTGTAGCCTGTGATGTCAACTTTCTTACCAGTTTCATCCTTATCAAGCTTAGTGGCAGTTGGAATTGGAGTCTTTGCTGTAGATGAGTCTTCCATTTGATACTTCTTCAGAAGATCTTTGATGTACTTGGACTGGCAAATGAATATTCCATCTAGCCTTTGATACACTTGCAGTCCAAGAAAGAATGACAATTCACCCATCATGCTCATTTCATATCGACTATGCATTAACTTAGCAAATCTCTTGCATAGATCATCATTAGTAGAACCAAATATTATGTCATCAACATATACTTGCACCAATATCAAATCATTTTTATGATGTTTGTAAAAGAGAGTTTTGTCTACGACACCTCTTGTAAAGTTATTTTCAAGTAAAAATTCAGAGAGAGTGTCATACCATGTCCTTGGAGGTTGTTTAAGTCCATAGAGAGCTTTGAATAGAAAGTACACAAAGTCTGCCAGTTTTGAATCCTCAAACCCTGGAGGTTGTTCCACATACACTTCTTCTTCCAACTCCCCGTTCAGAAAAGAACTCTTCACATCCATTTGATATACTTTGTAATTGGAATGTGCTGCGAATGCCAGAAACATTCTAATGGCCTCAAGTCTTGCTACTGGTGCATAGGTTTCATCATAATATATACCCTCTTCTTGAGAGTAACCTTTAGCAACCAGTCTAGCTTTGTTTCTCGTTACAATGCCATCTTCATCCAATTTATTTCTGAATACCCATCTTGTTCCTATAACAGATTTTCCTTTAGGCCTGGGTACCAGCTTCCAAACTTTCTGCCTTTCAAACTGATTGAGTTCATCTTGCATTGCAATCACCCAATCTGGATCATCTAGGGCATCTTCAACTTTCTTAGGTTCTGTTTCTGAAAGAAACCAAGAATAGTGACATTCATTTTGTGATGTCCTTCTAGTTCTCACTCCTGAGTCTGGATCACCAATGATCAAGTGAAAGGGATGATCTCTATTCTATACCCTTTGTCTTGGCAGATGCGATCTTGATGATTCTCCCTATTCAAAATGTTGTGGAGTGTGACTAGTTAATCCTTCTCCTGCTCCCCCTGAGTTGTTGCCAGTATGATCTGTTGACCCTGTTGATTGACTAGTGGATCCAGTAGTAGTTTGAGTATTTCCACCACTATCACCACTTGGTCCAGAATCATTATCATTATCATTATTATTAATAATTGTAACAACTTCAGGTTCTTCTTCAATGTCAGAGAGATCTCCTGATAGATTTTCAAATACCAAGGATTCAGAGTTCTCTCTAGTTTGCAGGCCTGGTCTTTTGTTGTCATCAAATGTTACATTAAGGCTTTCCAACATCTTCTTATCTTCAATCACATACACCCTGTAAGCCTTAGATTCCAGAGAATAGCCCAGAAAAATGCCTTCATCTGCTTTGGCATCAAACTTGCCTAGATGTTCTCCATCTTTTGTTACAAAGCACTTTGCACCAAACACAGGAAAGTACTTCAGTGTTGGTTTCTTGTTGGCCATTAACTCATACGGAGTCTTTTCATGATCTTTGTTGATCAGGGTTCGATTCTGAGTGTAGCAAGCTGTATTCACTGCTTCAGCCCAAAAGTAAGTGGGAAGTTTTGATTCATTTAACATTGTCCTTGCTGCTTCAACCAAGGTTCTGTTCTTCCTTTCCACTACTCCATTATGTTGAGGAGTTCTTGGTGCTGAATACTGTCTATATATTCCTTTCTCTTAGTAGAAATCATTAAGAACTGCATTCTTGAATTCAGTTCCATTGTCTGATCTGATTGTCCGCACAGGTAGCTTAGCTTCCACTTCTATCTTCTTGATGTGATCAATGATCAGTTGTGTTGCTTCATCCTTTCTCTGCTTCTGTGTGATGCCTTCTTAGACTTCCCTTTTTCACATGCTTCACATAGTCCCTCCTGATAAAATTCCATCAGGTGCAAACCCTCTCACCAACTCTCTCTTTACCAAAGATTTCATAGTTTTGAAGTTCAAGTGTGAGAGCTTCTTATGCCATAGCCAACTCTGTTCTGAAGATGCCTTACTGTAGAAACATGTAACTTCTCCTTCACTGGTAGAACTTAAGTCAGCTATAAACAAATTTCCTTTTCTCACTCCTAGTAGAGCAAGCTTCTCATCCTTCCTTTTTGTGATTAAGCACTTGTCCTTTCTGAAATCCACATTGTATCCTTTATCACAGAATTGACTGATACTTAGAAGATTGTGCTCCAATCCTTCAACAAGAGAGATGTTTTCAATGATGACATTCCCAATTCTCAGATTACCATATCCCGTAGTGAATCCTTTGTTATCATCTCCAAAGGTTACAATCGGGCCAGTCTTCTTAACCACCTCTGTAAGCAGGGACTCTTCACCTGTCATGTGTCTAGAACAGCCACTATCCAGAATCCACACGACCTTTGAGCTTTTAACCTTACCCTGCAATCACAGATTGATTAAGCGGACTTTGGTACCCAAACTTGTTTGGGTCCTGAAGGTTTCGATACTTTAACAGGAGTAACATTCAAGTCAGTCTTAACTTTTTTGACATTCATGCTTTCTGTGGATTTAACATTATCAGTGTTATTGCTACCAGATGCATTCATCAACTTAAAATAAGGTGTACATAGCAAACACTCTTTCTTTTCACAGGGTTCATGAAGATCAGGCATGTCAGACATGTTATGCATTGCAGAAGTATCAGCAGTTTCTACTTTAACCTTTTTACATGCATGTGTAAGGTGTCGAGCAGAATTGCAAATAGTGCACAACTTCCTAGATGCAATGGGAGTAGTTGAAACAATATTCTGATTAACACTAGTTTTCCCATTCCTGTTCTTTTTAGTCTTGCTAACCTTATTGCCTATATCAGTTTTAGGTAATTCAGATTTTACTGACTTCCTAGGCAACTTAGTTTTTATCTCTATTTCCTTCAACATATCCTCCTCAAGCAATTCTTGTCTTATGATTAGATCATCCTCATTAAAAAGTGCTGGAAACGGCTTAACAAAAACTGGATAATCAACATTCTTAAGAACATGTGGAGTATTCTTCTTGACAGCTAAAGATGTCACAGGAAATTCCACAATCTTCTTTCCAGTTTTCTTGCTGTAGTCAAATCCTATAGCAGTTTTATTCCCTAAGGTCTGAGTATCAATTATTTCCTTAGAAATTAAGGCGTAGTTCTTATAAGCATTCAGTTTCAAATCTAGATCTGAAATCTGCTTCCTGAGGATTGTCTCTATCTCATCATTACACTTGACCTTGTTCTCTAAGTATTCATTTTTCTGTTTAAGATCTTCTAATGTGACAGCTACAAGCATTAGTTCTTCATTCTTAGATTCTAGATTTTTAATCTTAAGAACTAACTTAGCATTTTCAATTTCTGATGCTAGCATGCTTGTGTGTACATTAAACAATTCTACACTAAGATCTTTGACAGTTTTCTTGTACTCAGAATTAGACATGTCAATTGTTGTTAAGATAGGTACTTGAGATGATTGTGGTGATTCCTCTTAAGAGTCGGCCATTAGGGCAAGATTTACATACTCTTCCTCTTCATCTGAATCAGTATCATCCCAACTTTTACCCTCTGCAATATAAGCTTTTCCTTTCTGCTTTCCAGATAAGGTTTCCAGTTGCTGTTTCAGCTTAGCATTCTCTTTCTTCAACTCATCATAAGAATCTTTCTTCTCATAGACATCTTTCATGTCTCTTGCTTGACGAGGCTTCCGGCATTCAGTAGCAAAATGCCCTAACTCATTGCAGTTGTAGCATCTTGATTTGATTCTATCAATCATGCCAGTCTTGTAGCCTCCCTTAAAGCCAGTTCCTGGTGAATACTTGCTCTTCTGGAATCTTTTTGTTGAGCCCTTGAACTTGTACTTAGGGTTTCTCTTGAAACGAATGTGGCTAAACTTTGCAGCTAAGTACGCCATGGTTTTGTCTTCCATTTGCTCAAGCTCTTCTAGGGTGTAGTAATCACTTTCATCAACACCCAGATTCACAGAATCCATTTCAGCTTCTATAATCACCTCCTTTCCAGCTCTAGGGGTTTGAACCTGAATATCAGAAGTTGTTGGTTCATCCACTACAAGTGCTGCTGATCTTGCGAGTGCAGAATTCTTGTTTTCCACCGTCCCTGGTCCGTAGATTATCACTCGTTGTTCTTGCTCCATATCATAAGTTTTAAGCTTGCCATATATCATCTCCAATGGCATCTTAGTAAAATCAATTCTTTCCCTTATGGATGAGGACTTGTGTTCTACATGATGGGGCAGTGTCATCATGAACTTCCTATTTGTCTCTCTCAGAGGATAGGTCTTCCCTTTCATGGTTAATTCATTCAACAGCTTAGTATACTTCTCAAAGACCTGAGTTATACTTTATCCAGGAAGTGACCTAAATGATTCATATTGAGAAGTTAGGATGTCCAATCTGTTTTCCTACACATCTTCAGTTCCTTCCATTATCAAATTTATGGTATCCCACATTTGTTTTCCACTCACACAGTTCATTAACTGATAGTTCATTTCCTTTTCTGCGGAGTCTGTCAATATCAGCATCAAACCTGTATCCAATCGAATCAGTTCTTTGTCTGTATCTGTGTACTCAGATAAATCCTTTGGGGTTGAGCCTTGAGGAATTCCGGTACCATCAGGAGCTGTAGATTCACTGACTG